>OZ018332.1:81881385-82312191 GCA_963969495.1 Ceratothoa steindachneri
ATGGAGACACTTACTCCCTAGGCTGCTGTCGTAGAATTCCCCCCCCCCCCTTTTTGTTCTATTCTAAGAGTGCTAAGAGTGTCTAATATATTTTGATATCTGAATATCTTAACGAACAGAGCCGTTCCGAAACACGTAAGGATATAAAAGAAACAACGCTAATTCCCTAAATAAACTTATATTTTAACTTTAACCATTGAATACACACCATCTAAACATTTACTACAGCAATACTCTGAATATTATCATAAACAAGAATTAATTAAATTAGTTTACCCACAAAAATTATTTAATTTCTTTACACACAACAATAATATAAGAATTAGGCTTACAGACTCTTCTGGAGTTTAAAGGGCCTCAGAAATGTTATTGAATCACGACGCGTGCCGTCTTGCCAGATGTAGCTGGGCGAAATCACACTGTTGTTTTGGCGAGGGTGGCAGCTGGGGGATCCACACGTTCTTCCGGGAGGGGGGGGTTCTTCAAGGACGTGAACAAATACGGTGCTTTATGCAACACCTAGGCAGTTGTGGTCTCTCTGGCGAGAGTGAGTCGAACTTGGTTCTTAAATCACGTTAACTTGGAGGGCGGTGTGACCACCGAGTAACGAGCTTGAGGAGGAGCTTTTTTCCTTTGTTACTTATTTCCTCATGGACGAGGACTGAACTCGGGGAGGGTCTTCTTCAAGGGTGAGGGTCGATGAGATGGGGTTTCTCTGACGAGAATAAGTTACTTAAAGTTCGGTTTGGTAACCCGGAACTAGCTCGAGGATGAGCCTCTTCTTAGTTCCAGTCTTCTTCAAGGACGAGTATAACGAAGGGGGATTTCTCTGGCGAGAATAATTTGAACTTGGTTCCTAACCAAGTTAACTTAGGAGTTAGTGTGGCCACCGAGTAACGGGCTCGAGGGGGGAGCCTTTTCCTTCTTCTTTTCTTAATTCCTCAAGGACGAGGAATACCCCTGGTGTTTAAGGTGCACCAGGATATGAGGAGTCTCTGGCGAGAGTAAGTTGAACTTAAAGTTAACATCGTTTGGTTTGATAACCTGGGACTAGCTCGAGGATGATCTTCTTCTTAGCCCCTTAAGGTAGGTAGCCCTGCCTCTCTTGCAGGGTACTTCTTGGTCTGGCAAGCCAAGTACACTACCTCTCCAGTCTCGGTAGTTCGGTTTGATCCGAAGACTTCGTCACCTAGAGACTGACGTATACTACCGCGATTTTCCTCAGAGTTCCTCATTTATACCTCACCCCACTGGGGGAGTGGGAAGGGGCTTGAGGACGGCCCCACGAGAGTTCTTTTTCCAAACGGTTTTTCCCACGAAGTCAAACATCGGCTCCTCGTTAGCCTTCGAGATTGGGAGAAACACGTCTCCAATTTCTTATTTGACGTGAAACTGGATCTCACTCTCCTGGGGGAGATCTTACATTTTGACCGTTAGGTCTTTCAGCTCGCCGAACGGCGCGACACTGCGGTTAAGCGCTGAACCCGCCGATGCCTTCGGCCGGATGTCTTTGCGGTAACCGCCTTGTGACTGCACCAAGAGTGAACGGGGAGGGGGGGGGGAAGTGATGATTCCCCTACAGCTGGTATCAAGGCACTTTTGGTTAATGAAACTGTGTTGTCAAAGGGGTGCCAAGATTGGCCAGTGTGCGACTTAGGATAAGTTCCCTTGTAGACTTTCTCTGTTAGGCGCTTATAATATTGTAGGGATGGGTGGTGGTCAGTTGTGAGTTGGAGAAATTGTATCTGAGAAGTGCTTACACTCGCCATTTCGGTGGGAGTATGCCAAATATTGTGTTGTTGGACAGGTTTCTGAAGTGACTTGCAAAGATATGGGGGTAGGAATATAATAATAATGGGTATTTGTAATGCGCCCTTCAGGGCTGTTAGCCCTCACAGAGCACAGGTTGTGTAGTGAGTATAGAGAAAGTTTACAGGGAAGAGAAGGCAAGTCCCAAGAGATGAGTCTTCAGGAAACATTTAAAAGTAGTAAGGAAGGGAGAGGATCGGGCTTCAGCAGGAAGAGCATTCCAGAGTCTAGAAGCACAAACAGAAGGAACGGTCACCCATTGAGCAGAGGACATAATGAGGAGTGTTCAGGATGGGAGCGAGGTTAGACCGGAGTGCCCGAGGAGGGGGAAATGGGGCTAGGCGAGGAAAGACAAAAGATAGTCAGGGGGCATTCGTGCTCTCAGACAAAAGTTTGCGTGAATGAGCCTCACGCGCTGATTTTAATTTGGAAGAATATGTCTGAAGTAGCAAGGCGATAGGCAAGTGAGAGGGAGGTCGTGTCCTGCCCACAAAAGCGTGCTTTACGAAGGGCACGTGAGGACCCTTGAACAAAGGAGTTCCATGGTGAACCAAGGGGCGTGGTGATGGCAGTATGAAGGAGTGATAAGTGGGGCGTGCACGTCAAGGCAGTGAGTTTAAGGTTTGGTCAGGTGAAGCAGTTGTATCAATAGGAGGTAGGGCAGAAACAACATCGTTAAAGAGAGAAGTAGTATCAATTGACGAAAGGAGTAGAATCTCGGGATGAGCGACTAGGTAGATGGTAGGGAATATAGAATTTAAAATTGACCAAGAAGTGGTCGGAAATCGTATTAGAAAGGTCAGTTACTGTTAGATTAGATGACTAAGTAAAGGATATTACCATGTATGTGTGTTGTGTAAGAGAGAAGAGGTCGATGATGTCAATTAATGCGCGAAAAATCTTATTGTGGCTAGGAAGATTGAAGTCACCGAAAATAAGGAGAGAACCACTAGAGAATAGGTCGGAGAGTAGGTTACTGAACTCGAGAAATAAGGCTGGAGACGAGCTGAGAGGGCGGTAAATGACCACAATAGTCAGAGCGGGCACAACACGTGAGAGCAATGAGAGCCTCAAATGAGGCTAGAGGGGGGGAGGGGAGAAGGATGAGTTGGAAATCAGTGCAACTCCTCCTCCACGGTGGTTCCGAGGAACATGCAAGAAAGAATGACCCGGAGGTGTTGCAAGGGCAGTGCATGAACCAGAATCAGACTCCAGCCAGGTTTCTGTAAGGCCAAGGAAGGAAACCCCAGTGCGAACAACGAGGTCATGGAAGAGAGAATGGTCTTGTTCATGGGTGGTGGCAGGTTTATTCTGAGGCTGTAGCATAGATATCAGAATTTCTGTTCCTGTGTAGAATTCGACACCGAGCATGTTTAGGTACGTGTCAATGGAGTCGTATTTTTGTTGCGGCCATGTGATTTATTGGGGTGGTTCGCGTATATACAGACTGTTCTTCAATGACCTCACGGAACCGGGTTATTGCTGAACCTTTGTTTACGCAAATGAACATGGAGAGTTTTGAAAATGGTCGAGAGACTATCTGAATTGGACGATGGATGAGTCATATTCGTACCAACTTCCCATACATTATTTTCAAACGAATGAGAGTAACACGACTCATCAAAAACGGCTACCCCGAGTACGGAAAAGCCGAGAAGTTTGGGTACATCCAGTGTTTTTGAGAAGGGACTAGTTTTGGATGCCAGACCTGGGACGCATAGCTAAGTATGTACCGGATGAATTGCTTGTATAGTGTGACGTGTTTCTCTCTGTTTCCCAAAGTTGAAGCCAATGAGTTCGCACTGCTTTGATGCTGCGAGAAAGTCGTGTGTTGAAAGGGAAGTAAGTTTTGTGGGGGTTTTGTTGAGTGAGATACTGATGTTAAGTGATAGTTGGGTGCCTGTGGGAGATGAACAGGGTTACCTAGGATTTTTGAGGTGATGGCGCTTCTGTTTTCCGTCTAATCATTATTCGAATCTGAGGATATACTTGCACGTTTTTAGCCCGTAAGGGGCGCGGCGATTTGCCATCCTGGCCGCCGTGCTGACGGGATCCAGCGCCCCGTCCGGCCCCAGCTTAGCCTCTCTTCCTTCCTTCAGATAGCCTGTATTCCTATCCTACCTCGTCGCTTTTCATACAACCTCTCCCACAACTTTCTCTGGTCAGCCTCTAATTTCACAGGGTAGAAGCTGACCTTCTTCTTAGCCAATCGTCCCGGATCGGGGCTGAGGGGGGAGGGGACAATGTCCCCTAACCCCTGAGCTCCGGTCTGGGGTGGTTGGCTTTTAACAACTTGCTTCATCCCCACCCATACCTTCCTTACATCCCTTTTCCTCTCGTCTTCAAAATCTATCCGTTTTACGCCGTGTTCAAGGTGGAGCCGCCATGCCGAAGGACTGCCAGGCCACCAGGCGGGAGGGGTGGTCCCAAATGGCGGCGCCTGGCTCTGCCGGGCCTGTAAGCACCTCTTGCAGTGCGGGCTACTGCAAGAGGTGGTGAGCGATTGCGTCCCGTAAAACAAAGAGGGTCACCATGCCCAATGATGAAACAAAAAACATCTTCCCTTAATTCCCCCTATAACAACAACGGAGCCGCCCTCGTGCAGCTCCACAGAAAAGATGGAGGTCCCCCCCCCTGTGCTTGCGCAGGGGACCCTCCATACCTCTTTAACCGGAGAGGAGGCTTACTCCTCTCCTACGCCTACGGGTGTAGGGGACTCCCCCTCACCCCCTTCTCTGGAGGTGCTTTCGGGCACCTCCCTATCTCCAGCGGCAGTCCCTCCTATGCTTTCTAAGGGGACTGCCAAGAAAGCCAGCAGGCAGCCCATTGCCGACCGCCCCTCGTACAAGCGGCTCGGTAGGGCAAACCCCCTTAGGGGGGAGAGGGAAGCCAGGCCCCTTCGGTCGCTTCCCTCAAAAGACCTGCTGGCAAAAATATTAAACCTTGCCGGGGTCAAGGCCTGTGCCTCCCCACTAAAGACTTATGACGCTGCCAAGGGGACCTGCGATGTCCTGGGAGGGGATGGCCAACTGGAGGCCCCTCCTGTGATAGACATGGTCCTTGAGGAAAACCAGCCTCAGACGGTAGGGCCTTCCATGGGGGGGAATCCGGGCTTGGCGCCAAGCACCGAACCCGAATCCGCCCCTATGCAAGGTCCTCATCAAACGGCTGTGGATTCTCAGGCAGGACAAGGAGGGGAGGGATCTCCTCCGGATGAACCCCCTGCGCCCACCGGGACCTTCTCCATTTCAGAGAAGGACCTGGCTGAGGCCGGTCCATCTGGCCTGGGGGCTTCTACCGGCGGGGGTGAGAAGCGGGTTCATTCCCCGCCCTCCTCTCCTAAAAAGAAGAAAAAGACTCGGGGCTCCTCTCCATCCGCGGGGGCTGCGGGGACGGATGGGTCTGCTGCCACTTTGGTAGGTGACCAAGCCAAGATCGGCAAATCCGGCCCCTCTACCCCCTCGTGTGCGGAGCTCCTGACCAAGACGAAGAATGCACAGGGCGGAGCCTCGATGACATCGGGGCCCCTCATTCAGAGGTTACCTGGCGTTTTCGAGCCCGCTGGCTTCAAACGCTTCCTCGTTATTCGCTCCACTGATGGCACCATGTTGTCTAAGGGCAACATGATCCATCAGAGGAGAGGATTAGCTAGTGCAATTGGTAGAGAGCCGAAGGTGACCCGTTTCTCGGACGGCAGCCTTCTGGCGAATCCCGCCGAGGCGGCCAAGATAAGTGCTCTTCGGACACTTAATGGCACCCCGGTGAGTGTGACGCCGCACTCTGCCATGAACTTTGTGAAAGGAGTAGTTTATGCGAGGGAACTCGTTGACTACTCCATTGAGGACATCACCTTAGAGCTGGCCGACCATGGGGCGGTCAAGGTCGAACGTGTGATGAGAAAACAGGGAGGGGCCTCGAGACCCACCCCTACACTCTTCGTCACGTTCGACTGTGACAAGCTCCCTGAGTCGGTGCGTGCCGGTTGGTACCGCTACCGCGTGAAGGCATTCGTGCCACTTCCGCGGCGGTGCTATTACTGTCACCGCTTCGGCCATACGAATCGCTCATGTAGACGTGCAAAGTCGGGGTCACCCGAAGTCTGTGTAAATTGCTCCAAGGTCGCACACGATAAGTCCAAATCGTGTGTGGCCAAGTGTGTCAATTGCGGAGAGCCGCACCCTGCTTCTTCGAAGCAATGTGGTGCATATCTCCTTGAGAAAGAAATCCTGGCCGTTCAGGCCCAGGATCGACTCTCATTCCGCGAGGCAAAGGACTTGGTCCTGGCGCGCCCGGCTCTGCCTGGGACGTCATATGCCTCAATAGTTAGGAAGGCACCCTCTGCTCCCGGCCCATCCAGGCCAACGAGCACGGTTGTTTCCGCGCATATTCGGAGCCCTTCTGCGGGCTCTACCCAACCCGGGCGCTCCCCTGGTAAAGCTGGCGGCTCATACCCTGCCCCGGCTAAAACCAGGGCTCCCCCCTCTTCCCCCAGCGTGACCGTTTCCCGTAAGGCGAAACGGCCACGCGCCTCCACCGAGTCGTTAGACTCACAGGAGGCAACACCCCTGAAGATGGTCGCTAGGCCATCTTCCGGGGTTCCTAAAGCTGCTCCCCGAAAGGAGGACAGCAACAAAGGAGCTTCGGCTCCTTCGCCCACGCCCCGAGGTGGAGCGAGTGGCTCGGAGACGGTGGTTCCTCGAAAAGAGGGCCCCCCGCCTCCGAAGCCGCAACGCCCGCCTAAGGTTTCGAGGCGGAGGGAGGAAAAGACTCGCATGGCGAGCCCAACCTCCCCCAATAAGTCCTCGAAGGCGACAGCGCCTTCAGCGCTTTGTCCGGCTAACAGCGCCCGGGGTTCTGCCCCCGGGAAGCGTACGGCCATTCCCGTGAGGGTCTTCAATTCGAGGAGGGCCCCCGCGTCTCCTCCGAGCTAGGCCTGGAGGGCATATTCCTTCAATGGAATTGCCGTGGACTCCGGGCCAACTGGGAGGAGCTGCGGAGGCTCGTCTCGTCCCGTTCTCCGTTAGCTATTTTTTTGCAGGAGACCATGCTAGGTGCGTGCCCCCTCCCTGCCCTCCCGGGGTATAAGGGTCTTGCGACCCCACCACCGCGGGATGGCCGGGCTGGGGGATGCGCAGTTTACACCCGGCATGATGTCTCCGTTCTTCCTTTCTCTTTAGATACCTCCTTTCAGGCAGTGGCTGTGCAGCTGCACCTGGATAGGAGGTATACTATCATTTCTGCGTACATTCCACCGTCAGCTAACTTCGACGCGGGGGACTTCCGCCGCGTCGTTGCACGGTTGCCGAGGCCATATCTCTTGCTTGGAGATCTGAACGGCAGGCATCCTCTCTGGGGAGATTACTCCATAAATCCTAGGGGACAAGTCCTTGCCGATCTGATCGAAGAGCTTGAGATGGGTGTCCTAAACGTGGATGAGTTTACGCATCACTGTCCGAGAACCGCTTCATTTTCTTGCCTTGACCTATCCTTGTGCTCTTCGGATGCACAGCCTGATTTTGATTGGGGGGTGGTCGATGACCTCCATGGTAGTGATCACTTTCCCATTCAAATATCATTTTCAGGGCAACTGCCGCCTGAGAGACCACCTCGGTGGTGCTTGGCGCGGGCGCGGTGGCCTGCATTTCAGGAAATGACTGAATTCTCTATCTCAGTCGAGGAGTTTAGGTCGGTAGATGAGGCCGTTGAGTTCTTCTCCGGCAACCTCATCGCCGTGGGCCTGACTACTATTCCTAGGACGTCTGGCCGTTTTGCACGCCGACCACTCCCATGGTGGTCGGCCGAGTGTGAGACCGCCCTCAAACAGAAGCGTTATGCCTACATGCGCTATAAGCGCCGCCCGAACGATTTCACTGTCGCTGAATTTCGTCGGGCTAGGGCTAGGTTCCGGTATATTTCGAAGCACGCCCGCCGCTCTTCTTGGCGGGCATACGTGTCTTCACTTAACGGGAAGACCCCTTTAGCTGAGGTGTGGAAGCGAGTCAAAAGGATTCGGGGCAAGTTCTCGCAGGACCCCCCTCCCGTTCTCCAGGAGAATGGGACCGCAATCTCAGACCCCGCGTCCGTGGCGGAATCCTTAGCGACCGCTTTTTCCGCATTCTCTAGCCGTGATGCTGCTCCGCCAGCATTCAATGCACGTCGTGATGTCGCGGAAGGCCGCCGGCTGGACTTTACCTCCAGTGGCGGAGAACCCTTCAACGACAAGTTTACTGTGAGTGAGTTGCGTTCCGCTCTCGCTTCGTGCGCGGACACCGCCCATGGTCCGGACGATGTCCCGTACGCCATGCTTCGACACCTGGGTGAGCGAGGCATGGCCTTTCTGTTAGATCTGTTCAACAGGATCTGGGTGGAAGGTCTTCTCCCAGACTCCTGGCGAATCGCTACTGTGCTCGCCTTTCGCAAACCGGGGAGAGATCACTCTACTCCGACCGGTTTCCGCCCAATCTCTCTAACCTCTTGCGTGTGCAAGTTGATGGAGAAATTGGTAAACGTTAGATTAGCTTTTTTCCTGGACAGCGGAGGCTATCTGTCTTCCGCACAGTGCGGCTTCCGCAAGTTCCACTCCACGTCGGATGCTCTGCTCCGACTGGAAAATGCCGTCTGCGAGGCTTTCCTTCGTAGACAGCACTACGCCACGGTGTTTTTCGATCTGGAGAAGGCCTATGATACCGCATGGCGATACGGTATCATGGAGACTCTCTACACGATGGGGGCGAGGGGACGCCTCCCAATGTTTATATCTGAATTTTTGCGAGATCGTCGATTCCGCGTACGGGTGGGGGGAGCTCTCTCCGGCCCAAAGGAGCAGGAAGAGGGTGTCCCGCAGGGAAGTGTCCTCAGTGTCACACTCTTTGCCCTGAGCATCAACGGCATCACCTCGGTGCTGCCGGAAGATGTTCTCGCTCCGCTCTACGTGGACGACCTTTCGATCTCTTTTGGCGCGGCCCAGATGCCAACTCTGGAGCGTCGACTCTAACAGGCATTGAACCGCGTCTCTAGCTATGCCGAAGCGCACAGGTTTCGGTTTTCTTTGGCCAAGACTAAGGTGGTGCACTTCTGCCGCCATCCACGGCTTCACCCCCACCCAGATTTGTTTCTTAATGGGGTGCGCCTGGATGTGGTTGAGTCGCACCGTTTCCTTGGTCTTGTATTCGACCGACGCCTCACCTGGGAGGCTCATATTCGCAGCCTTAGGGTCTCTTGTACCCGCGCCATGGACATTCTCCGTTCCGTGACGTTCAGCGCTTGGGGCGCTGATAGGGCTACCGCCTTACTTTTTTATCGATCCTTTGTTCGCTCGAAGCTCGACTACGGATGCGAGTTTTATGCATCCGCAGCCGAGCGTTTATTGCGGAAGGTGGATTCGATCCACCACACCGGCCTTCGCCTTGCGACCGGTGCCTTCCGCACTTCCCCCATTGAGAGCATGTTGGTTTGATGCTGGGGAGATGCCACTCGCTCTGCGCCGCGTGCAGTGCATCACTCGCCTGTACGCGCGAGCCCGGCGCCTCCCTCAGTCGCCAACAGCTCTCACTGCATCCGCAGCTGATCTCGATGGTGCCTATGCCGCCGAGAGACGCCAGTCATACCCTAAGCCCTTTGGGTTTAGGGCCAGGAAACTCCTTCGAGAGCTAGATATAGCCGGTGGCGCCCCTGGTTCTGCCCAGGACGCCACCCTGGAGGCTACCACATTTGGCTATTTGTCGCCACGCCTCTGCTCCCAAAGCTTGTACTGCGCCGGGAGTATTGCGTTCGACCTTTTTGGAGCACACATCGTGTCACGCTGGAACCGTGCCAGTGTATACGGATGGCTCCAAGTCCCAAGAGGGGGTCGGCTTCCACGCCGTATCCCCTCTGTTTGAAGTCAGCGGGGCTCTACCAGGCGCTGCGTCTGTCTTCACGGCCGAGCTGGTGGCAATACACCACTCGGTACGGGAGATTACGCGACGTGCCCGGTTCGGAGACCGGATTGTGATCTATAGCGACTCACAAAGCGCCCTGAGTGCTCTCGGGGCATTGGAATCTCAGCATCCCCTGGTTCGCGATATCCGTGACGCCACGGTTTTGGCGAGCCGGGCAGATGTCGAGATTATCTTCTGCTGGGTTCCTGGACATGTGGGAATTGCGGGGAATGAGCGCGCCAAAGAGTCCGCGAGGACTCTGCGACCGGACCAGCGTTTCGCTCTTCCTCACACCGACTACATGGCAGGAATACGGGCAGCTCTTCGGACTGCTTGGCAAAGAAGATGGGAGACGGTCGAAGGGAACTTAAAGTTGCGTGCCATTGCGCCGCGACTGTTCCCATGGACCTATCCCCCAATGCCGCGGCGGCTTCAGGTTGCTTTCTGTCGTCTCCGAATCGGACACACTCGTGTGACGCATCGCTATCTGGTGGAGCGCTCGCCTGCGCCCTATTGCAACGACTGCGTCGTCCCCCAGACTGTTCGGCACATTCTTGTCGAATGTCCCAGTCTGGGTGATCTTCGCGCACGACACCTGTCCCGGTACCGGGATGGGCGGGGTCGCTACCGCCTGTCCCTTGTACTCGGAACGAGTGCGTGCACTTTGACTGGTGGACTTGCTAACTTTTTGGGGGAGGCCGGCCTTCTCCCTTTTTTTTAACCAGGCTTAATTTTTGTTGTTGTTTTTGTTGTTGTTGTTGTTTTTGTTATTGTTTTGTTATTGTTATTTCTTTTTTGTTGTTCCCTGTTCCATTTTTTGAAGTAGCCTAGAACTAGGCTGTTTGTTTACGGCGACTTATGCCTAAGGCGGCAGTCGCCAGATAGCCCCTTAAATAAAAAAAAAAAAAAAAAAATGCACGTTTTTAGTGACTGTGGAACTGATGATTTGGTGGTCGGCGTAGGATTGAAGAGCTAACGGAGAGTTCGTGGTCGGGTGCACGAAAAGGTTGAAGTGGGTAGGGATGAGATTCATCCCTTTGGATAGATCATTGTAGAGGCATATATTTTGCTAAGGTCTGGTTTTGAGTGACTGACTCGTCTCGAGAAGCGAAATTGACGAGCCAAGTTTTGGCATTTTGGTCTCAGTAGCGTTGATGATTTTCTGCGTAGTATCTAACGCAAAACCGTGTCGATGGCGACGAGGATGGTTCTTTGGGGGTAGGGAGCGGATTTGGGTTGAAACCGTGTTGTGTGGGGACCACCGAGTTGGTTTGGACAGTTTTTAATTGAATTTTTCGAATATTTTGGACTAATGGGGTGGGTGAGGGTAGGATCCCGTTTTTTACGTGTGGGCACAAGCTAAGCACTCCTGGAGCCAGAAGTGGTCGAAACTTTTGGTGAGGGCTATGATTTTAAGTTTGTACCATGGTGCTTTAAATTATGCTCAAGATCAGGTTTGTGGAACGGGTGAGAGGTTGTCGTGAAAGTGGGTTTGTGACTGATTTTTGAATCGTGTTTCATTAAGATATTGCAGTTTTCTTAAAGCCAAGTGATTTTTTTTTAGGAAGGCTTCGTGGGTTTAGGGCTGGTTCTTGTAGATATTGTGGAGCGATTTCATTGTCAGTTTTAGTGGGTTGATTTTTCTGCTCATTCTTTCGATGTTGTTTCGAATTTTTCGGGGGGGGGGGCGATGAATGTGATATGGTGCGTGATTTCGTGAGTGGGTGTCCTGTTTTGCTTGGGTGGATACTAATTGTTTTATTAGGTTGGTAACGTCTGGGGTGATATTTGGGTTGTAATGGTTGTGTGGCCTTGCTGAATGTATGGTTTGCTTGCGTTACCAGATGATGCTTGGGTGCATCATCTGGGATAAAGAGGCGAGTGGTAGTTAGTCTATTGCGAGGGTGAAACCGAGATTTTCTAGGCTGGAACTTCATGGTTGTAGTGTATGGACCTTTTGTCCACAAATCCCACTCATTCCCCTAACCTCTCATAAAACAAGCAGTAAGAAGAAGTACCCCAAATCTAAGCATACATTATTCACATCGATCAATCGCCCTAATCCAGGAATCTCACCCAAACCCAATCCACAACTATACTATAAGACAATGTACACCCAACATACCACATCTCATTCACCAGCCCTACCAGATACACAACCATCCTCAAAAATAACCACACTACAATCATTATCCATCGAACTCGACGAAGTACATAAATAACTTTAAATCTCACCCTCATCCCAACACTATGCAGCAGTTTTCTCACCTAACCTAGCGCCACTCTCCAACCTCTCCTTCTTAGGTGGCGATTTCACCACTGGAATGCCTCGCAGTGCAACTCGCCTAGAGATAACACGATCATTGAACAACTACACTCACTGAACATACTCAACATCTGAAACAAACAAAAAAAAAATCTTGTGCTTCCCTCACATGCACACGAGAACCACTTCGCAAACCTTCCACAAATTTCACTTTGACTACCTCCCAAATCTTACCACACACTAATTCAACCTATCCATAGCTCGCTCCCCTTTCCCAACAGTTAAAAAAGGGTCAAGTGAATCAAATTCTCATCTTAGATAGAAAGTACTCTTCTGCCAACCGCTCTCTCACTTCACAAATACAACCCACAAGACGAGCAATAAATGCACCCTCAAGGACCCAATCTCATAAAATAGACAGATTCAGACAAAACTGTGCATCCACTGTCAAACAATTCAAACATTCATGACCTCAACACGCGCTTCACCACAAACCAAAAAAAGTAACAAACCAACTGGAAAATATTGTAAAAAAATACTCTACTTGGTCCCCCACAAGGGCCGACCTCTGGTGCCTTTAGGCTTGCCAGCGATGGTCATTCTGATTTTTATGTGCACGTTATTGTCCGGGTGGGGCAGCTTATCCATGATGCCAGGATGGAGGGCACATCTTACTACAAAAAAACAAACTGCTTCTCATCTCGGACAAACAATACATACAAATACACCATGCATCCAAGTACTGCCTATACGCCTCTTCTCTCCAGACAACAAAATGCCTACCGACTAGAGCAGCCTGCTTCCAAAATTAGTCAACTTCGCACCAGCCACACTTGGAAAACGCACCGGCACCGCGTCTCAACAAAATCTTGTATAGGGTCTTTCAATAAGATCACTCGATTTTTAAGTGTAAATAAAAAAGGTTTTGTGTTTTATATGCACTCAATTTATGGCATTAAATGTGGAATATGAGGTCATTCAAATGTCCGCCCTGGATTCGCTTGGTGGAACGTATTCGGAAGGCCCAATTTTCGCTGACTTTGTCGCATAAATCTGGCTGAATTTGCTGGATGGTGTTCGTTATGTCGACGTTGAGGACATCAAGGCATTATTCGCATAGACCTGCGATTTAAGGTAGCCCCAAAGAAAGTAGTTTAATGGCGTTAAATCGCATGATCTTGGTGGCCAGTTGACGTCGCCACTGCGCGAGATGACCCTGCCCCGAAATCGCTGGTGCAAAATGTCTATCGTGGCGTGCGCAGTGTGGTACGTAGCGCCGTCCTGTTGGAACCACATGTCGTCAGTATCCATATCAGGCATATAATCCAGTTGAGGCCACAAGAAGTTGCTTATCATCAATCTGTAGGTCTCGCCGTTGACGGTTATGGCAATCCCATCTTCGTTCTCAAAAACTACGGACCGATGATTCCGTTAGACGAAAATCCGCACCTAAGAGTGACTTTGTTGGGATGCCATTGGTGCTGGTGTATCTTATGTGGATTGTTTTCGTCCCAAATCCGACAATTTTGCTTGTTTACAAATCCATTCATCCAAAAATGGGCCTCGTCGCTGAAGATGATTTTTTGGGGAAAATTGAGGCAACTTCCAACTGCTCTAGAGCCCAATTATCGAACACACGGCGTTGTCTATGGTCTTTAACCTTAAGTTCCTGGGTAAATTGGATTTTGTACGGGGGCAGACCCGAGTCCCTACGCATAATTCGCCAAACTGAAGTCGCAGAAAGGCCAAGTTCTTGTGAACAACGAGAAATTGACTGCCTCGGATTATTCTGTACACTCATTTACGGCAGCGATGTTTTCAGCAGATCTTGCGTTTCGGCGACGTACGGGTGTTGGCTGATTGTTGATCGACCCTTTTGCCTCGAATTTGGCCACCAAGCGTCGAACAGTGGACTCGTCAGGACGATTGTGGCGAGGATAGAAATCACGTAATGCGCGGAACGTTTGTCGAACGGAACACAGATTTTGATAACATTTGATGATTTGCACACGCTGTTCAACGCTATAACCTTCCATCGTGACTTGCCAAGTACTACCGAACAGTTGACAGTGAGGTTGCCAGATGTCGCTTTAACAACATGGCAACTATCGCCTGACAAAGCTCGAGCGTCGTTGTTGAAAGACCCTTCACATGCCATTCCTTCTCTTTTCCAAGGTATCCTGCCACACGATAGTTGTATCTGCATACCCCTGGTGCAGAACGGGTCCCCATTTTCCTGTGGTGATCGCAGGTTGGTGTCCCATAAACTTTACTTATTTGCCTCCCTCTCTTCACTGAGGCGGGTAGCCCCCTGGTACGCCACAATGCACCCCGGGCGGACCTCCAAATTGTCTTAGTGATGCCCCGTAAGGGGCGCGGCGATTTGCCATCTTGGCCGCCCTGCTGCCGGGACTCTGCACCCCGTCCGACCCCAGCTTATCCTCCTCTCCTTATTTCAGACAGCCTGTATTTCTCCCCTACTTCGTCACTTCACCTACAAACTCTCCCACAACTTTCTCTGGTTGGACTCTATTTTCACAGGGTAGATGCCGACCTTCTTCACAGACAACTATCCCGGATCGGGGCTGAGGGGGGAGGAGACAATGTTCCCTAACCCCTGAACTCCAGTTTGGGATGGTGGGTTTTTAACAACTTGCTTCATCCCCAACCATACCTTCCTCACACCCATTTTCCTTCTCTCTTACACTTATCAATTTTACTGCATGTTCAAGGTGGAGCCGCCATGCTGAGGGACTGCAAGGTCACCAGGCGGGAGGGGTGGCGTTAAAGGCGGCACCTGGCTCTGCCTGGCCTGTACGCACCCCTTGCATGACAGGCTACTGCGAGAGGTGATGAGAGTGTGCATCCCGTGAGAAAATTAGGGTCACCATGCCCAATGATGCAAATATAAAAAAAAACCTTTTCCCGTCACAATCAACGGAGCTGCCTTCGGGCATCTCCACAGAAAAAAATGGAGGTCTCCCCCTGTGCTTGCGCAGGGACCCTCCAAATTTCTATAACCGGAGAGGAGGCTTACTCCTCTCCTTCGCCTACGGGTGTACGGTGCTCCCCTCACCCCCTTGTTTGGAGATGCCTTCGGGCACCTCCCTCTTTCCAGCGGCAGTCCCCCTTTACTTTCCAAGGGGACTGCCAAGAAAGTCAGCAGGCAGCCCATAGCCGACCGCTCCCATTGAAGTGGTTCGGTCGGGCAAACACCCCTTACGGAAGAGAGGGAAGCCAGGCCCCATCGGTCGCTTCCCTCAAAAGACCTGCTGGCTAGAATACTAAACCTAGCTGGGGTCAAGGCCTGTGCCTCCCAAGACGAGACTAATGACACTGCTGCCAATAGGACCTGTGATGTCCTGGGCGGGATGGCAAAATGGAGGCCCCACCCGAAGTAGACATGGACCTTGAGGCAACCCACCCTCAAACGATATGGCCTTCCATGGAAGGTAATCTGGGCTCGGCGCCAAGTACCAAAGTCGAGTCCGCTCCTATGCAAGGTCCTCAAACGGCTAGGGTTTCCAAGGCAGTACAAGGAGTGGAGGGATCTCCTACGACTGCCAGGACCTTCTCCATATCGGAGAAGGATCTTGCTGAGGCCGGTCCATCTGACTTGGGGCACCTCCTGGCGGAGGGGCGAAGAGGGTTCATTCCCTGCCATGCTCCTAAAAAGAAAGAATAACAACAAAAAATACTTAGGGCTCCCCTCTATCCGCGGTGGGCTGCGGGGACGGATTGGTCTTCTGCCATTTCGGTAAGCGACCAAGCCAAGATCGGGACATCCTGCCTCTCTGCCCCCCCTCCCGTGGGTGCAGAGCCCCTGATTATGACAAAAAGTGCGCAAGGCGGAGCCTCGATAACATCGGGGCCCCTCATTCAGAGATTACCCTGCGTTTTCGAGCCCGCTGGCTTAAAATTCGCTTACTCGTTATTCGCTTCACTCATGGCACCATTTTGGCTAAGGGCATCCATCAGAGGAGAGCTTTAGCTAGTGTGATTGGTAGAGAGCCGAAGGTGACCCGTTTTTCGGACCGGAGCCTTTTGGCGAATGCGTCGAATTCCTCTGTGGCGGCCATGATTAATGCCCTTCGGTCACTTGATGGCACGCCTGTGAGTGTGACGCCGGCCTCTACCATGAACTTTGTGAAAGGAGTAGTTTATGCAAGGGAAATCGTTGACTACTCCATAGAGTACATCACATTAGACCTGTCCTACCATCGGGCGGTCAAGGTCGAACGTGTGATAAGAAAACAGGGAGGGGTCTCGAGACCCACCCCTACACTCTTCGTCACTTTCGACTGTGACAAGCTCCCTGAGTCGGTGAGTGCCGGTTTATACCGCTACCGCGTGAAGGCATTCGTGCCACTGCCGCGGAGATGCTATTACTGCCACGCTTCGGCCATACGAATCGCTCATGTAGACGTGCAAGGTCAGGGTTACCCAAAGTCTGTGTAAATTGCTCCAAGGCCGCACACGATAAGTCCAAATCGTCTGTGGCCAAGTGTGTCAATTGCGGAGAGCCGCACCCCGCTTCTTCGAATCAATGTGGTGCATATCTCCTTGAGAAAGAAATCCTGGCTGTTCAAGCCCAGGATCGACTCTCATTCCGCGAGGGCAAGGATTTGGTCCAGCCGCGCCCGGCTCTGCCTGGGACGTCTTATGCCTCAATGCTTTGAAAGAGACCCTCTGCTCCTGGCCCAACTCGTTGGCCCGGATTGGCCCATCCATGCCAACGAGCACGGTTGTTTCCGCGCCCATTCGGAGCCCTTTTGCGGGTTCTACTCAACCCGGGCGCTCCCCTGGTAAACCTGGCAGCACAAAGGGTTCACAACCAGCAGCCCCCCTTACCCCACCGTGACCGTTTGCTGTAAAGCGAAACGGCCACGCGCCTCCACCGAGTCATTAGACTCACAGGAGGTAACACCCCTGAAATTGTTCGCCAGGCCATCTTACGGGGTTCCCAAAGCTGCCCCCGTAAAGGAGGACAGCAACAAAGGAGCTTCGGCTCCTTCGCCCACGCCTAGGCCTGGAGGGCATATTCATTCAATGGAATTGCCGTGGACTCCAGGCCAACTGGGACGAGCAGCGGATTCTCGTCTGGTCTTATCTCGTTCTCCGTTGGCTATTTTTTCTGCAGGAGACCATCTTTGGCGCGTGCCCCCTGCCCGCAGTCCCTGGGTATAAGGGTTTTGCGACCCCACCACCACGAGATGAGGTCCGGGCTTGGAGATGCGTGGTTTACACCCGGCATGATGTCTCCGTTCTTCTTTTCACTTTAGATCGCTCTTTTCAGGCGGTGGCTGTGCAGCTTCACGTGGATAGGAGGTATACTATTATTTCTGCGTACATTCCACTGTCAGCTGATTTCGACGCGGGGGACTTCCACCGCGTCGTGGGACGGTTGCCGACGCCCTTTCTCTTGCTTGGAGATCTGAACGGCAGGCATCCTCTCTGGGGAGATTACTCAATAAATTCCAGGGGACAAGTCCTTGCCGATCTGATCAAAGAGCTTGAGATAAGTGTCCTAACTGTGGATGAGTTTACGCATCACTGCCCGAGAACCGCTTCATTTTCTTGCCTTGATCTATCTCTGTGCTCTCCGGATGCACAGCCTGATTTTGATTGGGGGGTGGTCGATGACCGCGATAGTAGTGATCACTTTCCCATTCAAATATTTTCAGGGCAGCTGCCACCTGAGAGCCCACCTCGGTGGTGCTTGGCGCGGGCGCGGTGGCCTGCATTTCAGGAAATGACTGAATTCTCTATCTCAGTCGAGGAGTTTATGTCGGTAGATGAGGCCGTTGAGTTCTCCGGCAACCTCATCGCCGCGGGCCTGACTACTATTCCCAGAACGCCTGGCAGTTTTGCACACCGACCACTGCCGTGCTGCTCAGCTCTCAAACAGAAGCGTTATGCCTACATGCGCTATAACCGCGCCCGCACATTTTTCACTGTCGGTGAATTTCGTCGGGCTAGGGCTAGGTTCTGGTATATTTCGAAGCACGCCCGCCGCTCTTCTTGGCGGGCATACGTGTCTTCACTTAACGGGAAGACCCCTCTAGCAGAGGTGTGGAAGCGAGTCAAAAGGATTTGGGGCAAGTTCTCGCAGGACCCCCCTCCCGTTCTCCAGGAGAATGGGACCCCTATCTCGGGCCCCGCGTTCGTTCAGAATCCTTCGCGACCACTTTCTCCGCATTCTCTAGCCGAGATGCTTCTCCGCCAGCTTCCAATGCACGTAGTGCTGTCGTGGAAGACCGCCGCCTGGACTTTACATCCAGAGGCTGAGAACCCTTCAACGACAGGTTTACTAAGTGAATTGTGTTCCGCTTTTGCTTCGTGTGTGGACACTGCCTATGGTTCGGATGATGTCCCATACGCTATGTTTGGACAGCTGGGTGAGCGAGGCATGACCTTTCTGTTACATTTGTTCAACAGGATCTGGTCGACGGTCTCCTCCCGGATTCCTGGCGAATCGCTACTGTGCTCGCCTTTCGCAAACCGGGGAGAGATCACTCTACTCAGTCCGGTTTTCGCCCAATCTCTCTAACCTCTTTCATGTGCAAGTTGTTGAGAAATTGTTTTTTTTTATTAGCCTTTTACCTGGACAGCGGAGGCCATCTGTCTTCTGCACAGTGCGGCCTCCGAAAGTTCCACTCCATGTCGGATGCTCTGCTCCGACCCTTTAAATGCCGTCTGCGAGGCCTTCCTTCATAGACTGCACTACGCCACCGTGTTTTTCGATCTGGAAAAGGCCTATGATACCGCATGGCGATACGGTATCATGGACTCTCTCCACACGATGGGTCGAGGGGACGCCTCCCAATGTTTATATCTGGATACCCATTCCCGGCCGTTGACCTCCAACTAAAGAGGGTATCACGAGTCCTCATCAACAATAGCTATCCAAAATGATCCATCGACGAACTTATAAAAGTAAAAAAATGGATTTGGATACCAGTACCAACGTCCATCTACCCCAAACAAAAGCTATATTGACCTTTATTACAAGAGTCGCATCAACACCGGCTACCGTGAAGACGAAAAGGCTCTAAAAACCATCCTACATCGGAACGTGACACCAATCGACACGAATACAAATATTAACCTAATTATATTCTACAAAACTAATAAAACGAGGAGCTGCATAATGAAGAATAGCTTCCTTCTGCCTATAGCTAAGCTCCAGGAGACCATCGTCGTGTATGAATTTTTGTGCAAAGTCGGTGACTGCGAACACCGCAACTCCCAAGTACATCGGCGTAACATCCACAACCCTCTCAAGGCGGTTGACAGCTCACCTTCAAGACGGAGCGATAAAAAGGCACGTTCACTCTCATGGAACTGTCTTGAAACGCGAGGAGCTAACTAAGAACACCTCCATCATCTTTAGGTTGAAAGATCAACGAAGATTAAGAATGGCCGAAGCCGTAATTATACAAGCAAGGAAACCGGCAATCAACGTGCAGCTCCAGCCAGAGACCGTACTCCCAACATCTCGACGTCCCCGTGTTGAGCGCCATTGGAAGAAACACGTATCGACTCTTAATTTCGTTTGTAGCGCATAGTTTCCCCCTTTCCCGTCTTCCATTTATCCTTGTTCCCCCCCTTTACCTAAAATTTAGATATAAAATCTCACCCTTCCCGTTATATACGGTTTTGTAATGCATAGTTTTCCCTTCTAAATTTTTTTTCTGTGCCGTTCATCGACTGTCCTTTGCCATTACCTCCTTTCCCTATAATCTAGATATAAAGTTGAAGTTGAAGTTGATGTAATAAGAATGAAATGTGTAGTAGGTATATAAAGATAAAAAGAGGTTTGAGATTTGCCCTGGTGTAGAGGGCTCCTCACAGGTTTGTCTATTATTTGTATCTTTTATTTCTTCTCTTTATTTGTTGCTTATATTTGTATTTATCATTTTATATATTTATATATATGTATTTATTTTTATTATATTTATTCTTTTTTATTTTTTTTTATTAAACTATAATTAGGTAAATAAATATTTTTACTCTTTCCTCCATCGTGGCTTTCAAGCCTTTCAAGTATATTGTTTGCTATAGGTTTCTTGTTTTATATTTTTATTTTAGATTTGATATATGTCTTGCCGGGGTTATTTGATCTGAATAGTAGGTTGTCTTGATTGGGTTCTATGGGCACTACGCCTCCTTTACTCTTCGCTATGTTCTCTTTATTCTTATGATTTATGCTGTATTTAAATCTTACGGTTAAGTATATATACCAACTGTTTGGTCTCGGGAGCAGTTTCTTCCACTCGGGAAGAGGGATTTCCTTTTTACACGACCTCTGACTGCTCTAGGTATGTCCAGGTTGTGATTTATATTTGGGAGTATCTCATCTTCGATTTTGTCCCAGGTCTTTCTCCCTAGCCTTTGGAGTTCTACATTCAGAGGGGTTAGTCCTGCTCTTGCGTGCAGTACTGTCTGCTGAATGTAGTCCGTCCTTTTTGCTCCAGCTATAAGCAGGGCTGCTTTGTTCTGCACTCTCTGCATCTGTCTGAGAGAGGTGGAACTCACAGCCTGCATGACCACTGCCGGGTACACTAATGTTGAGCGCACCAGAGCAGTGTATAGCTTTTTAAGGTTCTTGGAGCTGAGGTTTTTAAACCTATACAGTTTTCCAAGCTGTATTTTGGCTAGGGAGATTCTGTCACTAATGTGACCTTTATACCCTTTGGAGGTAAATTGTAGACCCAGGACTTTTCCTTTGTTACCATATGGGTAAACATCTCCATTCACTCTGACATCCACACGTTTACGGCGGTTAATTGGTAGGATTTGGAACTTTTGGCGGTTGGTCTTGATTTTCCACTTTCGTTCATATCGATTGATGTTGTCGATTTCGATGGCTGTCTGCCTTGCTTGGTATCCGGCGTGCTTGTAATAGCTGGGGACGATTTGCGTGATGTCATCTGCAAACTGCAGGTACATCACTTCCTCCCCTACCGGATCAGGTAAGTCCAGTGTGTACAGAAGGTACAGCAGCGGACTCGACAGCCACCCTGTGGAACACCCGCCTCAAGTTCAAACTCGGGTCCTCTGTAGCCTTCGATCGAAATTCGGGCTTTTCTACGCATGATGTAGTCGCAGAGGACCCTTTCCAGGGTAGGGTTCAGCTGGAGGCCTAGGATCTTGTGTTGTAAGCCTCATAGCCAAACCTTATCAAAAGCCTTTTGCACATCTCGCATCACCACGTGTACATATTTCTTCTCAGCTTTACATCGGGCAAGCTTTTCAGTGAGAAGGGCAAGGGCAGTTTCCGCCCCCCTTCTCTTGCGAAACCCGTGTTGCTGAGAGCTGTGGGCTTCTAGCTCGGTTAGTTGATCTTGTAACCTGTTAGCCAGAAGCTTTTCGTAGACTGCCTATAATCTCCAGGAGGGATATTGGACTGTAGTCCACCAGTTGATCAGGCTTCCTCCCTTTGGGTAAAAAGATGATTTTAGCTATCTTTAGACCATCTGGGAAGTAGCCCGTATTCAGGGAAGCATTGAAGATGTTGGTGATTCCCTGAATGATCTGCCGGGGGGCATGTACCAAATTATTTCTGGTGATGCCCGTCCAGCCTGGTGCCTTCTGTTTGAAGGTTTTTATGATTGCTATGACCTCTTCCGGTGTAGTTGGTCGGCCATGGTCTACCAAATTCCTCCCTTCGTCGACATAGGCATGTGGAAGCGTTCGATGCACATTCTGATTCAGTTCTTCAATCAGTTGGCCTTCGAATTCCTGGTCGAATTCCGCATTTTCCTCTGGTGTTATCCTGAAGATATTTTGCCAGAACATGCGGAATCTTTCCTCCAAAACCGCCGGGTCTTCCAAGTAGTCATCGCCCTCCTTAATGCGGGTCTTTTCTCTACTTGTAAGACCTTTCAACTTGTTCACAAGCCGCCAGAACACATCGGGTCGAACCTCGCTGTCAACTTTTTCAATCAGACTGTCCCAGACTTCAGCCTGTTGCTGGTTGATAGCCTGCTTAAGCTCTTCACTCAGGCGTCTTAGCAGCGTTGTTGTTTCCCGATTAACACCCTCTCTCCTCGTTTCCTCATACACCTCCCTGTGCACTCTAGCGATCTCTCTCATTTCCTCGGACCATCTGGGTTGGGGGAGAGTTTTGTACCTTTTCATCGGTACACTCTCGCGATCTGCTTCGATGATGCGGGCAGTAATCGCTTCCAACTCCTCGTCGATCCTCTCCAGACTCGCCCCGTTGAGGTCCACTGGTTCATAACTGGCAAGGGTTTCCTTGTAACGTTCCAAGTTGGCCGAAGCGTAGCTTTTCCGAAGCGGTATTGGGAGCTGAATTGGTGCAAGAGAAATGGTCGTCAAGATCGGTATGTGATCGCTGGGTACTGTCGGGCCCGGCTCACTACGGTAATTGAAAGGGAAGCCATCACTTGTCATGATTATGTCAGGTTTCGTAGCGGACCTTACGGTGAAATAGGTCGGAAAATCCGGTCCTATACGCTGAATGTTTTTCCTTCTCATAATCATTTCCAAGTTGTGACCTCTTTCGTTTGTGTTCCCGTAGCCAGCCGTTCGGCATCTGGCGTTGAGGTCTCCCCCAAGGAATACCATCCTGCCGTGGCCAAAAAGGGTGTAGAAGTTCGTCAGAGGGAGGTATCTGCGTCGAGGTGGTTGGTATGCCGACCGCTATTATGAGCTTGCCTACTAATGTATGCAGCTCTACCGCCACGAAGGATTCGTCCATATCTGGAAGACGTTTGAACGACAGGTTCCTTCTGACGGCAATGGCAGCACCGTCATACCTCTCTTGAGAATGGTTTTTAGATATCACTCTGTAGCCTGGTATCTTCAACTGCTTACTGGTCGTATCGATACCATGCTCAGTAATCAGTATGATGTCGGGATCTAGCACACGGAATATGTTGCCGTACGCCGTGGCTTTCCCCTCCCATCCATTAATGTTGAGCGTTAATATCTTTAACCTGTTGTTTTGGTTTTCCATTCTCTGTTCTGGCTTGTGTGGATGTCTTTAGTGTTTACGGGTGGTTGATTTCCTTTTCCCGTTTCTCCTTTTTTAAAATTCTGCCTGGGATAATTCGACAAAGGTTTCGCGGTGGAAGGCAATACATTGACTATGTAAGGCTTCTTCCACCGTTTCTTCTTCGCATTGGGCATCGTAGTCCCATTTGTAATACTTTTTCTTTATTCCCACATTGATTTTGTCCCCGTCCTTCGGGAAGGGGAATTGCTCCGAGGCGTATAAATATAGGTTAATCCTATCCGCATCGATCTTCTTGTTTTTCGCCTTCTTCGTCTTTGTGGATTTTGCTTCGCAAACAGAACCCTCTGAGTCCGAGGAGTCCGTGGTGTCGGGTGTCTCCGCCTCTTTCGTGTTCTCCGCGCTTTGTGACTTTGTTTGGACTGTCTTGGTGGCAGCCACTCTTTCTTTCTTGGCTTCGATCCTGGGATCTGGCCGTCTTGCCTCCTTGTTACTCCGCTTCTCTGTCTCTTGGTTCTTGTTATCTGAATCTTTTGGGACAATTTGTAACTGGAGAACGTCCCCAGATGGTGGGTTCTCGGGGAACCACATCTCGCTCATACCATTTTTCGCCAGCATCTGATTTAGCTCTTTAGCAAAAGTTCCTGGGTTAGTTAGGTTTCTGACATGCGCATATACTATGCATGTCAGTATTTTTGTTGAGTTCTCGTTCTCCAGTCTCAGGTAGGTCTTTTTCGCTTCAGTTTCATTGAGGACTGCCTTCGCTGCTTGCGCATACGTAGTGTTCTGCCTCCTGTTTTGATCCTCTTTCTTTTTCTACACCTTGTTCTTAATTATTTCTTTTTTAAGAGGGCAGGCCATAGCCATGGAACGATGTCATAGGCCGCAATTGGCACACTTTTCCCTCGGGCTACTGCAATTCTTCCAATGGTGCCCCGCCTCGCTGCACCTCGAACAGAGCTCTTGTGGTTCTGGACAATCTTTTGTGGCGTGGCTCTCCATCTTATAGCAACGGAAGCAGAACTGTACGGGAGTAAACTCTTCCCTTTCTATCTGCTCTCCGCTGATTTTAGCGTTGAAGAGCAGAAGCCCGTTTTCCTTTGCCTTTTGGGCCATCGCTGTATCAGTAAAGATAATTTTGAATACATGTGTGTATTCAACATTATCTTTTTTATTCCAGAACTTTATGATTTCTGATACCTTAGCCCATGGTTGGTTCTTGGCTATTTCATCTTTAATTTCCTCCTTGGAATGCTGGCCTATCCACGGGTCCAGCTTCCTGCAAACCACGCTCCTGTGTGTTTGTATTTGTGGAGGAATTGCAGGTTGAAGGCCTATTTCGCGCAGTGTCTCCACTGCCTCCTCCTTCGTAATTCCCTCCACGTCCTTCTCTTTCTCGCAGACCGCCACATATCCTGTGGGGACCTCGAGCAGGTGAAGCATAGCGATCTTCAGTTTCCCGAAGACCACTTCAAAAACCTTCTCCCGTGTTGGCCTAACGCTACCACTAATGACGCGTAGCGGGATTTTTGTTGTCCCATTAGGCTCCATTTTCCCCTCGGGGGGGGGGGGCTGGGCTGCTTTTCCTCTTGTTATTTATTCTTTTCTCATATCCCTTAGTCTTCTATTTTGTACCTTAATCTTGGCGAATTTGACGAATTTCTAAATGGGTTTGTTTATTGCGGGCAACACTCTCCCCCCCAATTGCAAGGGGACTTCAGCGAACATGAACTGCGGGATGTAGTGGATGAATGGTGGATGGATGTACCCGGGGAGGCCCCTCAGACGGATGATATGTGGCGGACTTAATGATGGGTGGTGATTGAATCAACTACCACCAACTTACACAGGGCCGGTTGTATGTCCCCCTGTGGTCTTGGCCGGAAACTACCCTCAGAGATTAGAGCGAACTCTTCCCCAAAGCTTTCAGCATCGCCTCGTAACCGGGCGTTCTCTTCCGTAGAGTTCTACAGTGGGCTAATCCTCAAACCTGCTTCCCTTTACGTCCCCAATTATGTCTATCAAAGTGGACGGACATAGTTGGGGCGAGATTGATGAGTGTCAGTTCAGTTCGCCTCAGTCCCCCTGCTCCGGGGGGGGGGGACTACAAGGGGGCTTAGCCAGACATGTGTCGTCTGCGCGTCGTTCCTATTAAATTTGTTATTCTCCTCCCCGTGGGGAGTTGGCAAAGCTGGTTGGCGTTTTCTTAATTTACCCTTGACTTTACCGCCTTTGCCGGCTGCAACTTCTTGTTAAGCGTAAAATTTCTAAATTTTCTTCTTCCAAGTCTGGATATAAAAAATCTCACCCTCCCCGTTATATACGTTTTTGTAACATATAGTTTTCTCTTTAAAATTTTCCTGTGCCATGATTGTCCAATTTTTGTACGCTTATCGATAGAGAAAAATGAATATATACTGTACCATATTGTCAAAATTATCAGGAAAGCTAGCTCGAAATTCTTGGCAGAAAGTACCTCGTATCAGGCATCTTACCAACTGGTAAAGGAGGAAAATCTTTATGCAGTTTTTGCCTACGCCTCCGAAAAATTTGGTTCCTATTTTTAGGACCAAATATTCCAAAAAACGTTATTATCCTCGTGTCACGTCCAACCCCATCATCATTCACTCACTAACCATCATCACCCCCTTTATTTTCAGCGGCCCAACTTAAGCGGATGACTGCTTAAGTCCTCGGCCCTCCTCCCCGCGTGAACCGCCGTCAGATGTGAAGTGAAATTGCCATTCATGTTTCGTCCCAACTATGTCAGGCAGTTGCTTGGCCATAATTGGGGGCATTGGAGGAAGCTGGTTTGAGGAGTAGCCCACAGTAGAGAACAATGTCAGAAACATTCCGGACAAGGGACGGACTGCGACCTTCGGTGCCTAAATACGGCGGAGGCCCCTCCCAGGATCATAGAGGGTGAAAACCGTCTCTATGCTATGTTGGGGAGCAGTCGCGATTTAAAACCCTCGGGGGGGCGGCGTTGTCAATAAGTCCGCCATACAATCACACCCCTGAGAGGATCCCACCCGGACTCATCTCATTCATCATCATCCTTCACCTAAAAGGCAATTTTCATTTCCATCCAGGCGACCGGCGAACGTGGGGGGGGGGCCTCTTTTCGTCCCCAAGGAAAAACCTGAAATCAACATAAGAAGTAAAACGTAAAAAATTTTTAAAACCGAAAAATACACACACACACACACACACATACACACATAAGAAGTCCTTCAGTGCCACCCATCAAGAGGCACTTGTGAAGAAGACTTGCACCCCCCAGCGAGGGGCTGCAAGCGCAAGTCCAACAATGGCTTCCCACCCAGCCACCAGAGTCCCATTGAGGACAATTGCTGGGCAGACGAAGCCAGACCGAGGAACGGTGTTCTCTCAGATTTTCGGGAAGCTCAATGTAGCCATCCCGAGACTAATTGACACCCCCGTCGGCTACTCCGCTGTCTGCGAAAGAGAGGCAGACGTGGAGACCCTGACCAAGGAGGAAGGTCGAAAAGCTTTGGAGGAAATAGGCCTCCAGCCTAGCACTCCCCCCCCAGATTCAGGCGCACCGAAGCATCGTGTGCCGGCAATTAGACCCCTGGATAGGCCAACACTCCAGCCTGGAGATAAAGGAGGAGATCCAGAGGAATCAGACATGGGCCAGCGTGGTGGAAGTGGTAAAGTTCTGTAACAAACGGGACAACACCGACCACCAGCATGTCTTCAAAGTAATCTTTGCAGACACGCAGATGGCTCAGAAGGCAAAAGAGAGAGGCCTATTGGTGTTCAACGCCAAAATCAGCGCGGACCAGATGGAAAGGGAGGAATTTACTCCCATCCAAATCTGCTTCCGCTGCTACAAGTTGGAGCACCACACTACGAAGGACTGCAAGGAGACGAACAGTACTTGCTCCAGATGCAGTGGATCAGGCCATGGATGGAGGGAGTGCAAGGCGGCAAAAGAGAAATGCCCAAACTGCGGCCTTAACCATGGGGCGATGGCGATGTCCTGCCCCCAAAGAAAAGAGATTGTGAGGCAGAAAAAGCTGGTAGACCAAAAGAAAGCCAGCACCTCATACGCCCAAGCCACGAAGAGAACCCCAAACACTACAGAGACCCCACAACATCAGACAAAACAGTACCTCAAGCTCGAGAATGAAAACTCGACGAAGATTTTAACGTGCATACTCTTTGCGCACGTTAATAATCTTACAAGTCCGGGGACTTTTTCAAAAACCCTCAATCTCATGCTCAAAAAGAACGGCATGGAGGAGATGTGGTTTCCCGATGACCCACCTTCGGGAGACGTGCTGAGACTCCAATTTGGTTCTGACAGAGCAACAGAGGCCCCAGCAACCCCGTTCCCCAAAGAGAAGATCGTGGAGGAAGCAAAAACAAAGGAAAGCTCATCAAACACGAAGACCAGCACGTCCCGGCTGGACCCCCGTCTAGAAGCGGCAAAGAGACGCGAGAAGAAGGAGAAAAAAGCTGCAAGGAAGCTGAAAGAAGCCGAGGGAAACCTGTCCAGCGGAGCTTCCTCGGACTCTGAAGCGGACGAAGCAGTGAGCAGGGCGACCAAAAGCCCTGTGAGCTCCAGAAGTAGGTCGAAGACCTCGAAGCGTACATACAAGTACGACGGAGAGGAGATCGACCTCAGAATCGTCTCAAACGAGCAGATCCCCCACCCAGAAAAACTCTCCCCCATGGAAATCCTTAAGGGAATCCAACAAGGGAGTATAAAATGGGTCTACGCCGCGAGCTTACAGGAAAAAGAAGTAGAAGAGGCACTGCATGAAGGCGCAGTGAAAATCTACAAAGACTCTTGTATTGCCCTAAACAATCAAGAGTTTAAGGAAATACGCAACGGGAGATTCCAAACATAAGAACAACAAGAAGTACACTAAAACACATAACATCTCAGACTGGAAAACACTAACAACGCCTTGAAAATACTTACTCTGAATGTGGATGGATGGAAGGGAAAATCCATTGTTTACGGCAACATCTTCCGTACAGTGGACCCAGACATCATCCTCATATCGGAGCATGGTATAGACACAACCACAGACAACATAAAAATACACAATTACAATGTTATACAGAAAAATCACACCCAAGAACGATACGATGGCGCAGCCATCGCTATCAGAAAAAACATCAAGTACAGAACATTGCCGGACTTAGATGAATCATTCGTGGCAGTCGAAATCCCGACCCTGGTTGGTGGCCTAACTGTGGTGGCAGCCTACCAGCCACCCAGGCGACAGTACCTACCGATCAACAACTTCTTCACCCTGTTCGGGCACAAAAGGCTAGCGCTGCTAGGCGGGGACCTAAACGCCCGCTGCCGTGCATCTGGCTACAGGTGCGCTGACCAAAGGGGACGAAATCTGGAACTACTATTCGACAGAAATAGAGTCCAGAGAGTAGGACCTGACTTCCCAACTTATATAACAGACTGTTCGGCGACAAAACCGGACATTGTGTTAGTGAGCCCGGAATTCCCCTTTAACATCGCCAACGAACCTGGCCCAGTAGTCCCGAGCGACCACGTCCCAATTATCACCAACATTTCGCTTGCGCCAATGCTCAGGCCCGTCCCACATAGGAAAAGTTATGCGAAAGCTAACTGGGAGCAGTACAGAGAGATGCTCAGCGCCTATCACCCAGCTGACCTGGAGGACGCAAATCTGGAGGAAATTGATGAGGAGATTGAGAACATCACCAATCGCCTCATTCAAGCTGACGAAAGATGCGTCCCCAGGATCTCGTACAAAATGCTCCCGCAACCTAGGTGGACGGATGAAATGAGGGACATCGCTAGGGAACACAGGGAAATTTATGAAGAAGTCGGTAGGACAGGCCCGACCCGGAAAAAGAAAGCCCGAATGAGACAACTGAGCGAGGCTATGAAAAACACAATCCTCGAGAAACAGAAAGACATCTGGGATGATATCATTGGCAGACTAGACCGGGAGACTAATCCTGTACGTTTTTGGAATAGCATCCGAAGACTTAGGGGATTGCCTCCCAGGCCTGGGATTAAAATCAAAGATGGCGACATATTCATAGAAGATCCGGATACCCTAGAAAGAAAGTTCAGGGACCACTGGAAAGAGGTCTTTGCGATCTCACCTGAGGAGAACGACGATTTCGACCAGGACTTCGAAGACCAACTGCTCGACGACCTCGGAACGATGATACATAGGACCCACCCACAACCGCAAGTGTCTAGAGAGAGAGAGATGGTTGACCACGGACGCCCAATCACTGTTGAAGAGACGATTAACACCATCAAGTCCTTCAAACAGAGGGCGCCAGGATGGTCTGGGCTCACTAAAAACAACCTAGTGAATGCCCCTAGGCAAATTATTCAGGGAATGGTCAACATCATGAACGCCTCCCTGAATACAGGCTACTTCCCAGACGGGTATAAGATGGCAAAAATCATCTTTATCCCGAAAGGGAACAAGCCCCCAGACCGAGTGGCCAACTACCGCCCAATCTCTCTCCTAGAAGTACCAGGCAAGATCTTCGAGAAGATTATAGCCAATAGGCTACAAAATCAACTCGACGAGTTAGGAGCACACAACCCGGCACAACATGGGTTTAGACCAAAACGGGGCACTGAAACTGCCCTGGCGCTCCTAACAGAAAAGATCGCGCAATGCCGTGCAAAGGGTCACTACGTAGACATCGTGATGAGGGATGTGCAGAAGGCCTTCGACAAGGTTTGGCTGAGTGGACTGCAATACAAGATCCTAAGTCTCCAGCTAAACCCGGTCCTGGAAAGGATTCTTTGTGACTTCATCATGGACAGAAGGGCGCGTATCATGATAGAAGATCACAAGGGTCCTGAATTCGAACTTAAAGCGGGCGTTCCCCAGGGGAGCTGCCTGAGTCCCTTGCTTTACCTGGTCTTTACCATCGACCTCCCTACTCCAATCCACGGGGACACGATGTACCTGCAATACGCAGATGACATCACTCAGATCGTCCCCTGTAGGGAAAGGAAAGCAAGGAGCCAGGCAAACAACACCATCGCGGAGATCTCGAACATCAACAACTTCGAGAAAAAGTGGAAAATCCGGACAAACAGGGAGAAATTCACAATTCTCCCGCTGGGCCGTGAGTTGACGTGGCCCATCATGATTGATGGGAGGAGATACGGTTACTCCGCCGTAGGCAACATTCTGGGCCTAAAAATCTCCGACCGCGGATACTCGAAGCACTACACGGTGAGGTGGAATATGGCGAGGAGAGAAATCTCTAAGCTATACAGGTTCAGAGAACTCAGCTCGGCGAACATCAGGAAATTATACCTGTCGTTCATCCGGGCTAAGCTTATCTACCCCGCAGTAGTGACTCAAACGGCCAGCAAAACATCTATGAAAAGGCTCCAGCGAGTACAGAACTCTGCGTCCCTCTTCATGAACAAATGCAGAAGAAGGGATCAACTTCGGCAGAGGGACCTGCACCGCAGGCAGAAACTGGAGCCGATAAATGTCGCTACCCAAAAATTGGACAAGAAAGTCTGGTCCACAATGGCCAATGATATCCTACCAGAGTTACGAAGAACTGGACGCAGAATCAACATCCCTGCCAGGTTGCACGGGGAAGTCGGTCGTAACCGGCGATTCCCGAGCACCAGAGTCTGTTCGGAGGAAAACATAATACCAATATACACCTAAAAACACAAAACACCAGAAACACACAACATGGTGACACAAAAATCGAATCATAAAACTAACGAAGATCATTGACACGAAGTACACACACATAACTGCAAGCTTACAAAGGCTTGAAAGCTCAAGTACACAGTTTAAATATCACAGACAAACAAAGAACAAATACAATGAAGAACAACAAGAAGAACACGCACAGAACGAAAACATAAGAACATAACAACACCCAAACAAAGGAAAAATAAATAAAAAATGGAAGCAAGCTAACGATGCCCCTAAAACAAGGGCCCCCCCCCCCACTTCACCAACTTTTTTACCTTCTACTATCTTTTCACATAGAGTGATTATTATACCATCATTATCAGGAAAAACGCTGGGCGAGTTTTTCGTATACTGTAGCACTGCCTTACTACCTCCTGAAGAGCGTTGTTATTCACGCGTGCATATAGAGAGAAAGACTTTTGAGCCTTCGCCATCTAAGAACGCGACTCTGTCCTGGGTGTCTTTAGGAGCCTAGTCGAACTGCAAAAGATTTCATATATCTTTTTCGCTGCGAAGTAGAGGAAAAATGATGGGCTAAATACCCTCGTTGCTCCCGTCCAACGACCTGCGTGGGAACCTGCTCGGATGACTGCCCTTCATTAATTTCGTCTTAACTATGTCGGCCACTTGGACTGGCATAATTAAGGGCTTGCGTGGAAACTGGTTTGAGGCCTATCCCACAGCAGAAGCACAAGTCAGAAATTCTCTCGAATTTGGGGCAAAACTGCGAGTCCCGGACGGAGGAGAAATCCTCATCGCCCGGGGGACCCGGCCAGAATCATAGAGGGAGTTACACCCGTCTCTATGTAGTTGGATGCAGTTTTGGCGTACGTACCCGTGAGGGGGTGGCACAAACTTAGCGGTCGTTGATTCGGCCGCTATGCATTAAGTCCACCAAGCTCAACCCTCTGAGGTCCCCACTCGAGAACCATCCCCCATCCATCATCCCCCCTCATCCCGGCACCATCCGAGCGGGGAAACAACAGGAATCTGGACGGTAGCACTTTTTCTCGCGTCGTTTCAAAACAAACCCTTGACTTTACCTCCTTTTTCACACATCACTTTTTTCACATACAAAATTTTTCACATATAATTTTCACACATAAAAATAAGTCAAGAAAGAAGAGAGAAGACGTCGGCGACGATGGAGGCCCTCCCTAAGAGGGTCCCCCTACGGACCTTACCTGGCAAGAAGACCCCTGAAAAAAAGAATGTGTGCGAATCCTTATTTGCTAATTTAAGGATAGCATTAATTAAATTAATCGACATTCCCAACGGTTTCATCGCCATGTGCGGTGAAACCAAAGATATAGACCGGCTCCTATCCGATGAAGGGGCCGAAGTTCTGAAAACCCTCGACCTCGAAGCCAAAACCCCACCAGCAATCTCCGCAAATCGTAGCGTGATCTGCCGTAAGGTAGGACGCTGGGTGGGTGAGAACTCCCCCGCGGACCTGAAAAATGAAATTGAGAAGAATCACACATGGGCAAAGATAAGGGAAGTGATCAAATTCCGTGATCACACCCACGTCTTTAAGGTGACGTTTCAATCAACTGAAATGGCCCACAAGGCGGCTACCGAGGGACTCCTCATTTTCAACATGAGGATTCCAGGCGCAAATATAGAGCAAGAAAAGTACCATAATATACAAATGTGCTTCGTGTGCTATTCTTTAGAACAGCACACCACTGCCAACTGCCCCCAAAAAGGACAAATCTGGTGCAGCGAATGTGCCACGCAGGGTCATAGATATGACTCCTGCAAAAGCGATTCGAAACTATGCATGAATTGCAAGGGGCCCCATCGAACGATGGCCTTGAACTGCCCCAAGAGAAAAGAAATTATAAAGAAGAAGGAAGAAAATGAAAGAAATAAGAAAACCGCTACATACGCGAGCACGGTGAAAAGAGGTGAAGGGATGACATCGACTCCCTCACCGATGATTTTCACCAACGACCTGAGTGCAAAAATTCTTATTTGCATAACTCACGCGAACGTGGCTAATGCTGTAAAACCTGGATGTTACAACCAGGTTTTAAACACGCTTCTTAAAGCAAACAATTTGCCATCGATCATTGTGCCAGATGATCCTGAATGCTCTAGGGCATTTAAGGATAGCATAATGGGCAATAATAAAAAAAGAAAATACCACCGGATTAGATAAAGTCATGGAGTCTCACTCATCGGAGGAATCCGAAGAAGAGGATGAGACTAATGACAAGGAAGAAGAAGATCAATCTACATCTTCGGATAGTGACGAGGGCCCATGCACTCGCACTAGGGCAACAAAGAGTCGATCAAAGACTCCCAGCCCTCCCCCGAAGAAGGTAAAGCCTGGGCACCCCAGACCCGCCCCACAGGCCCCCAAGAGTAAGAAAAAGAAAAAACACAGGTAACTCATCTTACCATGGAGCGGAACTCACTAAGAATTCTGGAAATAAACACCAATGGCTGGACAACCAAAAGAACTCTCTACGGAAATGTGTTCAGGGAAATAGATGCAGATGTCATCTTGATTTCTGAACATGGGATTGACACTCGTAGTTCTGAAATTAAGATCTGGAACTACGACGTGTTAATCACGAATTACTCTCAAGAGCGGTACGACGGTGCCGCCATCGCCATCAAAAGAGGGATCAAGTATAGACCCATAAGAAACTTGGAAGAATCCTATCTTGCAATAGAGGTCGACCTCGATATAGGAAAGCTGGTCATCGCCACCGGGTACCAGCCGCCGAGACGAGAATATTTACCAATCCATTCTCTCTCTGGCCTATTTGGCAGAAGGACCCCCACCATATTAATGGGGGACCTTAATGCCAGATGTCGGGATTCTGGGTACAGGACCTTCAATGGAATTGGAAGGTGCCTGGACACTATGATGGACCGAAACATGGTCCATAGAATAGGCCCGGACTTCCCAACCTATACTCGAGGAAGAAGTGCCACAAAACCAGACATTTGTCTGGCTAATCGTCAGCTGCCGTTCAATTACTACATGGAACCAGTCCAGGTACCATGTAGTGATCATATAGGGATCCTACTCACCATCAATAGGAACCCTATACAAGTCCCAGCTCCAGTCAGAAAAGACTACAGGAGAGCCGACTGGGCACGGTACGCCGGTCTCCTCGAGGCCTATCGCCCACCAGATCTGGACGAGGCAATTCTCGAGGAGATAGACGAGGCACTCGACGACCTCAACGAACATCTCATTATTGCAGATAGGGCTTGCATCCCCAAAACCCAGTTTAACACCATCTCCTCATACAGGTGGACTGGGTTTATGAAAGAACTCTATAGAGAATTGAGAGTTATGTACGAGTTAAATATAACAAATGCAACATTTGACTCGCTACAACGAAGTAGAGAGATCAAGGAAGAGCTCAACCAGCTGATCCTCGAACAACAACAGAGACAATGGGACGATGCGATCGAGAGCCTCGATCAAGATGCATCCCCCAAGGACTTTTGGAAGAAAGTCAAAAGTCTCAGAGGATCATCTGGAATATTAGAAGAAAATGGAAATCCAAAAAGAAGATGGATCCATTGAAACTGCAGATAACATCATCGAAGAGATATTCCGGCGTTATTGGGAAAAAATCTTCAGCATATCGGAAGATGAAAACGAAGATTTCGATATAGAGTTCGAAAATAACATCGTAGACGAGCTTAACACGGTAATACATCGAACGCATCCTCATCACCAGGTGGATAGACTGCGTGACGGAGACGCCGAGATCACAGAAGAAGAGATCCTTGGCGCACTCCGCTCATTCCGACAGAAAGCCCCAGGCCAATCGGGGCTTACGAAGCTTAACTTCGAAAAGGCACCAGCCAACGTCATCGAAGGAATGAGACGAATTTTTAACGCATGTCTGAATACAGGGTACTTTCCAGATGCTTACAAAACGGCAAAAATGATCTTTTTGCCCAAGCATGGAAAGGACCCTACGTTGAGAGAGAGCTACCGCCCAATTTCACTCCTGGAATTCGGCGGGAAACTCTTTGAGAAGATCCTCAACGGAAGACTGGTGTCTCACCTGGAAGAAAACTCACTCTACAACCCTTGCCAATTCGGGTTTAGAAAGAAGCGAAGTACGGAAATGGCAATTAATGTCATAACGGAAAAGCTTTCCCAAGCCAAACGGGACAGGAGTTATGTGGATATCGTTTGTCGGGATGTGTCAAAGGCGTTTGATAAGGTGTGGCAGCGGGGCATGCAGTATAAGATCTTAAGGCTGGGTCTAAGTGAAAACTTAGAAAGAACTCTCTGTGACTATGTCATGGAGAGAGCGGCGTATGTCAGTCTAGGGTGCACGGACGGACCAAAGTTTCCGCTCACTGCGGGCCTCCCGCAGGGGGAGTGTCTGTCCCCCACCCTTTACTCGATATACACCGCGGACGTCCCAGACCCTGTGTACCCCAATTCCCTCAATATTCAATATGCCGATGATTTCAACCAGATAATCGTATCTCCATGGAGGCATGCGCCGTGGCAAGCTCGCATGACAGCGATGGAAATCGCGAACCTGAACAACTACGAGGCTCAGTGGAAAATAAGAACAAACCAGGAGAAATTCAAGGTGGTCCCCATTGGACGCACCTCAAGGGCAGACGTGCGTGTGGGGGATACGCGATACCCCTACACCAACGAATGCAATGTACTCGGTATGAAAATCACCTCTACCGGGTACAAAACGCACGTCGAAGAAAGAATTTCTCGAGCCTCGTCCGCTGTCAGAACTCTATACCGCTTCAGAAATCTACGTGAAAGCAACAAGAAGAAGATCTACAATGCCCTTGTAAGATCTACGTTGCTTTACCCCGCCTCCACCCTCTCATGTGTCTCAAAAACACAAAAGAGGCGTCTTCAAGTAGTGCAAAATAAATGCATGTACCTAATAACGGGTACACGCAGGCATGAAAGAAGACGGCAAGAAGACCTGCACAGAGAGGCGGGGATAATTCCCATTAACAAGGTCATAGAAGAACGGACCCGGAATATGCAGGATCTGGTTAATCGTGAACTGAGTGATGAAATCACCCAGATGATTAACCAGAACAGAAGAGCTGAATGTCCCCCCAGATTCCCCAGCTCCGCCAACCGAGTGGCTGGCGGAGACGAAGTGCCGTTCTATGCGTAAAATGAGAAAGAAGAAACCTGTGATACAAGATCAATCACAAGAATAAAAGAAATCACTCGAAACCCTACTATGACAAGATACCGATAATGACAACCTTACCGAGAAATTTAAAACCAACGATTACGAAGAGAACTTCGAAAGAAGCAATCTACAAAAGAAGAGAGAAGAAAGAAGAAACAATTATATACTAAAATACACATACAATAAAACAATACAATAAGCACGCACTTAAATAAAGTTAAAAACATATACAAACAGGCAATGCACAACACAAACCATGAAAATACTAAAGCTGCTGAGACAAATGGCTTGAACGCCATAATAGTTATAATTTTATAAACTTATAATTATTACCAAAAACCCAAAACAACAAAATGAACTCACACAAGCAAGAAAATAATAAAAGTGATAAGTCTGATCACCAGACCCTAGGCATCTCTTTGCACCTCTTCCACACTTTTTTCTCTCTTCTCCACTTATCTATTTTCTCTGTCCCCCCCCACACCCTATCGTCTCCCCTCACATGCACTCGCACTTACACACAAAGTCAAAGTCAAAGTCAAAATTATCAGGCTGGGCGAATTTTTCGTACGCTGTAGCACTGCCTTACTACCTCCTGAAGAGCGTTGTTTATTCACGCGTGCTTATAGAAAGAAAGACTTTTGAGCCTTCGCCATCTAAGAACGCGACTGTCCTGGGTGTCTTTAGGAGCCCAGTCGATCTGCAAAGATTTAACATATCTTTTCGCTGCGAAGTAGAAGAAAAATGATGGGCTAAATACCCTCGTTGCTCCCGTCCAACGACCTGCGTGGGAACCTGCTCGGATGACTGCCCTTCATTAATTTCGTCTTAACTATGTCGGCCACTTGGACTGGCATAATTAAGGGCTTGCGTGGAAACTGGTTTGAGGCCTATCCCACAGCAGAAGCACAAGTCAGAAATTCTCTCGAATTTGGGGCAAAACTGCGAGTCCCGGACGGAGGAGAAATCCTCATCGCCCGGGGGACCCGGCCAGAATCATAGAGGGAGTTACACCCGTCTCTATGTAGTTGGATGCAGTTTTGGCGTACGTACCCGTGAGGGGGTGGCACAAACTTAGCGGTCGTTGATTCGGCCGCTATGCATTAAGTCCACCAAGCTCAACCCTCTGAGGTCCCCACTCGAGAACCATCCCCCATCCATCATCCCTCCTCATCCCGGCACCATCCGAGCGGGGAAACAACAGGAAACTGGACGGGAGCACTCTTCTCACGTCGTTGTCAAACCTAACCCTTAACTGTACCTCCTTTACCACTTTTCACTTTTTTCACATACAAAATTTTCACATATAATTTTCACACATAAAAAATAATTCAAGAAAGAAGAGTGAAGAGAGATGACGTCGGCGACGATGGAGGCCCTCCCTAAGAGGGTCCCCCTACGGACCTTACCTGGTAAAAAGACCCCATGTGCGGTGAAACCAAGGACATCGACCGGCTCCTTTCTGACGAAGGGGCCGAATTCTCAAGCAAATGGACCTGGAAGCCAAAACCCCACCAGCAATCTCTGCAAATAGAAGTATTATTTGCCGTAAAGTAGAGAGCTGGGTTGGCGAAAACTCCCCCGCAGAGATCAAAATGGAAATCGAGAAAAACCACAATTGGGCGAAAATAAGGGAGGTGATCAAATTTAGAGATCACACCCATGTTTTCAAGGTGACCTTCAACACGACCGAATTGGCCCACAAGGCGGCAACCGAGGGACTCCTCATTTTTAATATGAGGATCTCAGGATCAAACATCGAGCACGAAAAATATGTCAATATTCAGATGTGCTTCGTATGTTATGCCCTCGAAGAACACACAACCGCAAACTGTCCCCAAAAAGGCACAACCTGGTGCAGTGAATGTGCCACGCAGGGTCATCGCTATGACGCCTGCAAGAGCCAGGAAAAGAAATGCATGAACTGCAAGGGGCCCCATCGAACGATGGCCCTGAACTGCCCAAGGAGAAAGGACATAATTAAAAAAAAGGAAGAGGAAGAAAAGAAGAAAAAAACTCAAACCTACGCGAGCACTTTAAAGAAAAGTGAAGGGATGGCCTCAACATTGGCAACCCCCTCACCTGTGATCTTTACAAGTGACCTCAGTGCGAAGATCCTAATTTGCATTACTCATGCAAATGTGGCAAACGCGGTCAAACCCGGATGCTACAACCGGGTATTGAACGCGCTGCTAAAGGCCAACAATCTTCCTTCCATCATCGTTCCTGATGACCCGGAATGCTCTAAGGCATTCAAGGATAGTGTCATCAAGAACAATAGCGCCGAAGCAAAAGCCACGGGACTAAAAGATGTAATAGAATCTCCCCCGTCGGAAGATTCAGAAGAAGAAGATGAAGCGAATGAAGAAGATGATACCACTTCTTCGGATAGTGACCAGAGGGCCCATGCACTCGCACTAGGGCAACAAAGAGTCAGTCAAAGACTCCCAGCCCTCCCCCGAAGAAGGTAAAGCCTGGGCACCCCAGACCCGCCCCACAGGCCCCCAAGAGTAAGAAAAAGAAGAAACACAGGTAACTCATCTTACCATGGAGCGGAACTCACTAAGAATTCTGGAAATAAACACCAATGGCTGGGCAACCAAAAGAACTCTCTACGGAAATGTGTTCAGGGAAATAGATGCAGATGTCATCTTGATTTCTGAACATGGGATTGACACTCGTAGTTCTGAAATTAAGATCTGGAACTACGACGTGTTAATCACGAATTACTCTCAAGAGCGGTACGACGGTGCCGCCATCGCCATCAAAAGAGGGATCGAGTATAGACCCATAAGGAACTTGGAAGAATCCTATCTTGCAATAGAGGTCGAACTTGATATAGGAAAGCTGGTCATCGCCACCGGGTACCAGCCGCCGAGACGAGAATATTTGCCAATCCATTCTCTCTCTGGCCTATTTGGCAGAAGGACCCCCACCATATTAATGGGGGACCTTAATGCCAGATGTCGGGATTCTGGGTACAGGACCTTCAATGGAATTGGAAGGTGCCTGGATACTATGATGGACCGAAACATAGTCCATAGAATAGGCCCGGACTTCCCAACCTATACTCGAGGAAGAAGTGCCACAAAACCAGACATTTGTCTGGCTAATCGTCAGCTGCCGTTCAATTACTACATGGAACCAGTCCAGGTACCATGTAGTGATCATATAGGGATCCTACTCACCATCAATAGGAACCCTATACAAGTCCCAGCTCCAGTCAGAAAAGACTACAGGAGAGCCGACTGGGCACGGTACGCTGGTCTCCTCGAGGCCTATCGCCCACCAGATCTGGACGAGGCAATTCTCGAGGAGATAGACGAGGCACTCGACGACCTCAACGAACATCTAATTATTGCAGATAGGGCTTGCATCCCCAAAACCCAGTTTAAAACCATCTCCTCATACATTTGGACTGGGTATATGAAAGATCTATATAGAGAATTGAGAGTTATGTACGAGTTAAATATAACATATGCAACATTTGACTCGCTACAACGAAGTAGAGAGATCAAGGAAGAGCTCAACCAGCTGATCCTCGAACAACAACAGAGACAATGGGACGATGCGATCGAGAGCCTCGATCAAGATGCATCTCCCAAGGACTTTTGGAAGAAAGTCAAAAGTCTCAGAGGATCATCTGGAAAAAAAGAAGAAAATGGAAATCCAAAAAGAAGATGGATCCATTGAAACTGCAGATAATATCATCGAAGTGATATTCCGGCGTTATTGGGAAAAAATCTTCAGCATATCGGAAGATGAAAACGAAGATTTCGATATAGAGTTTGAAAATAACATCGTAGACGAGCTTAACACGGTAATACATCGAACGCATCCTCATCACCAGGTGGATAGACTGCGTGACGGAGACGCCGAGATCACAGAAGAAGAGATCCTTGGCGCACTCCGCTCATTCCGACAGAAAGCCCCAGGCCAATCGGGGCTTACGAAGCTTAACTTCGAAAAGGCACCAGCCAACATCATCGAAGGAATGAGACGAATTTTTAACGCATGTCTGAATACAGGGTACTTTCCAGATGCTTACAAAACGGCAAAAATGATCTTTTTGCCCAAGCATGGAAAGGACCCTACGTTGAGAGAGAGCTACCGCCCAATTTCACTCCTGGAATTCGGCGGGAAACTCTTTGAGAAGATCCTCAACGGAAGACTGGTGTCTCACCTGGAAGAAAACTCCCTCTACAACCCTTGCCAATTCGGGTTTAGAAAGAAGCGAAGTACGGAAATGGCAATTAATGTCATAACAGAAAAGCTTTCCCAAGCCAAACGGGACAGGAGTTATGTGGATATCGTTTGTCGGGATGTGTCAAAGGCGTTTGATAAGGTGTGGCAGCGGGGCATGCAGTATAAGATCTTACGGCTGGGTCTAAGTGAAAACTTAGAAAGAACTCTCTGTGACTATGTCATGGAGAGAGCGGCGTATGTCAGTCTAGGGTGCACGGACGGACCAAAGTTTCCGCTCACTGCGGGCCTCCCGCAGGGGTTGTGTCTGTCCCCCACCCTTTACTCGATATACACCGCGGACGTCCCAGACCCTGTGTACCCCAATTCCCTCAATATCCAATACGCCGATGATTTCAGCCAGATAATCGTATCTCCATGGAGGCATGCGCCGTGGCAAGCTCGCATGACAGCGATGGAAATCGCGAACCTTAACAACTACGAGGCTCAGTGGAAAATAAGAACAAACTAAGAGAAATTCAAGGTGGTCCCCATCGGACGCACCTTAAGGGCAGACGTGCGTGTGGGGGATACGCGATACCCCTACACCAACGAATGCAATGTACTCGGTATGAAAATCACCTCTACGGGGTACAAAAAGCACGTCGAAGAAAGAATTTCTCGAGCCTCGTCCGCTGTCAGAACTCTATACAGCTTCAGAAATCTACGTGAAAGCAACAAGAAGAAGATCTACAATGCCCTTGTAAGATCTACGTTGCTTTACCCCGCCTCCACCCTCTCATGTGTCTCAAAAACACAAAAGAGGCGTCTTCAAGTAGTGCAAAATAAATGCATGTACCTAATAACGGGTACACGCAGGCATGAAAGAAGACGGCAAGAAGACCTGCACAGAGAGGCGGGGATAATTCCCATTAACAAAGTCATAGAAGAACGGACCCGGAAAATGCAGGATCTGGTTAATCGTGAACTGAGTGATGAATTCACCCAGATGATTAACCAGAACAGAAGAGCTGAATGTCGCCCCAGATTCCCCAGCTCCGCCAACCGAGTGGCTGGCGGAGACGAAGTGCCGTTCTATGCGTAAAATGAGACAAAGAAATACCTGTGAAAACAAGATCATTCACAAGAATAAAGAAAAAACTCGAAACCTTACTACAACAAGATACCGATAAAGACAACCTTACCCACAAATTAAAAACCCAACGATTACGAAGAGAACTTCGAAAGAAGTTAACTACAAAAGAAGAAAGAAGAAACAATACAACTACTAAAATACACATACAATAAAACAATACAACAAGCACGCACTTAAATATATTAAAAACATATACAAAACAGGCAATGCACAACACAAACCATAAAATACTAAAGTTGCTAAGACAAATGGCTTGAACGCCATAATAATTATAATTTTATAATTTTATAACTTTATAATTGTTACCAAATCCAAAGACAACAAAATGAATTCACACAACCAAGAAAATAAATGAAAGTGATAAGTCTGATCACCAGACCCTAGGCATCTCTTTGCACCTCTTCCACACTTTTTTTTCTCTCTTCTCCACTTGTCTATTTTCTCTGTCCCCCCCCCACACCCTATCGTCTCCCCTCACATGCACCCGCACTTATACAAAGTCAAAGTCAAAGTCAAAGTCAAAATTATCAGAGGGACTGGACGGAAATCTTGGGCAGAATCACTTCGCGGCACGCATCTCCTTGCTTGGTAAAGAAGGAAAATTTGGGGGCAATTTTTGCCCACGCCTCCAAAAAATTTGGTTCCTATTTTTAGGACCAAATATTAAAAAAGAAAGCTATACCCTGGTGTCACCCCACCCCCCATCATCATTCACTCCCTGATAACCATCATCATCTTTTTCTACAGCGGCCCAACTTAAGCAGATGACTGCTTAAGTCCTCGGCCAACCCTCCTGCGTGAACCACCGTCAGATGTGAAGTGAGATTGCCATTCATGTTTCGTCCCAACTATGTCAGGCAGTTGTTTGACCATAATTGGGGGCATTGGAAGAAGCTGGTTTAAGGATTAGCCCACAGTAGAGGACAATGTCAGAAACATTCCGGACAAGGGACGGACTGCAACCTTCGGTGCCAATTACGGCGAAGGCCCCTTCCAGGACCATAGAGGGACATACAACCGTCTCTATGGTATGTTGGGGGAGCGGTCGCGATTCAAAACCCTCGGGGGGACGGCGTTGACAATAAGTCCGCCATGCAATCACACCCCTGAGAGGATCCCACCCGGATTCATCCCATCCATCATCATCCTCCATTTAAAAAAGGCAATTCTCACTTTCATCCAGGCGGCCGGCGAACGTGGGGGGGGGGCCTCTCTTCTCCATCAAAGGTAAAAAACGTTAATAAACCATACACTCGAATACACATACAAACTTAAACACATCATTACACAACATAGAAAACAAACACTTAAACAAAGAAGATCTGCACCCCCTCCTTCCGGTCAGAGGGGCTGCAGAAGTACGAAAATGGCGGCCCACCCAGCCACAAGAGTCCCGTTAAGGGTTATAGGTGGGCACCCCATCTGGACCGTGGTACGATGTTTGCCACGGTCTTTGGGAAGCTGAGTGTGGGTATCCCGAGGCTAATTGATACCCCAGTTGGCTATTCTGCAGTCTGCAAAAAGGAGGCAGATGTAGAAACCCTGACTACGGAGGAGGGGCAAAAGGTGCTCCACGAGATAGGCCTCCAGCCTAGCACCCCCCCTCAGATACAGGCTCACAGAAGTGTGGTGTGCAGGCAGCTCGATCCATGGATCGTGCAGCACACCAAAGAAGAAATAAAGGAGGAGATTAACAGGAACCAACCCTGGGCAAACGTGGTAGAGGTGATAACGTTCCGCAATAGGCGGGACAACACCGATTACCAACATGTCTTCAAGCTAATCTTTAGCGACACGAAGATGGCACAAACTGCAAAGGAAAGGGGGCTTCTCCTCTTCAATGCCAGGGTCTCTGCAGACCAAATTGAGAGGGAAGAGTTTACCCCAATCCTCATATGCTTCAAGTGCTATAAAATGGAGCACCATGCAACGAAAGATTGCAAGGAACAAGTAGTCACCTGCTCCAAATGTAGCGGGAAAGGCCACGGTTGGCGTGAGTGTAAGGCCACCACTGAAAAATGCCCTAACTGTGGCCTTAGCCACGGGGCAATGGCTATGTCCTGCCCCAAGAAGAAGGAGATTATCAGGACAAAAAAGCAAGATACAAACACTAGAAGCTCCACCTCCTATGCTCAAGCTACAGCAACAAGAGCTACGCCACTTATGACCTCGGGCAAGCAGACGTCGAAAACTTATCTCAAACTTGAGAATGAGAATTCGACGAAGATTCTCACGTGCATCCTATTCGCGCAAGTGAATAATCTCACTAACCCGGGGACGTTCGCAAAAACCCTCAATCTCATGCTGAAGAAAAACGGCATGGCTGAGATGTGGTTTCCGGACGACCCCCCATCGGGTGACGTGCTGCAGCTCCAATTTCAGCCAAAGGAGACAACCGAGGCACCAGCGACTCCATTTCCCCAGGAAAGAGAAGTCGACCGTCCGGCAAAGGAGGCAAAAGCCAATCCCATCAGGACTGACCCTAGGCTGGAGGCACAGAAGCGCCGAGAGAAAAGGGAGAGAAGGGCAGCCAGAAGAATGAAGGAAGCTGAAGGCAACCTGACGAGCCAATCGTCTTCGGAGTCTGACGCTGAGGAAGTCGAGGACAGGGCAACCAAAAGCCCTGTTAGCTCTAGAAGTAGGTCAAAGGCCTTGAAGCGTACCTACAAGTACGACGGAGAGGAAATTGACCTCAAGATCATAACGAGCGAGGTGAACCAATACCCACAGAAACTCTCCCCCAAGGAGATATTTCAGGGTATTCACCAGAAATTATACAAATGGACTTACTCAGCAACAGACAAAGAAAAGGACGTCGAAGAAGCAATGCTAGAGGGCGCTGTTAAACTACTCAAAGAATCCTGCATTACCCTAAGTGATGCAGAATTAAAAAAAGTAAGAAACGGCAAAGTAAATTACACATAAGCACAACAAACTCCAACACACAACTACAAAAAAACATGGAGAACAGAAACAACGCGCTAAAAATACTCACACTGAATGTGAATGGATGGAAGGGAAAATCTCTTCTTTACGGGAACATCTTCTGGAAAGAGGACCCAGACATCATTCTCATTTTAGAACACGGAATCAACACAAACACTGACACAATAAAAATACATAACTACACAGTCATACAAAAGAATTACACACAAACAAGATACGATGGCTGCGCCATCGCTATCAAGAAGACACTAAAATTCAAAACACTTCCGGACTTAGATGAATCATTCGTGGCTGTCGAAATCCCTACCCTGGTTGGAGGTCTAACGGTGGCGGCAGCCTATCAGCCGCCCAGGAGACAATACCTGCCGATCAACAACTTTTATACCCTCTTCGGGCACAAAAGGCTGGCATTGTTGGGCGGAGATCTAAACGCCTGTTGCCGAGCTTCCGGCTACAGCGGGTCGATCCAAGAGGACGAAACCTGGAGCTACTTCTCGACGGGAAGAAGCTCCAGAGAGTTGGACCAGACTTTCCAACTTTCCTGACACGGAACTCGGTGTCAAAACCGGACATCGTGTTAGCAAGTCCAGAATTCCCCTTCAATATAGCCAATGCCCCAGGACCTGTGGTCCCCAGCGATCATATCCCGATCGTCACCACCATTTCGCTTGCACCTATTCTCAAGCCCGTCACACTTAGGAAATGTTACGCGAAAGCTAACTGAGAGTTGTACCGAGAAATGCTCAGCACCTACCAACCGGCTGACCTGGGCGACGCTAATCTCGAGGAAATTGATGAGGAGATCGACAAGATCACTGGTCTCCTCACTCAAGCCGACGAAAGATGCGTGCCCAGAATCTCGTACAAAATTCTCCCGCAACCTAGGTGGACGGATTAAATGAGGGATATCGCCAGGGAACACAGGGCCATTTATGAGGAAGTCGGCAGGACAGGCCCGAGCAGGGAAAGGGCAGCCCGTATGAGACAGCTAAGCGAGGAAATGAAAAATACAATCCTCGAAAAGCAGAAAGAAATCTGGGACAATATCATAGGCAAACTAGACCGGGAGACTAATCCTGTAAGTTTTTGGAACAGTGTCCGAAGACTTAGGGGATTGCCTCCCAGGCCAGGAATAAAGATCAAGGATGGCGATATTATCACAGAAGATCCGGGCATACTGGAAGAAAAATTCAGAAATCATTGGAAACAGGTCTTTGCAATCTCACCTGAGGAAAACGACGACTTCGACCAGGACTTCGAAGACCGACTGCTCGACGAACTCAGACCGATGCTACATAGGACCCACCCACAACCTCAAGTTTCTAGAGAGAGAGAGATGGTTGACCACGGGCGCCCGATTACACTTGAAGAGACTTTGAACACCATAAAGTTCTTCAAGCAAAGAGCCCCCGGCTGGTCTGGACTAACCAAAAACAACTTGGTAAATGCCCCACGGCAAATTATTCAGGGCATGGTGAACACCATGAATGCATCTCTGAATACAGGCTACTTCCCCGACGGATATAAGGTGGCAAAAATCATCTTTATTCCGAAGGGGAACAAGCCCCCTGACCAAGTGGCCAACTATCGCCCTATCTCTCTCCTAGAATTCTCCGGCAAGATCTTCGAGAAGATTTTAGCTAATAGGCTACAAAATCAACTCGACGAGTTGGGAGCGCATAACCCCCAACAACATGGGTTTAGACCTAAAAGGGGCACGGAAACGGCCCTGGCGCTCCTAACTGAAAAGATCGCTCACTGCCGAGCAAAGGGTCAATATGTAGACATCGTGATGAGGGACGTGCAGAAGGCCTTCGACAAGGTTTGGCTGAGCGGACTACAGTACAAAATACTCGGTCTCCAGCTAAACCCGGTCCTGGAACGGATCCTTTGTGACTTCATCACGGACAGAAGGGCGCGTATCATGATTGAAGAACACAAAGGGCCCGAATTCGAACTCAAAGCGGGCGTTCCCCAGGGGAGCTGTCTGAGTCCCTTGCTTTACCTGATCTTTACCATCGACCTCCCTACTCCTATACACCGGGACACGATGTATCTGCAATATGCAGATGACGTCACGCAGATCGTCCCGAGTAGGGTCAGGAAAGCGAGGGATCAGGCAAACAACACAATTGCAGAGATCCGTAACATCAACCAATATGAACTGAAATGGAAGATCCGGACAAACGGAGAAGTTTAAGATTCTCCCGTTGAGCTGAGAGTCTACATGGACCATCATAATAGATGGGAGGAGATACGGCTACTCCGCCGAAGGCACCATTCTGGGCCTAAAAATCTCCGACCGCGGATACTCGAGTCACTACAAGGAGAGAAATCCCCAAACTATATAGGTTCCGTGATCTTAGCTCGGCGAACATCAGGAAGTTATACCTGATGTTCATCCGAGCTAAGCTCATCTACCCTGCAGTAGTGACTCAAATGGCCAACAAGATCACCATGAAAAGACTCCAGCGAGTGCAGAACTCAGCAACCCTCTGCATCAACAAGACCAGAAGAAGGGAGCAGATTCGGCAGAGGGTACTGCACCAAAGAACAAGGCTGGAGCCCATTAATATCGCTACCCCAAAACTGGCCAAAAAGGTCTGGTCTACAATGGCCAATGATATCATCCCGGAAATAAGAAGAACTGGCGGCAGGATCAACATCCCTGCCAGATTGCGCGGGAAGGTCGCCCGAAATCGACGCTTCCCAAGCACTAAACACTGCTCCGAGGAAAACATAGAACACATGTACACATAAACACAAAAAACTATCATACGAACACCAATCATACAAAAATACAAGCCAAATTGCGTAAACAATACACAAACGCGAAGTGCATTAACAACATCGAGCACCAACAAAGGCTCGAATGCTCGAAATCGCGACAAAAATCAGTACACAACACAATAAAGACAAACAATTAGAAGAACACTAAAGAGACACACGACAAATAAAACAAACCAATTGTAACATAAAAGACAACAAACAAAAAACAAGAACGCCTGCGATGCCCCTAAAACAAGGGCAACCCTACCCTATTTTTCACCATCTTTTTTACCTTCTACTATCCTTTTCAAAAAGAGTGATTATACCATTATCAGAGGTTTTAAACGCGCTACTAAAGGCTAATGACTTGCCATCCATCATCGTGCCTGATAACCACAGGTAAACACGTCTCACAATGGAACGGAACTCACTAAGAATCATGGAAATTAACACCAACGGCTGGACAGCGAAAAGAACACTCTAGGGAAATTTTTTCAGGGAGATTGATGCAGATGTCATCTTGATTTCTGAACATGGGATTGACACTCGTAGCTCCGAAATGAAGATCTGGAACTACGACGTGTTAATAACGAATTACTCTCAAGAGCGTTACGACGGTGCCGCCATCGCCATCAAAAGAGGGATCAAGTATAAACCAATAAGAAACCTAGAAGAATCCTATCTTGCAATAGAGGTCGAACTCGATATAGGAAAGCTGGTCATCGCCACCAGGTACCAGCCGCCGAGACGAGAATATTTGCCAATCCATTCTCTCTCTGGCCTATTTGGCAGAAGGACTCCCATCATATTATCGGTGGATCTTAATGCCAGATGTCGGGAATCTGGGTAGAGGACCTTCAATGGAAATGGAAGGTGCCTGGATACTATGATGGACCGAAATATGGTCCATAGAATAGGCCCGGACTTCCCAACCTATACTCGAGGAAGAAGTGCCACAAAATCAGACATTGTCTGGCTAATCGTCAGCTGCCGTTCAATTACTACATGGAACCAGTCCAGGTACCATGTAGTGATCATATAGGGATCTTACTTACCATCAACAGGAACCCTATACAAGTTTCAACTCCAGTCAGAAAAGACTACAGGAGAGCAAACTGGGCACGGTACGCGGGTCTTCTCCAGGCCTATTGCCCACCAAATCTGGACGAGGCAATTCTCGAGGAGATAGACGAGGCACTCGACGACCTCAACGAACATCTTATAAATGCAGATAGGGCTTGCATTCCCCAAACCTAGTATAAAACCATCTCAACATACAGGTGGACTGGGTACATGAAAGAACTCTACAGATAATTGAGAGTAATGTACGAGTTAAATATCAGAAATGCATCAATTGACTCGCTACAACGAAGTAGAGAGATCAAGGAAGAGCTTAACCAGTTGATCCTCGAACAACAACAGAGACAATGGGATGATGCGATCGAGATACATCTCCCAAAGACTTTTGGAAGAAAGTCAAAAGTCTCAGAAGATCATCTGGGAAAAGGAAGAAAATGGAAATCCAAAAAGAAGATCCATTGAGACAGAGGAAAGGAACATCGAAGTAATACTCCGGCGTTATTAGGAAAGAATCTTCAGTCTACCAGAAAAAGAAAACGAAGATTTTGATATAGAGTTCGAAAATAACATCGTAGACGAGCTTAACACGGAAATACACCGAACGGATCTTCATCACCAGGTGGACAGACTGCGTGACGGAGACGCCGAGATCACCGAAGAAGAGATCCTTGGCGCACTCCGCTCATTCCGACAAAAAGCCCCAGGCCAAGCGGGGCTTACGAAGCTAAACTTCGAAAAGGCTTTAGTCAACATCATCGAAGGAATGAGACGTATTTTTAACGCATGTCTGAATACAGGGTACTTTCCAGATGCTTCCAAGACGGCAAAGATGATCTTCTTGCCCAAGCACGGAAAGGACTCAACGTTGAGAGAGAGCTACCGCCCAATTTCACTCCTGGAATTTGGCGGGAAACTCTTTGAGAAGATCCTCAACGGGAGACTGGTGTCTCACCTGGAAGAAAACTCCCTCTACAACCCATGTAAATTCGGGTTTAGAAAGAAGCGAAGTACGGAAATGGCAATCAATGTCATAACGGAAAAGCTTTCCCAAGCCAAACGGGACAGGAGTTATGTGGATATCGTTTGTCGGGATGTGTCAAAGGCGTTTGATAAGGTGTGGCAGCGGGGCATGCAGTATAAGATCTTACGGCTGGGTCTAAGTGAAAACTTGGAAAGAACTCTCTGTGTCTATGTCATGGAGAGAGCGACGGACCAAAGTTTCTGCTCACTGCGGGCCTCCCGCAGGGGGGGGGGGAGGTCCCTGTCCCCACTCTCTACTTGATTTACACCGCGGATGTCCCACCCCCTGTAAGCCCCACTTGCCTCAACATTCAATTCGCCGATGATTTCACCCTGATAATCACTTGTCCATGGAGGAATGCGCCTTGGCATGCTCGAATGACAGCAGCAGAAATCGAAAATCTTAACACCTACGAGGCCCGGCGGAAAATCCGTACCAATCAGGAAAAGTTCAAAGTAGTTCCCATAGGCAGGAGACTACTTTATGACGTCAGGGTGAGGAATAGACGATATCCTTACACCACGGAGTGCAATGTACTCGGAATGAAGATTACCTCATCCGGGTAGAAGAAGCACGTCCAAGAACGAATCACCAAGGCCACTGCTGCAGTCAAGACTATATAGGTTCAGAAATCTTCGCCAAAGCAACAAGAAAAAGATCTACAATGCACTTGTAAGATCGACGTTGCTATACCCCGCTTCCGCCCTCTCGTGTGTCTCGAAGACACAGAAGAGCGCACTATAATTGGTGCAGAATAAATGTACGTACCTAATTAGAGGTACATACAGACATAAGAGAAGACGCCAGGAAGAGCTGCACCGGGAGGTGGGGTTAAGTCCCATTAACATTGTCATAAAAGAACGGACAAGAATATGCTGAAAAAGGTCAACCGTGAATTGGACGATGAAATCGTCCAAATAATTTTACCAGAACAGAAAAGGAATAAGTCGCGCCGGGGTTTTAGCTGGCAAAGCAGAAGTGCCGTTCTACGCATGATGATAGAGACGTTTTTACCCCAACCAAGAAAAGGCTAACCTAACTGTGAAACCACCGATTTCTACAAACTCACCGATGAAGACACAAACCTACCGATGAAGACTCAAATCTACCGAGGAAGACTCAATCTACCGATGAAGACCCAAACTCACCGAACAAGACATCCACGAAGAAACAAACTACACACGTTACAAAATATACGAAAAAACAAAGACACTAAGCAAACATTAAAAGTAATTAATAATGCAATTATCAACACAACAGCTAATGCGCACATCATAACGAAAGACATTAATTGATTTGAAGACAAATGGCTTGGACGTGTTATATATATATATATATATATATATATATATATATATATATATATATATATATATATATATATATATATATATATAAACAAACTGAAAGAAAAAGGAACTACAAAACAAAAAATTAAAAAGTGATAGGCCTGATCACCAGGCTCTCGCATCACTTTGCACCCTTCCACACTTTCTCTTTTCACCACTAGTCTACTTTCCACTGTCTGTCCACACACCCTTTCTCTACTCCCTACCTACATATACTCTTACACCATGTCACAAAAATGATCAGAGTTACTACCATATTTCCCTGAAGATGACCCACTGCGGTCGAAAGACGTCTAGGAATACAATGTCCTTTGCAACTCAAAATCAATAACGCTGCCACAGCTGTTGACCTTAATAACGCATGCATACAACATGGCCTTCTACCTAATATATATATATATATATATATATATATATATATTATATATATATATATATATATATATATATATATATATATATATATATATATATGAAATAAATAACTCACAAAGTATCACGTGAGGGTAGCAAATGAATGCAATCTCCCTACTCTCCCTTTTAATAGTAATAACAATTTAGTTCTACCTTTTTCTCTTTGTTTTAGTGATCTTCCCTTTCTTTTGAATAACTTTAACATTTCTGTTGCTTTTAAATATGAGACGACTATTAAGAATTTATTAGTACCTAATAATTGTAATAGTTTGGGGGAGGGGGAGTTTATTCAGTTGAGTGTTCTGGTTGCCTTAGTAAATATTATGGACAAACAGGTAAACACCTTTCCGTTCGCATAAATCAACATAAATATAATGTCCGTAGAGGGGAAGATAACAGTGCTTTCTTTGTCCTTATGTCAGATAAGGACCATCTAATTAACTGGAATTCGGCAAAATTTATTTATTGTTCCAATGACCCTATAAAAAGGAATATCATTGAATGTGCTTTTATAAGCCAATGTGATAATTTTAACTTTCCCCTGGCTTATATAAAATAGATGCTATAATTAAAAGATTAATACTTAAAGAAATTAGTTCTGACTTTTGATCTTAGTTTTTTTATATACAATCTTTAGTTATGTGGTCCCAATTTTATTTTTATTATTATTTTTTTAATTGTCACTGCTCTCTTATGTACATTGTATTTTCCCCACTTTTCGCTCCTTGTGTCTTATAATCTCCCTCGTTAGGCAATCTCCATTTCTTTTAATCTGTTACCCTCCCCGTCTTCTCAGTTTGACCTTGCTACCTGCTTCTTGTGATTCTTAATATGAATCTCTTTACCTTCCCCCTTTCGTCTTCCTCATTGGTGATTTCTTGTTTTTGAGGCGGTCTTTCATACTTTTCTTTCGTATATATACCTCTAATATAATATTATTTCTTGTCGTTATCCTTGATAAAGAACTTAATAAAGTTCAAAAGTACTTGGAGACACCATTTCATTTTTTCCTGCCAGACATTGCATTTATATATATATTATATATATATATTATATATATATATATATATATATATATATATATATATATATATATATATATATATATATATATATATATATATATATATATATATATATATATATATATATATAATATATATATATATATATATATATATATATATATATATATATATATATATATATATATATATATATATATATATATATATATATATATATATATATATATATATATATATATATATATATATATATATATATATATATATATATATATATATATATATAGCATTATTTTTTCAGTTTGAACCTTCCTCACACTAACTGAGTCATATACCATTAGAATCAGAATCTGTAATGCAACGTGCAACGCAATTATAAAATGTGTAACGCAAAGTGAACAGGGTCGAAGCGATTCACTTTTCTCTCCACATTTCTCCATATTTGTTCCAACAATGTGAACAGCTACGCGGCGAAATTGTGTACCGCGTCACAAATGTGCAATCCCCTTTTCGTTTAAGCATACTGTTTTGGAGTGGAATGCACTTTTCGTTTAAACCTACTGTTTTGCAGTGTAATGCACTTTGTGCTCTACACATTTGTCTAATCATACGGCCATAAAAAGTAGAAAAGTGCTGCGAATCTATAACACGTTTTGTCATGCAGAGAGATCTTTTTAAACCTGTCACTGCTGTTGCGGATTTTATTAGGAACAGCTGGCGTGCCCTGATACCATCCCATTTTTGGTTTAAAAAGTGAAAAAAATCTCGTCACCTTGCTCTGACAGCCTTTTGGATGTCCTCATTGTTTTTTTTTTCTAAACTCATTGTTCACACACAGGTGAACCATTATAGTTGTTCCCTTAGTAGCTGTTGTTTTTTTTCTTTTACCCTCATGGAAGTTCATTTCCTTAAGGGGGAATATCTCGCATAACGGTAAATGACATTAAGTGACCAATGCTAACATATAGGCCTGCCTAACACGCTCCGATTTACGAGGTTTTCTTCCTTAGGTGTTGCTTCTTAGTAAAAGTGCCAACATTGATTTTGTTGAAAAATGTCATTAACAACTTTTAACCTTAGTGACATTTATCCAAAGCGAAAGCGAAAGGTTATTCCCATTTCAACGAAATTAGAAATATTGGAAAAGCTATATAATGGTAGATCTTCGAAACTCCTCGCTCGTGAATATGGACTGGGGAAGACCACCATCTATGACATTTTTCACAACGCAGGAAAAATAATGGACTATGCAGCAATGGTGGAGAAATCTAAATTCTCAACGTTGAAGACAATTTCATATATCAAACCCCCCAAATGTTTGCGCGATTTAGGACTCATTGCAACATGTACTAAAAGAAACTCCAAGTCACAGTCCTTTGATTCTTCTAATTCGTCTACCAATATCCACGAGTGTGTGGAATCAGCACAGCTGAGGTGGTCTGATGATGGTAAACATGGCGGCACCCATACTGAGTCACGCCAGCCCTCACGTGTCTCTGGGCGAAGCGAGAATTTTTTATCGGACTATCAATATAATGGACATCGCGTATCTTTGGCAGGTGAGATGTTTGTGTGTAAATGTTCTGACTGTCTATCTAGCTCGACATTTACCTAACCAAATCCATTCTTAGAAAACAATTAATGAACCTTTTAGCTTGTGGTCCTGTTGTATCGTTATTTTCTATTGGATTGACTTTCTTCAAATGCTTTAAAGTAATGTAGATATTCTTGAACATAAAGAACAGAGGTCTTGTTATGCTCAGTTTGCTTGATTTTTATTCAAAAGTTTAATATACTTTATGCGGATTCATAGTGGAAAGTATAGACTCCTTACCAGGCTTCCAGAAACATGCACAAACAATTACTTTGAGAAAGTTAGAGCGAACATTAGGAAAAAATAGGTTTTGGAACGAGAGAGATGTAAAGAAAGTGAAGACGATGAAGATGTGTTGGTTATACAGGGGTCGACTTAAAATAGAAACACCAGCTGTCAGCGATTATACAGTAATAAAAACTTGTCAACATTGTTTACATGCATTGCATACACCTCATACCTGATGGCTATTTTCTGATACTATTTATACGCGGCTAAATGAGAGAGACCTTTCAGATTTTCAAAGAGCAAATTGTTGGCGTTCCAATCGAAGGAACCTCGGTGAAGAAAACTGGCGAATTGTTTCATGATTTGAGAGGAGCTGTATCCGAAGTATTGTTCGCTTACTAAAATCAAAGAAATACTAGCTCTGGAATGCTTACCTTTGGATGCAAGAGAAAGTTCAGCAGTAGCTGTGATTCCAGAGCAATAAAATTGTAAAAAAAGAAAGAAGCATAAAGCCACACTCGAAAAGTGATAACAGAGCTAAGCCAAATCATGTCTACCAAATGAGTAGTTCTTCGAAAACATCGAGCGCAGATGCCAAACAATCTGCACTAACTGGGTAACCGGACCAGCATATGTGCCCACTCTTGACTACATGGCAGGGATCAATCAGTTCAGTCCTTTGGTTGCATGGCAAAGAAAATGGGAGACTGCCGAAGGGTCTAAAATCGTGTGTTATTGCACGGCGACTTACCCCCTGGACCAACCCCAACTGACCTGATGGCTTCAAGTCATATTTTTGTCGCCTCCGAATCGGACACATGCGGGACGCAGCCCCATTTGGTAGATCGCTCCCCTAAACCTTACTAGGGCGAGTGCTTGGTCCCCCAGACTATTGCGACATTTTTGTGGCATGCCCCAGTCGAGTGAGTTTCGCGCTAGCTATTTGTCCCATTCTCGGAGAAGCGGGATCGGTACCGCTTTTCGATGTACTGGTGCAGAGTTCGTACACTACATTTTTTTTTTTCGAGTCGGCCTGCCTTCCCGAGGTAGCTTTTGTCTATTAGTATTCGATTTTTGTTTTTGTTACACTTGGTGCCCGGAAGAGCTGAACATCCTTCCGGCCTGAGTGTTAATTAAGAGAAGCCCTGCCACATGAACTGTGTGATAGGCTTCCTTTCAACGCTACTTTTACCTTTTTATTTATTATTATCATTCTTTTTATTAGTATTATTTATCATTATAGTATATTATTTTATTACTATTATTATTTATTATTACAGCTATGCCTTCAACCTTTTCTACCTGCAATTTGTACCAGGTGGACTGTTCCCACCTGTACAGAGTTAGGGCTGCAAGCCTTGGTGGACTGCATGCCATCCTGAGATCATCTAGCACCAGGGTATGGTAATAATAGGTAATCACCCACCCTACTTGGTTGTGGACCCACCTATCTCTACTTCTCTTTATTATATACTTGCCTACCCTTTTCCAAACTTGCTCTTCTATCCGCCGTGGTTCTGGTTTCCCGGCGCACTTTCGTCCTCTTATGGACTAGTCGAGTGGCAGTTGATGACGAGCTACCTACCTGCTGCGAGTGCCGAAAGCCCTCTAACTAGGGCTAATATTAGGTACGGAGTCTGTTAGGCTGTCGACTCTACTCACCTTCCTCCTGTACACACACAAGGTGGCTCCGTCAGCACTATCTTGTTAAAGTTAGAGGACAATTTCGTCTGAATGGCGGGCTGGGTTGTCAAAGTCCATCTGGCTCGAACCCGTGCACCGAGTAGGTGTAAATTATTACATTTGGGAATTTTCTGATCCTATAGACTTTTCTCTCAACCGTCCAAGGCATTGGGATGTCATGATATCTACTTCCCATGCATTTTTTTCCTTCACTTACAATGGCTAGTCGTGGAGGACCGACGGCGTATGAAGATCTGCCTCCAAGCGCGGTCTCCTCTTCCCTGTGTCGGGAGGACGAAGTAAAACACGACATATCTTCGACCAGTGGAGATGCTGCCTCTCACCATCTCCCAGCAGCATACGGGCTTCTCCTTTCCCTTGTTTGGAGCCGCCCTCGGTCGGCTAAAACTCTGAGAAGGACCTCCCCCATGTGCCCTCTAAGGGCTCCCTTCAACTCTATTGCACCGGTGAGGAGGTATAGTCCTCTTCTAAGCCTAAGGGCACGGTGGCTTTACCCTCAACCCCTTCTCTGGAACCGCCGAAGTCGAAGGGCGACTCCATCTTTTCAACAGCGGCAGTCTCCCCATTTCGTATGACAGGAGACTGCCAAGAGGTCAGTTAGGCGGCCCCGAATCAACCTGTGGGGGCGACATGATACGGCCAATCCATTTAAGGAGTCCAAGGGGTAGCAGGGGCCCCTCCTCCCTGCTCACTTCTCTTTTCCTAAGACCAATCAAGAACAGAGATTCCTTGATTGAGATCCGTGATGCCTGGGGATAGGGGACGGGGGGGGGGGTAGTGACATGGAAGCCCATCTTGAGAAGGACATGGTCCCGGAGGTGATCTAGCTTCATAGAGCAGGATATTCCATGGGGCGAACCAGTGCTCGGTGCCAAACACCGAACCTAAAATCCGCCTCTATGCAAGCTTCTCTTAAAGTGGCTCGGGTCTCGAGGAATAACAACGGGAGGAGGGACCTCATCCCCCTACTGGTTCCTCTTTTAACAACCAAGGCCCTTTTTGAGAAGGATCTTTTCGAGGCCGGTCCGCCTGGCCTAGGTAGAGGCTCTTTGCGGTTTTGGATGAATGCCCCCCCCCCCCCACCACACACACACACACTCTCGTCCTAAAAAGAGAAGTAAGAGAAAGCCAAATAAGAATAAGGCTTCCTCTTCCTCTGCGTGGCTCCGAGGACGGAAGGATCCCCTTCTCTTTCCGCAAGTAACCAGACCAAAAACGCCACATACGGCCCCGAGGCGCTCTGGTGGGGGCGTCCAGACAAAAACTAAAAGTCGCAAGTACTCATAGGGAAGCTTCTATTACGTTGGCGCTCCCATTGAGAGATTACCTGGCGTTTTCGAGCCCACTAGCTTCAAACGCTTTTGAGCTATTCGTTCCAAGGATGACATCATGTTGGTTAAGGGTAACATGATCCATCAGAGGGCAGCATTAGCTAGCTTGATTGGTAGATAGCCGAAAGTGACTCGTTTCTTGGACGGCGAACTTCTGGCGAATGCGTCGGACCCTTCAAACACTTAAATGACTCGCCGGTGTGTGAAAGGAGTGGTTTATGTGAGGAAACTCTTGGACTACTCCGTGAAGACATCACCTTAGAGCTGGCCGACCATGGGGCGGCCAAGGTCGAACGTGTGATGAGAAAACAGGGAGGGGCCTCTAAACCACCCCTATACTTTTCGTCATGTTCGACCATGACAGGTTCCCTGAGTCGGTGAGTACTGCTTTGTATCGCTACTGCGTGAAGGCATCCGTGCGACTGATGCGGCAATACGAATCGCTCATTTAGTGTGTAAATTCGGCTTTACCCGAATTATGTGGGGGGGTTTTTTTATATATAGAGCCCATCTAGCAACTGCCCACTTGGGTATAAGTCGCCGTAAACACGACACAGCCTAGAACTAGGCTACTTTAAAATAAAAATATGAAAACATAACTGATAAAAATGAGAAAAACTTAACAATTAGGAAGCAATCTCCGGCAGCGGGGGGAGGTCCCCCTCACCCCTGTGCAGGAGCGTGCAATCTACAAAAAAAAACTATCGAACAAAAACAAAACAAAAAAGGAATCTTTTAAATAAAGGGGAGAAGCCCGGCCTCCCCCCAAAAGTCAACAAGTCCACAAGTCCACAAGTCAATGTGCACGAACTCATCCCGAGCACAAGGGACAGGCGGTAACGACCCCGCCGATCTCGGTACCGGGACAGGTATCGTGCGCGAAGATCACCCAGACTGGGACATTCGACAAAAATGTGGCGAACAGTCTGGGGGAGGACGCAGTCGTCGCAATAGGGCGCTGGCAAGCGCTCCATCAGATAGCGAGGCGTCACACGAGTATGTCCGATTCGGAGACGACAGAAAACGACCTGAAGCCGTCGCGGCATTGAGGGATAGGCCCATGGGAACAGTCGCGGCGCAATGGCACGCAACTTTAAGTTCCCTTCGACCGTCTCCCATCTTCTTTGTCAAGCACTCCGAAGAGCTGCCCCATATTCCTGCCATGTAGTCGGTGTGATGAAGAGCGAAACGCTGATTCGGTTGCAGAGTCCTCACGGACTCTTTGGCGCCCTTATCGGCGCGCTCATTCCCCGCATTTCCTACATGTCCAGGAACCCATCAAAAGACAATCTCGACATCTGCCCGGCTCGCCAAAACCGTGGCGTAACGGATATCACGAACCAGGGGATGCGGAGATTCCAATGCCCTGAGAGCACTCAGGGCGCTTTGTGAGTCGCTATAGATCACAATCCGGTCTCCGTACGCGTAATCTCCCGCACCGAGTAGTGTATTGCCACTAGCTTGGCCGTGAAGACAGACGGCGTGGAAGCCGACTCCTTCTTGGGACTTGGAGCCATCCGTATACACTGGCACGGTTCCAGCGTGACACGAGGTGTGGTCCAAAAGGGCGAACGCAATACTTCCGGCGCCGTACAAGCTTTGGGAGCAGTGGCGGGGCGACAAATAGCCAAATGTGGTACCCTCCAGGGTGGCGTCCTGGGCAAATCCAGGGGCGTTACCGGCCTGAGAGCTATATCTAGCTCTCGAAGGAGTTTCCTGGCTCTAAACCTAAAGGGCTTAGGGTATGACTGGCGTCTCTCGGCGGCATAGGCTCCATCGAGATCAGCTGTGGATGCAGTCAGAGCTGTTGGCGACCGAGGGATGCGCCGGGCTCGCGATTACTGGCGGCTGATGCACTGCTCGCGGCGCAGAGCGCGTTGCATCTCCCCGGCATCGACCAGCAGGCTCTCAATGGGGGAAGTGCGGAAGGCACCGGTCGCAAGGCGAAGGCCGGTGTGGTGGATCGAATCCACCTTCTGCAATAAACGCTCGGCTGCGGATGCATAAAACTTGAATCCGTAGTCGAACTTCGAACGAACAAAGGATTTATAAAAAAGTAGGGCAGTAGCCCTATCGGCGCCTCAAGCGCTGAACGTCACGGAACGGAGAATATCAATGGCGCGGCTACAAGAGACCCTATGGCTGCGAATATGAGCCTCCCAGGTGAGACGTCAGTCGAATACAAGATGAAGGAAACGGTGCGATTCCACCACATCCAGGCGCACCCCTTTAAGAAACAAATCTGGGCCGTGGTGAAGCCGTGGATGGCAGCAGAAGTGCATCACCTTAGTCTTGGCTAAAGAAAACCGAAACCTGTGCGCTTCGGCATCGCGAGAGACGCGGTTCAATGCCTGTTGGAGTCGACTCTCCAGAGTTGGCATCTGGGCCGCGCCAAAAGAGATTGAAAGGTCGTCCACGTAGAACGTAGCGAGAACATCTTCCGGCAGCACCGAGGTGGTGCCGTTGATGCCCAGGGCAAAGAGTGTGACACTGAGGACACTTCCCTGCGGGACACCCTCTTCCTGCTACTTTGGGCCGGAGAGGGCTCCCCCCACCCATACGCGGAATCGACGATCTCGCAAAAATTCAGATATAAACATTGGGAGGCGTCTCCTCGCCCCCATCGTGTGGAGAGTCTCCATGACACCGTATCGCCATGCGGTATCATAGGCCTTCTCCAGATCGAAAAAGACCGTGGCGTAGTGCTGTCTACGAAGGTAAGCCTTGCAGACGGCATTTTCCAGTCGGAGCAGAGCATCCGACGTGGAGTGGAACTTGCGGAAGCCGCACTGTGCAGAAGACAGATGGCCTCCGCTGTCCAGGAAAAAGGCTAATCTAACATTTACCAATTTCTCCATCAACTTGCACACGCAAGAGGTTAGAGAGATTGGGCGGAAACCGGTCGGAGTATAGTGATCTCTCCCCGGCTTGCGAAAGGCGAGTATAGTAGCGATTCGCCTGGAGTCTGGGAGAAGACCCTCCACCCAGATCCTGTTGAACAAATCTAACAAAAAGGCCATGCCTCGGTCACCAAGGTATCGAAGCATGGCGTTGCGGACATCGCCGGACCATGGGCGGTGTCCGCGCACGAAGCGAGTGCGGATGGCAACTCACTCACAGTAAACTTGTCGTTGAAGGGTTCTCCGCCTCTGGAGGTAAAGTCCAGTCGGCGGCCTTCCGCGACATGACGACGTGAATTGGATGCTAGCGGAGCAGCATCCCGGCTAGAGAATGCGGAAAAAGCGGTCGCTAAGGATTCCACCACGGATGCGGGGTCCGAGATTGCGGTCCTATTCTCCTGGAGAACGGGAGGGGAGTCCTGCGAGAACTTGCCCGAATCCTTTTGACTCGCTTCGACACCTCTGCTAAAGAGGTCTTCCCGTTAAGTGAAGACACGTATGCCCGCCAAGAAGAGCGGCGGGCGTGCTTCGAAATATACCGGAACCTAGCCCTAGCCCGACGAAATTTAGCGACAGTGAAATCGTTCAGGCATAACGCTTCTGTTTGAGGGCCGTTTCACACTCGGCCGACCACCATGGGAGTGGTCGGCGTGCAAAACGGTCAGACGTCCTAGGAATATTAGGCCCACGGCAATGAGGTTGCCGGAGAACAACTCAACGGCCTCATCTACCGACCTAAACTCCTCGACTGAGATAGAGAATTCAGTCATTTCCTGAAATGCAGGCCACCGCGCCCGCGCCAAGCACCACCGAGGGGGTCTCTCAGGCGGCAGTTGCCCTGAAAATGATATTTGAATGGGAAAGTGATCACTACCATGCAGGTCATCGACCACCCTCTAGGCTGTGCATCCGAAGAGCACAAAGATAGATCAAGGCAAAAAAATAAAGTGGTTCTCGGACAGTGATGCGTAAACTCATCCACGTTTATGACACCTATCTCAAGCTCTTCGATCAGATCGGCAAGGACTTGTCCCCTGGGATTTATGGAGTAATCTCCCGGGAGAGGATGCCTGCTGTTCAGATCTCCAAGCAAGAGAAAGGGCCTCGGCAACCGTGCCACTTCGCAGCGGAAGTCCCCCGCGTCGAAGTCAGCTGATGGTGGAATGTGCGCAGAAATGATATTATACCCCTATCCAGGTGCAGCTGCACAGCCACTGCTTGAAAGGAGGTATCTAAAGAGAAAGGAAGAATGGAGACATCATGGCGGGTGTAAACCGCGCGTCCCCCAACCCGGCCATCCCGTGGTGGTGGGCTCTCAAGACCCTTATACCCCGGGAGGGAGGGTAGGGGGCACGCGCCTAGCATGGTCTCGTGCAAAAAGATTGCTAACGGGGAACGGGACGAGACGAGCCTCCGCAGCTCCTCTCAGTTTTCCCGGAGTCCACGGCAATTCCATTGAAGGAATATGCCCTCCAGGCCTAGCTCGGAGGTGCCGCGGGTGCCCTCCTCGAACAGAAGACCCTCACGGGAATAGCCGTACGCTTCCGTAGACCGAACCCCGGGCGCTTTTGGCCGGACAAAGCGCTGAAGGCGCTGTCGCCTTCGAGGACTTATTGGGGAAAGTTTGGCTAGCCATACGAGTCTTTTCCTCCCTCCGCCTCGAAATCTTGGTCGGGCGTTGCCTCTTCGGAGGCGGGGGCCCCTCTTTTCGAGGAACCACATTCTCCGAGCTACTCGCTCCACCACTAGGCGTGGGCGAAGGAGCCGAAGCTCCTTTTTTGCTGTCCTTCTTTCGGGGGGGACAGCTTTAGGAACCCCAGAAGATGGCCTAGCGACTAACTTCAGGGGTTTTGCCTCCTGTGAGTCTAACGACTCGGTGGAGGCGCGTGGCCGTTTCGCCTTACGGGAAACGGTCACGCTGGGGGAAAGAGGGGGGGAGCCCTGGTTTTAGCCGGGGTTGGGTGTGACCCTTTTTGCCGCTAGCTTTACCAGGGGAGCGCCCGGGTTGAGTAGAGCCCGCAGAAGGGCTCCGAACGGGCGCGGAAACAACCGTGCTCGTTGGCCTGGATGGGCTACAAGCAGAGGGTGCCTTTCTAACTATTGAGGCATATGACGTCCCAGGCAGAGCCGGGCGCGCCAGGAACAAGTCCTTAGCCTCGCGGAATGAGAATCGATCCTGGGCCTGAACGGCCAGGATTTCTTTCTCGAGGAGATATGCACCACATTGCTTCGAAGAAGCGGGGTGCGGCTCTCCGTAATTGACACACTTGGCCACACATGATTAAGACTTATCGTGTGCGGCCTTGGTGCAATTTACACAGACTTCGGGTGACGCCGACTTTGCACGTCTACATGAGCGATTCGTATGGCCGAAGCGGTGAGAGTAATAGCACCGCCGCGGCAGTGGCACTAACGTCTTCACGCGTTAGCGGTACCAACCAGCACTCACCGACTCAGGGAGCTTGTCACAGTCGAACGTGACGAAGAGTGTAGGGGTGGGTCTCGAGGCCCCTCCCTGTTTTCTCATCACACGTTCGACCTTGACTGCCCCATGGTCGGCCAGCTCTAAGGTGAGTAGTCAACGAGTTCCCTCGCATAAACTACTCCTTTCACAAAGTTCATGGTAGAGTGCGGCGTCACACTCACCGGGGTGCCATGAAGTGTCCGAAGAGCACTTATCTTGGCCGCCTCGGCGGGATTCGCCAGAAGGCTCCCGTCCGAGAAACGGGTCACCTTCGGCTCTCTACCAATTGCACTAGCTAATCCTCTCCTCTGATGGATCATGTAGCCCTTGGACAACATGGTGCCATCAGTGGAGCGAATAACGAGTAGGCGCTTGAAGCCTGCGGGCTCGAAAACGCCAGGTACCCTCTTAATGAGGGGCCCCGATCTCATCGAGGCTCCGCCCTGTGCACTTTTCGTCTTTGTCATAGTCAGGGGCTCAGCACCCTTGGGGGCAGAGGGGCCGGATGTGCCAATCTTGGCTTGATCGCCTTCTAAAGTGGTAGCACACCCATCCGTCCCCGTAGCACCCCCGGATGGAGAGGAGCCCTGAGTCTTTCTCGTCTTTCCTGTCTTTTTCTTCTTTTTAGGAGAGGAGGGCGGGGAATCAACCCTCTTCTCACCTCCGACGGCAGAAGCCCCTAGGCCAGATGGACTGGCCTCGGCCAGGTCCTTCTCCGAAATGGAGAAGGTCCTGGTGGTCACAGGGGCACCGGTCAGAGGAGATCCCTCCCCTCCTTGTACTGTCTCGGTGGCCCCAGCCGTTTGCGGAGGAACTTGCATAGGGGCGGATTCGGGTTCAGTGCTTGGCGCCGAGCCCGGATTCCCCCCCATGGAATGCCCTACCGTCTGATGCTGGGTTTCCTCAAAGACCATGTCTATCACAGGAGGGGCCTCCAGTTGGCCATACCCTCCCAGGACATCGCAGGTCCCCTTGGCAGTTTCACCAGTCTTGTGTGGGAAGGCAGGTCTTTTGAAGGAAGCGACCGAAGGGGCCTGGCTTCACTCTTCCCTCTAAGGGGGTTTGCCCTACCGAGCCGCTCCAAGACCCGACACGATAAGTCCCTATCGTATATCTTGAAGTGTCTTAATTGCGGAGAGCCGCACCCCTCTTCTTCCAAGCACTATGTTTTGGATCGTCTCTAATTTTAGGAGGTTAAAGACTTTGTTCTGGCGCTTCCGGCCCAGCCTGCGACGTCCTATGCCTCAATTAAAATTAAAGGCACCCTCCTTTCCTGGCCTCCCTAGGTATACGAGCACGGTCGTTTGCGTGCCTATTGGGAACCCTTTTGCGAGTTGTACTCACTCCGGGCGCTCCCCTGGTAGAGCTTGTGGTCGAAAGGTTTCCAAATCCAGCTTCGGATAAAACCAGGGCTCAACCAGCATGAGAGTTTCTGTCAGGCGAAGGGACCGCGCGCCTCCACCAAGTCGTTAAGTCTCACAGGAGGCAAGACTTGAAGGTAGTCGCAATGCTGTCTTACAAGGTTCCTAAAGCTTTCCCAGGAAACGAAAATAGCAACTCCGTCCGCCATAGTGTTCGATGCAGAGGGAGGAAAAGACTCAAAGCGAGCTGAACCTTCACCGATAAATCCTCTACTGCGACCCATTGTTCGAGCAACACCACCCGGAGTTCTGCCTCTAGGTATCGTATGGCCATTATCGTGGTGCTCTTCTCGAAGAGGGCCCCTAAATCTCCTCCGAGATAGGCCTAGAGGGCATATTCCTTCAACGGAATTACCGTGAACAGGCCGGTGGCGCCCCTGGTTCTGCCTAGGACGCCACTCTGGAGAGTACCACCTTTGACTATTTATCGCCACGCCTCTGCTCCCAAAGCTTCTACAGCGCCGGGAGTATTGTGTTCGGCCTTTTTGGAGCTCACTTCGTGTCAGGCTGGAACCATGCCAGTGTATACCGATGGCTCCAAGTCCCAAGAGGGGTCGGTTTTCACGCCTTATCCGACCCAGATTTGTTTCTTAATGGGGTGCGCCTGGATGTGGTGGAATCGCACCATTTCCTTCGTCTTGTATTCGACTGACGCCTGACCTGGGAGGCTCATTCGCAGCCTTAGGGTCTCTTATACCCGCGCCATGGATATTCTCCGTTCCGTGACGTTCAGCGCTTGGGGCGCTGATCCCTACTTTTTATCGATCCTTTGTTCGTTCGAAGGTCGACTACGGATGCGGTTTTATGCATCCGCAGCCGAGCGTTTATTGCGGAAGGTGGATTCGATCCACCACACCGGCCTTCGCCTTGCGACCGGTGCCTTCCGCACTTTTCCCATTGACAACCTGTTGGTCGATGCTGGAGAGATGCCACTCGCTCTGCGCTGCGTGCAGTGCTTTACTCGCATGTACGCGTGAGCCTGGCGCCTCCCTCAATCGCCAACAGCTCTCACTGCTTCCGCAGCTGATCTCGACAGTGCCTATGCTGCCGAGAGACGCCAGTCATACCCTAAGCCCTTTGGTTTTAGAGCCAGGAAACTCCTTCGAGAGCTAGATATAGCTCTCGGGCCGGTGGCGCCCCAGGTTCTGCTCAGGGCGCTACGCTGGAGGGTACCACATTTGGCTATTTGTCGCCACGCCTCTGCTCCCAAAGCTTGTACGGCGCCGAGAGTATTTCGTTCGACCTTTTGGAGCACAACTCGTGTCACGCTGGAACCGTGCCAGTGTATACGGATGGCTCCAAGTCCCAAGATGGGGCCGTCTTCCCTCGTTTTGAAGTCATTTAGGCTCTCCAGGCGCTGCTTCTGTCTTCACGGCCGAACTGGTTGCAATACACCACTCGGTACGGGAGATTACGCGACGTGTCTGGTTCGGAGACCGGATTGTGATCTATAGCGACTCACAAAGCGCCCTGAGTGCTCTCCGGGCATTGGAATCTCCGCATCTCTTGGTTCGTAATATCCGTCCCTCCACGATTTTGGCAAGCCGGTCGGATGTTGAGATTATCTTCTGCTGGGTTCCTGGACATGTAGGACTTGCGGGAAATGAGGGCGCCAAAGAGTCCGCGTGAACTGGGCGACCAGACTAGCGTTTCGCTTTTCCTCACACCGATTACATGGCAGGAATACGGTCAGCTTTCCGGGCTGCTTGGCAAATAAGATGGGAGACGATTGAAGGGAACTTAAAGTTACGTGCCATTGCGCCGCGACTGTTCCCATGGACCTATCCCCCATGCCGTGACGGCTTCAGGTTGCTTTGTCGTCTCCGAATAGGACGCACCGCCATTTGATGGAGCGCTCGCCTACGCCCTACTGTGAAGACTTCGGCACATTCTTGTTGAATGTCCCAGTCTGGGTGATCTTCGCGCACGTTACCTCTCCCAGGAACGGGGCGAACGGAGTCTCGTACACACTGACTACTTTTTGGAGGAGGCTGGCCTCTTCTACTCTATATGAATGTTTGTTGTGGGTAGCATGGTCCTGCGCCTGGGCGGAGAGGAGGCGGCCCTATCCCTGACGCCGGAGCACGCTTCCTTCTTGCCTTTTTGCTCAAAATTAAAATGTTGATGTCTCCTATAAATTAAATATCTCTTTTGCAGGTATTAGCAGTACAGCTGCACATTATTTCTACCTACATTCCAAGGTCAGCCCACTTCGACTCGAGGGACTTTCGTCAAGTCGTGACCCGCTAGCCGAGGCCTTTTCTTCTCCTCGGGCATTTCAACGCTAAACAAACCCTCTCGTGGCCTACACGATCAAAATCCTAGGGATCAGGTCCGTCCTGACCTGATCTACGAGTTGGAGATAGTTGTCCTAAGATCACTGTTGAAAATGCTTCATTTACCCGTCTTATTATATCCATGTGCTATCTGATTAGGAGTGGGAGGTGGTCATTGACCATGGTAGAGACCATTTTCTAGACCGCTGCTCCTTGACCATGGTAGAGATCATTTTCCCATTCAAATATCATTTTCTAGACCGCTGCTCCTTGCAACTCCGCCCCCGGGTGTGGGGAGTGTTGGTGAGAGTGCGGTGGTCCACATTTCAGTAAATGACTGATTTTTCTCTCATTTGATAACTTTAGGTCCTTCGATAAGACCGTTGAGTATCTCGGCAACCTCATCGCCATGTAGAACGTCTGGCCGTTTTGCAACCCCACCAGCTTCCGTCGCGGTCAGCCGAGTGTGTCAGTCCTCAAACCGAAGTGTTATGCCTACATGCGCTATAAGCGCCGCCCGAACGATTTCCCTCGGTGAAATTGGTCGAGCTAGTCCTAGGTTCCCGGTGTTTCGAAGCACGCCGGGCATACGTTTCTTCACTTAACGCGAAGACCCCTCTTGCAAAGTTGTGGAAGAGAGTCAAAAGGATTTTGAGGCAAGGATCTCCCTCACGTTCGAAAGGAGAAATGGACCCCAAACTCGGTACCCGAGTCCGTGGCGAGATCCCTCGTGACCGCCTTCTCGGCATTCTCTAGCTGGAATGCATCTCCGCCAGCATTCAATGTTCGTCTTCGTTCAAGGCCGCCGACTGGACTTTACGTCCTGAGTCAGAGAACCCTTCAACGACAGATTTACTTCGAGTTGCACTCATTTCGCTTCATTCCAGGGCACTGCTCCCGGTTCGGACGATCTCCCGTATTTCATTCTTCGACACCTAGGAGAGCGATGCATGGCCTGTTAGTTTTGTTCTACATGATCGGACAGAGGGTATCCTCACCGACTCTTAGCAAATGGCTACTGACTATTTTCCTATTTGATTTTCTATGAAATTAAACTTTGTCACTATCAGAAGCAATCTTAACGAATAATTCATCGCAATTTTCGTAGAAATTAAAGACTACAATAAAATGTAGATTTTGCTATTTTCCTTACATTGTTTTAAGTTGATGTTCTATGTATGGAATTAAATTTTGACGCTATCAGAGGATTCAAACCGACTCCAGATCTGTGGTAAATCTCGTACCAAATTATTTTATATTCCTCTACCATGAGTTACTCAGAATCCTACAGGAGAGTTGAGGGGCAAGATATCACATATGCAACGTCTACACACAGTCTATAAAAGAGCCAAAATGCCTTTTGGATCTGCTTGAGCAGCTTGTTAGGTATCCTTAATGTGAAAGACTTCACGCTTCCTTTTCCTGCCTTGATTTTTCCTTCTGCTCTCCCAATGCATCAGCCGGCTTTGGATGGGAGGGTTGGGCACTGGGTGAGGGCCTCCTTAAAGCGATCACTTTCCCATTCATCCTTATTTTGGTAGATGAACACGTTGATGCAATGGCCATGCTTTCTCTCTTCAGACTGCTTCACCAGAGCGACGTTTTTGCGCTTCCTTACACTGTATATGGCGGTTATCCGGAGTATAATGAATGATGCACACCATTCCGCTTTAATTATTCCCCCATATGCCTCGACTTGGTGGTCTTTATTTTGGTTGCTTATCCCATTCTGGGTAACTTTGCGCGTTAAATTGTGGTCAGTACCGTTTGTTTCCTCAGCTTGGAGGAACTACCTTTCACCTTTTGTTAGGTCTATACAGGGAAAAAAATAGTGGAGGTTTAAGAGGGGTGCAAAAGATGACCCTCTAGGGTCGGGAGGGTATGCTGCTGCTCCAGGTTACAGTATTTGGAGCGGGGCACTAGCCCTGTCACACCATCCATCCAATGTCGGATTTAGACTTGGTGAGGCCCTAAGCTACGAGGGCCGGTCAATAAGTTTTGCAATTCAGATATAAGGAAACGAGATATGAGGAAAAGTGTCTTATTATTTTTCAATATAACTACCCTCGACTTCAATGCACTTGCGCCACTTGTCCTTGAGGTTTCGAATTCCCGACAACCAGAAATCTCCCGACTGCTGTTCAATCCACTCCTGGACGGCGAGCTGGACATCTTCATCGTCCCCAAACCGGCGTCCACGCAGTGCAGCCTTGAGCTGGCGGAATACAAAGTAGTCACTAGGGGCCAGATCTGAGCTCCTCGAATCCGCACTCGCGCAGGGCAGCTTGTGCAACTCTGCCCTTGTGGACTTTGACGACGTTGAAGTCGATCATGGGGCGTCAGGTTTCGTGAGGTTTCTAGGGACCCAACGGGCAGAGACTTTGGTCATGGCCAAATTGTCGTGGATGATGTTGATAACACTTCCATGTGATATTCCAAGTTCTCGCTCGATTTCTTCGACCTTCTCCCGTTGATTTTCGAGGATCATCCTCTCCACACAGGCACATTGTGCTCGTTGGTCACGTCTGACGGGCTTCCTGGACAGGGGTCATCTTCAAGGGACACACGACCATGGCGGAACTCCCTATTCCAGCAAGCAATGGTTGTATAGGAAGGGGCGGTGTCGTTGTACACTGCAACCATGCGTTCATGGATCTCTGCATTCTTGCCTTCCTTGGTCAAAAATTTGATCACTGCGCGGTGCTCAACCTTATCCATTATTGAAAAATTTGTGACTGACGATCTGCGATCAGCTACTGCTTCTTAAATAGACGAGGCAGGAGCGTGCGGCTGCAGGTCCTGACTTGTCATAACTTGTCCTAACACTCCTACAAACAGCCTTCCTCCTTCCTCTGTTTTGCCCTACCGATTCGCAAAACTTATTGACCGCCCCTCGTATAGCTATTCTTTTTCTTTGTTATTCTAGTACTTGTAGCATTTTTTTTTTTTATCCCGGTTTGGGTTTTTTTTTCAAAATTACACTTTTCTTTTCAAGAAATGAATGCTACTTATCATTATTTTATTCAAAATGCATATTTATGTTTATAATTTCAACAAATCTGTATCAAATTAAGGTTATTTCTCTGATACTGACTCATAATAATTCATTTCTCCTTCTACAGGTTATGGCTATCATGGGACATGGATACCCCAAATTCTCGATCAGTCATCTGTTACAGTGATCTATTCTTACTATAATATAATTATTAAACTAAGTAATTAATATTATATAGAAATAGAGATAGCTATTCTTTTTCTATGTTATTCTAATGCTTGTAGCATTTGTTTTTTGAAAAAACCCAAGATTTAAAAAAAACAAACAGAATAAAACCTAGTTTTTTTTTTTAAAAAAACTGGGTTTTATAGGGCCTTTTCACTTTTTTTTTTTTGCTAACCCTGCCCGACAGATTGTGTGGGCTAAGCTATAGCTTATTTAGCTTGTACCGAAATCCGGCACTGCATCCATCCCATTGTGGGCGTTTCTTCCCATAGACAGAATTGTGATTGCCTGTATTCCTTTAAGGAGTTGGCTCCGCCGTCGTTGTTCCGTCACGCTGTGGTCTCAAAATGACCAATGTTATGTAAACACAATTCTGTTAATCTCTATTAATGTTTTGTAGCCTTTATTGATTGAAACTCGCTCTTGGCGATTCTCATAAGTGATTAGGGGCCGCTGCTGAGTTTTTCAAATATCCATTCTTACCTTTTCTCTCGCCGGTTGATTACACTTTATTCGTTTATTGCGCATATGGTGGGCGGGCAATAATTTTAGTTTTCCCTTTTCTTTAACATCCATTTTATAATACTCATTGATTCCTAGTTGTTTTTGTACGGCATCTAAAAAAAAGATGTGGATACCAATGTAATAGGTTTTCGGAGGGTAGTTTGATCGGTAATTTGATTTTTTTCAGGAATTAACTATTCCTTAAAGAGGTACATTCGTTGCTAAGTTTAGTCGTATTTAGTGTCGGACTAAATTTAATCAAATTTGTAGAAATTTTGTCAATGATTTCAGACCTTTATATGGCTGACAATGGTGCGTTGAAACTTAGCCCGGAACTTTTGTCGATAGGCATACCCCTTATTTCTGCCGTACCGCCAAGTTTTTCCCCGATCTAAATTCATGGAGTTTTCCGACCATTGTGCTTCCATTGATCTGCTGCTACGTTCGCTGAAGAAAACGTCGCCGCCTTTCTGGAAGAACGAGACCGCGAGGTCAAAGGGGTATCGGATGCATGAAAAGGGCCAGTTGCAGAGACTATTGTTGCAGGGCTTCCCTCGCGTGCGCCTGGCAGAGTACTTGGCCGGTCGTTCTAATGTATGGAGTCGCTTCAGTATCGTTGTAAAAGATGGCCAAACGAGCGCGTTCGCCTACTGTAAAAACTGCGGACACGTGATCGCGTTTCGATCGCAGGACGGCACGTCTGGCTTGCGCAAACATGTCTGCCGTCAACAATCGCCCGTCGTCAAGAATGCCAAGGGTAGGGCGACGTTGCTTATATTTTTATTCATTTCGATTTTTTCTCAAAGCTCTTCTTAATACTTACACCCCTGCCAAAGGGTCGCCATTGTCCCATTTACCTAAAGTTAATGAAAATTTGAGATCACCGAGGGGTGAGATTCACTGCCAGGCTATTTAGCCTAGATCTGCAGTCAGACATGACGTCGCATCCCAATTGGACTCTCTTCATTTTTGTAATTAACATCAGTCAGTGGTTTTGGTGCCTGAACCCTCTCCTTACTTGAGGGCTCTAGTTTCATTTTCAAAATCGATCAGTTAATCATTATTATTACCGAGGATCATCATTCCAGCTCGGTATTGCTTCAGTTTATTTCTTTCTCAAAAGTTTCCCAGTAAAGGTAACCTGGTGGTCGTGATGACTTGACAATTGAACGCTTCCCAGGTCCTGCGTGCCCTAAGTACTCTCTTTCGGCTACCTACATTTGCACTTTTACTTCCCCCTAATTTCGCCCCTTCCTTTGCGACCCTCTTTTCATAAACCTAAAGTTCGGTCTGCAGCGCTCGTTTCCAAACCCAATTCCAGCAAAACGGCGGTCATAACGTCCAGGACAATGTCACTTTTTGAAAATAGACCTTTTTACTTTATTGTTTTCGAAATTGGCAACACTTAGTGTTTTTTTACTCTTGGTGGTAGCTTTTCGATGTCGACGATTTCCTTGCATCCTCTTCGTTGTCGTCTTTGTGGTTGTTGGTAGTTTCTCTGGTCCCCGAGAACAAACTCAGGAACACAGCGTCTCGCAGTTAGGAAAATCGGATACCTGCCCCTAGAGGAGGGGGCCACAGGTCTGAAAAGATCTTGCCTGTGGGTACAGGGCCGCTTGCTCGTTGCTGCGCCATCTTGAGTCGAAATTTCGTTTCGACAACTTGTCAGGTCTCATCATGCTATCTAGGACGTTCAGAAGTCAGATGACCAATCTGGGTTGGAGACTCTCCATATTGCCTTAATGTGGATTTCAACTGATCTTGGTATCCTTTCCTCTCGCCTCGTTCCATCACTGCGGTCATGCAGATCTCGGTGCAGATGATCCCCCGGTATTCGAACTACTTGGCTAACCCATCAGAGCTGGCGGGCCACAATCATAGATTCTTTGATGATGGAGAAAACGGGATATCCAATGTAACATTATTTAACATACAAAGTCTGAGTAATGGCAAAGATTCTTTCTCTTGAGTCATTGCTTAGATTTGGAATGTGTCCACATTTCTGTGACTTGCGCTCGGAAAATGGTCCAAGACTCAGCGCTGTAAAAAAGGGATTTTGAGACGGAGAGTTCGGTCTTGGTGGCAGGTTTATGTCGAGGAACTATTGTAGTCTCCCTAAGCTGGGTGGCGTTACTCGTCCGGTTTTGGATATCGGGTTCAAGGTCAAGGGAGGTAATGCTCCAGAGATATTTGAACGAGTCTACGTTCTTCAATTAACCTATAAAATCTAGTAACTCGTTACTATAATACTAGAGCTCTGTCACTCACTTGAAAGAAATAAAGTTAAATTTCCGGTCTCTTCCTACAGACTCGTTTTTGTTTTAAATAACTGGAGTCTGGACCCAAAAGACCATTGGGTCTGAAGCCACTTGCTTTTATTTATCACATTTTTTTATATTTTCAAGAGGTTTAGTCGAAAGTTACACTAGTTTATTCAGCCTTTTTTTTAGTTATACCTTCCATAAGCCATTTAAAAAAAAAGAATAAAAGTAAAGATTTTAACGTGGGCAATCAATGCCCCTCTCTGCTACAACTGAAACCTGGTTTAGCACCTCCTCCCCCATCCTCTTCCCGACCCTAGTGCACCATGAGAAAATAATGATCTCTTTTTTTTTCATTTATCAATTGAGAAAATTAGCGTCATTTTTTATGATGCATTCATTAGGAATTAATTCATTAAACGAATAATATGATCCCAATTTCTGTTTGGTATTTTTTGTATATACAGCGGACTTAAAGGTGTTTGAAAGCGATTTTATTTCGGTCGCTATAAGGGCAGGTGTTGCTCTTCATCTCGTATTTAAGTGCTTCACGAGACCCTCAAAATGCCTTTCACAGTGAGGAGTATCCGGGGCGGTGAAAAATTAGTGGACGATTCGAACTTTATGTATCGATTGGAGAGGAAATACAAAGAGAAGACTTACTGGAAGTGTGAAATAAGTGAATGCTCAGGTAGAGTCCACACTGTTTTATTAAGGGATAACACAACATCGATTTATAAACATGTTCGTGAGCATAACCATGATTCCGGTAGAACCAAATCCCGCAGTTACGAACGTATTGCAAACGTCAAAGCCGCTCCCTTCTTGACTGCGCAATTCTCAACAAGGTTGGGTATTGCCGATCCACCAAATTTATACCGCGGTAAGTTCTTTGATACACGTTTGATTAGATTCAAGTAAAACTAAATGAATCTTTTATTTTGTAATTTTTTTCACCTCAAAATTTATATAAACCCCAACCGCAGTGTGAAGATTCTTGAAATATTTTCGGTAGTTGCTACTCTCCAATTTTCCCAACGCCTCGAAATAGTGTGCTGCTTTTAATAACTTAACTTTGCGTTTTATTAGAATCCTAATAATTAGACAACATGGGTACATGTAAATTATTTATGGAGAAGGAAATATATTTCGACTACGTAGGTACGCCTTAAGTAAACGGTACTCATTCCCTGAATGAGTCTTGTTTAATAAAGCCAAAGCAGTCAGAATTACATCTTCTTTCTCCGGTGGGTAATTGACATAAGAAGAAAGGAAGAGTCGCCAGAAGGCTAATGAATGGCCTATGCGAGGCAGCTCCTGTTCCCGTCACCCAGTTCAGTCCCGACCAGCATCCTCAAGATCTATAAAGCATTCTAATCTATTCTTAAAAGTCCGCAGTGAAGCCTCTTCTATTACATGACTAGAGAGCCTAGGCCATTCATCTACCACTCAATTTGTAAACCAATTTCTACCAATCTCTTTGTTCATTAAAAATAAGAACCTTTTCTATGTCTCCTATTATAACCTTTTAGCCACTTGAAGTGAAGACTTTAATCAAGTCTCCTCGTCCTCTTCTCCTTTCTAATATATGAAGATTTAGTCTCTTAAGCCTATCACTCACTATAAGGTAAGCTCCTCAACCCATTAATCCTCTTAAAAAAAATGCATTTATTCTGTGTAGTTTTCATCATTATTGACTGCTTTCAGTAGTGGTGGCACGCATTATTGATCTTACTTTCCTATCGTTTAAGCAATGGATACATTTCTTAAGCTCACAATCGGCGATCAAACCGATTGTGAGCTTAAAAACAAAAGCATTAGATGAATTCATTCGGTTTTGATGAAATATTCCATTTACTCTTCACCTAGTTCGTATCCTAATTCATTTTGTCATTTAGGTGATCTTGTAATGGATTAAATAGTGATCACATGGTGCAAGGTCCGAGTAATGTATAAGGATGAAGAAGAACTTCACACTAACGCATTTATTTTTTTCTTTAGAGTCAAACGTGCCACGTGTGGGCGCGATTGCTGTGAAGGTAGTAGAGTAGCCTTTCGAGTTTAGACTGACCAGTGAAGGATATTTTTGTTTAGCTTCATTTAAATGTCGCAATTTTTGAACAAACGTTAAAAAAAGGTTGCTCATTGGTGGATACGGAGAAATTTTCACGTCCTTGGTCCTTACCATTACACGTGTCTCACTCAGATTCACAACATAACCTTGCTCACTCTCTCCGCTGTTCCTGGGTGGGGGTGGGGGGTGTATCCACCGACCCCTGACTCGGTAGCACGAAGGATGGTGTCATAGCAAAATTTTGAGTGACTGAATACAGTGAGCTACCTACCTGCTGCGAGGGCCGAAATCCCGCTGGCTGAGGGTGGTATTAGGCACAGGGTGTGGTCGCGGCGACTATGCTCACCTCTTACCAGTACACACATAAGATGGCTACGTCGACACCATCCTTTATGGTCAAAACTCGAGGACAAATTGGCCTGAATGGCGAGCTGGGTTGTCAAGGCCCATTTTAGCTCGAACCTGTGGTACGAATATGTGTAAATGATCACATTTGACAATTTTCTAATCCTATGGAGACATTATTCTTAACATCCCAAGGCATTGGGAGGTCATACTATCTAATTTTTATACAATCCTTATGCACTGTTATCATGGCTAAGAGTGAAGGAAATAGTGGGCGACCACAAGCGCATCGAGATCCGCCTCTAAGCACGGCCTCACCCTCCCTCACCCTATCACCAGCCCCATGTGGCAAAGACGCTTGACCTTTGCCATTTTTGGAGCCGCCTTCTGGCAGTTTCACCTCAGAAAAGGAGCCACCACCCCCATGTACCTTTTCAGGGGCCCGTAGAACCTTCTAGCTGAGGAAGAGGAGGTTTACTATCATATGTCTAGGGATGAGGTGGTTTTCCCCTCGCCATCTATTTTGGAGTCGCCCGCGGATGACTCCATCTGTACCAGCGGTAGTCTTCCCTTTCTTATCAAAGGGGACTGCCAAGAGAGCAAGCATGCGGCTCGCTAGGGCTAAGCCCTTAGAAGGTCAAAGTATAGCAGGGCCCACCGGGCTGTACCCCCGCCCGACTTGCAGGAATGGGTTTGGGGTTCCCCGATTGAGCTCTGTTTGCCGGCCAAAGCGATTGAGATGGTCCCGCAGGTACCCATCTCCCTCCGATGGCATGATCTTCAGTGGGAGCAAGTTAAGCTTGGTGCCAAACAGGAAACCCAAGTCCGCTCCTGTGCGAGCTTATCCTCAAGCGGTTTGGCCCCTGAGAGGACTGACAAGGAAAGGAGTGAACTACTCCGACTATTGCCTCTTCGACTGTCAAGCCCTTCTGCATTTCAGAGAAGGTTCTTGCCCAGAATGGACGTCCGGCTTAGGTGTCCCTTCTGGGTACGGAGAGAAACTGGTTAATTCCTGACCTCCTAAAAGTAAAAGGAGCATGAAACCAAGGACAAGTCGTGTTCCTCTCTATCCGCGGGAGCTACTGAGACGCACGGGTTCGCTGCCGTTTCGGCCGGCGCGCAGGCCAAGACGCAATTCCGTCCATGGGGCGCCCTCCTGGACAAAGATCAAAGTTGCAAGTGCTCTAAGCGTAGCCTCAATTACGCCGGGTCCCCTCATTCAGAGATTAACTGCAGCTTTAGAGCCTGCTGCCTTTAAACTTTTTCTAGTTATTCGTTCCACAGTTGGTAGGTAGCATGTTGGCCAAAGGAAACGATCCATCATATGAGAGCATTAGCTTGTTTGGTAGACAGACGAAGGCAAACCATTTCTTGGACCAGATCCTTCTGGCGAATGCGTCGGACCCTTTCAAGGTGGCCATGATTACTCGCAATGGCTCACCGGTGAGTGCGACGCCGCACTATCGAAGGTGTGATAAGAAAACACGGAGATGCCTCGAAACCCACCCACTTACACTTTACGTTCGACCGTAACATTCCCTAGGTCGCTGCGTGCCGATTGGTTTCACTAAGGCGTGAAGGCAATCACGCCACTGCAGCGGAGGTGCTACTAATGCCACTCCTTCGGGCATACCAATCGTTCATGTAGACGTGCAAAAGTCAGCTTTATTGAAGCCTCTAAGTTGCGTCATGGCCATAAATTCGAAGTCCTTTTGTATGGACAAGTGTGTCATTTGGGGAGAGCAGCACTCTGCTTCCGCTAAGCAATGTGGTGCATATCTCCTGGAGAAGCGAATTCTGATCATTCAGGTAGTCTCTCTTTTCGTGAGGCTAAGAACTTGGTCCTGGGACGTCTTATAGCTGGTCGTTCAGGTCTTCGGGTTATGATATGGCTACTGCCTTTTCTACCTATTCGTTAGTTTGAAGCTTGAGTACAGATGGGCGTTAAGCATCCACAGCCTTGTGTATTACGGAAGTTGGACTCCATCTACCATACATGGCTCGGTACGCGATATGACGCGCCCTGCCCGGTTCGGAGACCGGTTTGTGATATTTAGCGACTCAAGGCGCCCTTGGTTCGCGCTGTCCGTGACGCCACGGTTGCCGCGAGCAAGGTTAGTGTAGAAATCATCTTTTGATGGATTCCTGGAAACGTGAAAATTGCGAGGAATGAGGGCAGTGACCATGATAACTTTCGCTCTTCCTCACAACGACTACATGTCACGAATTCGGGTTGCCTGGCCAAAAAGATTGGAAACGGCCGAGTGTAACTTTAATTTGTCTTCCATCGCGCAACGACCGTTCCCGTGGACCTATCCCCAATTTCACGACGGCTTCCGGTCACTTTCTGTCTGTCGTCTTCATTTTTTTTTTTTTACCAGGGGAGGATTTGTTGTTTTGGCTTATTTTTATTTTAATGTAAGGTAGTGTTGAGCTTTAAATTAATTACGGCTACTTATGTCCTTGTCTGCAGTCCCAGATGGGCGCTTAAAAAAAATATAAAAAACAAATCTGTCCTATCTTTCTATATTACTACTAGCTTTTGAAGATGTTCCGGTTGGTTTTCTCTGTAAATAAAAACATTTTAGTGTGCTTTTGCTTTCCCATTATTTAACTCGACTTTTACTCATTACGTCATCCATCTTTGCTGGATAAGTTTGGCATTTCTATCATTCCTCTTATTCTATGTGAATATGGTGTGGGGTCGTTGATTCCAACTCGCACCGAGGTGAAGCGTATCCAAACACACCTACCTTAGCCAATTCCGGTGAATAAGAATAACCCCGGTGCGTACCTTTTGATCCAAACTAAGATGATGATGCCCTGAGTGTGTTCCCCACTCAGTAAAAGCCCACCATCAGTGGGTCGGTGGAATATTGAGATTTAAGCCTAGTGGATTGCTTAATAATTGCCAAAAGATCGTCCAAATTAGTTAAACACACACATGCAAAAATAATCTTGAATGCACATGAATTTGGAATAAGCAACAGCGTATATAAATATAAATAAGATTAATCTTGCACTGAATAAATAAGTACAAAATGTCGTGGGGATTACTTGCAGATTTCTCACTGGGATGTTTGCGTCTTAATGACACCAGACAGAACGAAGGGAATATTATTATTGAGTTAAACACTGAATTAATAAGCACTTTTAATATTCGAGGGTATGGGCTCGGGATAAGAATTCTAGTTCACAAATAAACTGGTGAAGTTAGGTGAGGGGATAATTCAATTAACGATACCTTTGAGTTCGTAAGTATTTTTGAAGGGGACGGTGAAGATCTTCTTCTGGTGACGATGATCGCACCTAGTCCGGCCGTCCGAGGTTACCGAATGAGAGGGTAATCCTAGACCGGTGATATGCTGATCCTATGCCGGATCACGAAGGTGAGCCAAACGGTGACTCAAATTGGACTTCTTCCTTGAAGTACCTGTCCGATTATTTGGCTCCTGGAGTGGGTAGCCAAAACCGATTACCTAGTAATCCGCAGAGGGAGGTCCTGTGTAACCTCAGACTCGGAGAATTTTGGCACCTACAAGTACCGTGACGGCAACAACCAATTCCCCGAGAAGTTCCTTCCTTACAACACGCTAACGGTTTCCTATGTGGATTGAGTTTCACACACTCGACGTAGGTCCAAAAGCTTCTGTCTGATTCCAGGGAGAAGTCTTCCTTTTATTTCTCTCACGAGCAGAATCGAGAGAGAGAGAGAGAGAGAGAGAATCGAATTCTCGTAAAATACGTATCGTCGTGCGGAAGACTCTTTTTTTCATCTTTGGGCCGACGGTATTTCTTTCACGCCTTCGAGCCATCTCGGAGTTTACGGCGGTGCGAAAAAAGGCGACGGAGAATTCGAGGCGAGAGGGCGCGCCGCTTTGTGTCGGAGTGTTTCTGTGTACACCTATGTACGCGGCATTTAGACTTCTACACGCCCCTTCCTGCAGTTTTAACTTTCCAAGATATGTTTTTGTAACTTTAGCTTCTGTAATCCTGTTATTTTGTGTATTTATGTATCTAATTGATTTTGTCTTTCAGCAAAATTTGAGATTAATGTTATATATTTTGGCCAACTTCATAAGCAATGCCTGGCAAGTGCCATTTTCAATTCAAATGGCTCTCTATACCAGATTTCGCTGTTTGATTTCAAGTTGGCTCCACACAATTTCCTGCAATGTGCATATTTTGTCACAAAGAATTTAGTATGCATGGAAGTGGCATTGCTCAGGTTGTCACCCGCGGCAAACAGAAAATGTGGCGTCGGTTCCATCCGCCCAAAATGAAATGTAGGAGTCAAACTTAAGGCTTGTACATAAAATATATGGAGCACATTAATTTGCATTAAAGTTTAGTATTGTTAAAGCTATAAATTTATTTTTATAAAACTGAAAATTTATACGAACTCCTGCGTTGTTTTCTGTTGCGCAAAACTGTGATAAACAAAATAAATATTACTGCCCAATTCCCATTGCTTGGACAGTAAGGTAAAGAACCTTTGGCATGAACCCCTCTATATAAATCTCCAATCTTTGTATTTTTAAACATTTTTATGATAGTAACTCATGATATTCCCAGCCGTTTATTGACCAAACTATGAAAGATAATGACTTTAATTAAAACTTAAAAAGATGAAAGAGAAGGACACTTTTAATATACAGTATTTTTAAAGAATACGGCACACATGTATAATGAAATGAAAAAAAATTCAAACTAAAAAAATGACATTAAAAGCCTATTTTTACATGATAGGCCTATTTACCAAGTGTCTCCCTAGGGTTCCTGGGAAGGCCCGTTCATATATGCTGCTCTGGTAAATTATACTAGGCGAACCGATCGATAGGCATTGCATAACGGGAATGCCATGGGTAGTAGGTTCTTGAAGTGCCAATTCGACCCGCCAGTTAATCTGAAAAACTTCTAAAGCGAACATTGGCATTCACTACTTAGCCGGTGCTTCCTTTTCTTCTCTCAGCCCTTTACTAGCTGCCCTCGGAAAGCAGGACGGCACCAAAAGAGATTCGGCTCCTTCGCCTAAGCTTAGTGGTGGGCTGGGTGGCTCGGAGACGGTGGACTCGAAAAGAGGGCCTCCCCGCCCACCCAAGGTTTCGAGGCGGAGGGAGGAAAAGACTCATGGTGAGCCCGACCTCCTCCAATAAGCCCTCGAAGGCGACAGCGCCCGGACTTCGGCATCAGGGAAGCGTAAGGCCATTCCCGTGAGGGTCTTCTCTTCGAAGAGGGCCGCCGCGTCTTTTCCGAGCTATGCCTGGCGGGCATATTCCTTTAATGGAATTACCGTGGACTCCGGGCTAACTGGGAGGAGCTGCGGAGGCTCGTCTCGTCCCGTTCTCCGTTAGATATCTTTTTGCAGGAGAGCGTGCTGGGCGCATTCTCCCTCCCCACCCTCAGGGGGTATAAGGGTTTTGCCACCCCACTGCCACGGAATGGGGGCCGGGTGGGGAATGTGCGATTTACAGCCAGCATGATGTCTCCGTTCTTCTCTCGCTTTAGATAGCAGTGGTTGTGCAGCTGCACGTTGATAGGAGGTATACTATTATTTCCGTGTACATTCCACAGTCAGCCGACTTCGAGGCGGGGGACTTCCGCCGCGTCGTGGCCCTGTTGCCGAGGCCCTTTCTCTTGCTCGCAGATCTAAACGGAAAACACCCCCTCTGGGGACACTACTCTATTAATCCCCGGGGTCAAGGCCAGGCTGACCTGATCGATGAGCTTGAGATGTGTGTCCTAAATGTGGATGAGTTTACGAATCACTCCGAGAACCGCTTCATTTTCTCGCCTCAATCTATCTTTGTGCTTACCGGATGCATAGCCTGATCTTGATTGGTAGGGGGAAAGGGTCTATGGCCCATGGTAGTGATCACTTTCCCATTCAAATATCATTTTCTGGTCCGCTGCCGCTCGAGAGGCCGCCACGGTGGTGCTTGGCGCGGGCGCGGTGGTCTGCATTTCAGGAAATAACAATTCTCTATCAGTCTAGGAGTTTAGGTCGGTATATGAGGCCGTTGAGTTGTCCGGTAACCTCATCGCCGCGGGCCTAGCTACTATTCCTAGGACTGGCCGTTTTGCACGCCGACCACTCCCGCGATGGTCAGTTGAGTGTGAGACGACCGGGATGCTGCTCTGCCATCATTCAATGCACTTCGTGATGTCGCGGAAGGCCACCTGCTGGACTTTGCCTCCTGAGCCGGAGAACCTTTCAACGACAGGTTTACTGTGAGTGAGTTGCGTTCCGCTCTAGCTTCGTGCGCGGACCCCTTCCATGGTCCGGACGATGTCCCGTACGCCATGTTTCGACACCTGGGTGAGTGAGGCATGGCCTTTCTGTTAGATTTGTTCAACAGGATCTGGGTAGAGAGTCTCCTCCCGGATTCCTGGCGAATCGCTGCTGTGCGTGTGCAAGTTGATGGAGATATTGGTAAATGTAAGATTAGCCTTTTTTCTGGACATCGGAAGCCATCTGTCTTCTGCAGAGTTTGGCTTCCGCAAGTTCCATTCCACGTCGGATTCTCTGCTCCCACTAGAAAATGCCGTCTGCGAGGCCTTCCTTCGTAGACGGTAGAGTTGTGCCGATTCCAAAATTTTTGCCGATGCCGATTCTGCCTAATATTTGTTTTTAGTGTATGTCGTGGTATGACATTATATTACATCAATACCATATTATATCTATGGGGAAGGGACCAATAACTTAAAGGCGAACCGAAAAGGGACGGAACACCACTAGTTTAGACGGGCTGAGTAGCGAGAATGAGTGCAATGAGGTCAGGTAAATTATGGGCAATGGCAAAGCTCAAGGTTATTTAAAGAGGCATATACAAATAAATAATTTTATTTACATAAAAATAATGAGAGAATTGAGGGGCAAAATTACATCAGATGAACGAAGGGGGTGATTGTAGTTATGAATCAGACTATGAAGTTAAAATTAATGTGTTACGGGAGGAGACTATTCAAATGGGGGGAATTAACGCAAATGGGTTACTGAAGGGGGAGAAGGGTTGGCTTACGGAAGATTCCGGGTGAGACGACGGGGTAAGGCTTCACGGATGTCATCTGCACGTGAGGCGAGGGCGCTCAAAACTTCGGAGCGGGAACTTGAAGTGATGACGGTTCCCTAAAAAAAGGGGAGGGGGGTAACGTCCGGTCCAGGGGAGAGTATTTCGGCCACCCGAAAACGAGGGGCGAATGAGGAGGTCGGAAAAATCACTAGGTAGCGATCGTTAAATGGAATTTCCTCACTGGCTGGAGCTAATTCCAATACACAAATAGTTCAGCTGTCACTGTGCTTTGTTGTTAGCACCTGACTGGGAACTAGGGGGAATCTTCTTGGGTCCGGGCGAGACTTCTCAACTCTGTATCGGTTTCATGTGAAACGAGCAATCTATATGTGTCTGAGGCTCTCCCCGCGGGGGGGGGGGGAGTAGTGGGAAACAGCTCTACTCTCGAGTGGCCTCGAATCTTCTTGCCCAGGCTATTCTAGCCCGTGTAAAGGTGAATCGTGGTGGACGCGGTTCGAGGCTCCCGCTTGTGGAAGGGGGGGGGGGGGGGTAGGCTTACCAATTTAAGCCTAACAGAGCCTTCTACTGCGCATGGAAGTTCCGTGCTGGACAAGAGATTCCACGTGGAATTCCCTCGCAGTGTATTATGCTTAATTTATTAGATAATTATAATTGGTTTCCATAACTATATTACTCAACTGTAGGCTGTTGGAAGCCAATAGACAAAGCAATGGAGTATTCCAATTTTTTATTTTTTTTAATAGCCATTGAGTTTGCTATTTTATAGCTTTTGATGGAACGTTTTAGGATACAAAATGAATATGGATCTTTACAGAATTTATTTCATTTCCTTTCATATTAGGAATAGCCAATATACCAAACAACAACAAAAAAATATATTTCTGTGATTCATCCAAATTCCATAACTTGAAAATTAAAGCCTACATCCAGTTTAGACTTTTCTAAATTGAGAAAAACATGCTTCCAATCATCATTATTTAGTATTTACTTAACATTTTTATTGTTAAAAATATGATTTAAAATAGAATAATTCTGTGTTTTTTGATTTGGTGCTAGTTAAAAAATGAAAATATTCTAAGTAATAACAAAGGAAGTGTCGTACCTAAATTGCTAAACGAATTGATATTTCGTTTAGCAGTCTAGTTATTCACTTCCTTTCTTACAAGGCTAAACCACTTTCCTTTTTTAACTTGCCACAAAAAAATAAAAAAAGTATATTGAGTTCATTTTTCAACTAGCTACAGAAAAAAATACAAAATATTTAGTATTCAAAATTAAAAACACGTAAATTGAAATTTAATAGCATTAATTTTTCTCCAGTTTCTGGAGTAAGACGGTTACGATGTGGCGTGAAGATGTTGCCACCCATGCTAAAAGGTCTCTCACTCTCAATTGATGACGGTGGAGATGAAAGCATTTTATTGGCAACTTTTCCAAGCCCAGGAAATGCATTCATGTTTGCTTTCCACCAAAGTAGTGGATCCGTATCTCGTGGTTCCAATTGTAGTGAACAACAGTATTTCTCGAGTTAATTTTTAACAGCATGTGAAGATGAAGATTGCCGGCGAAGTTTCTTGTTTTCCTTTTCAACATTTGTGGTGGTACTTGACTCTGCTGATGCTATCAAATCATTCATACACGAGTCAAATTCCAAAAAAGCGGCACTTGCTCCAGCTTCCTCGTTTTGATTTTCATTTGTAGGTTCTATGTCATTGGAGGCAGAGGTTACATTCTCTTCAAAGTCTTCATAATTCTCTTTATCATTATGCATTTTCTTATGAGTGTCAGTCAAATAATTCTGGATTGAAATGAAATGGGTCTTTGAACCTTCTTCAGAACTTTTGAAAAGACTATTTTTATATCTTGGATCCAACATGGTCGCTGCTATTAGATCATCGTTTGCTTCATACTTAGCAAATCTGCTGTCCATTGGTCTTGAGATTGCGCTGACCGTGCTACCCAATCCACTGAACCTTGAATCTGATATAGCTTTGGTTATGGCATGTTTCAAGACTCTCACTTTGTGGAATAATTTCTGAAGCATTCATTGGCTGTCATTCCAGTCACCCTGAAAAAATAAATTAAAAGAATTGCATTGATATTTTGTAATTTGTAGGTTGTGAACAAAGGCAGTAATAAATAATTAATATCAGACAAATGTGCATTCAGTACTGTAGATAAAGAAGCTGAAGAACTTTACCTATTTAATATTTATTAACTGGCTACAATGGTAAAATATTAAACTATAAATCATAATCGTAATAAATAATTAATTTATAATATAATATAATGTAATAAATAATTAAGTAAAAATAAATAATAATATTAAATAATTAAGTTATTATCTGACAGTTAACCCATCACAGTTTAACAACTGAAAATTGAACTGTCAATTATAATTGTATTGTTAACGAACTCCTCCCACCATTTATCTATTTGCTTGATATTAAAGAGAAAACTGCAGCTTCCATGGAAGATATTTTATTTCTTTTTCAGAGACTCTTTTATTTTATTAATTTCCATATTCTTACTTTACTGGCAATTTCAGCTCACGTACTAGGCCGAAGATGAAGGTGTATCCCTTCGTAACCACTATCCTGAAAAAAAAAAATAAAAAAAAAATATATATAGATATAGATATATATATATATATAGATAGATAGATAGATATAGATAGATAGAGATAGATAGATAGAGATAGATATATATAGATAGATATAGATAGATAGATATAGATAGATAGATAGAGATAGATAGATAGATAGATCATAGTACCTTTGTATTGTTAGATGAAAAAAATTGAGCAAGCTTGAGCATTTGCAAATTAGTGCCCATTTATTGGCATAAAATACTGGCAAATTTGGGACTTCTGCACAGTATTTAGTTAGCAATTGCAATTTTTTGTTCGAATATTCGTTCAAGCATGAGTTTATGTACTATTCCAACGAGTGGTTACATCTTGAATCAACTTATGTTTGGGCAAATTATGCTGCGTTTGAAGCTTATCAAGCTTAGTTTATTCTAACGACGAGTGATTAAAATGCCCTGTTATTTGGCTGCAATTTGCAATTATGTCCGTGATCATTCGCTGTTCGAATATTGCATCATGTATGACCAATTGGTTGGTGTGAAGAAAACAGCTAAGACTGTTAAAGCCAGTACTTGAAATTCCCTTCACCATATTTGCTGCGTTGTCATGAACGATCATGTGGATTTTGTAAGGGTGGAGTTTGTAATCATCGACTACATCTTGAACAGTGTCACATATGTTAGTTGTAGTAAGTGAATCTGGGAATGGATTCACTCGTAAGACAACTAATGACTGGTTGAAATTTTCATCGATGCAATTTGCCACTAAGCTGAAAAGAATGAAATAGAAATACCGTCAAAGATTTTTACTTTTTAGTTTAGTCTAAAGTGTCTAATATTAATAGCATGAAATAAGTTAACATAATTTGTTGAACTTGAAATAACTCATGATTTAACATTACTTAACATAGTTATTAGAAAACAACTCTGTACATTATTTAAGTAAGCAATCTTGATGGCCATTAAAATTTGAAACTTAGAAGCTTGTTGATTATTACCTGATAAATGACGCATCAGCATTGTTCGTCCAGATGTCTGTGGTGAAACTCATGTTGCTTGCTTCATTAATCCTGCTTTGGATTTTGGTCATTACTTTGGTGTGCAAACTGGGAATAATATTGGTAGTAAAATATTTTCTGGAGGGCAGTTGATAATTGGGTTTCAACAGTTTCATAAGTTTTGTAAATCCAATATCTTCAACAAGTGAAAATGGCTGTGAGTCTAGTGCTATCATCTCACCAATAGCAGTATGAATTGTTTTGGATTGATCACTGTTTATGTCCCAAGTCTTCTTAAGCTCGAGGGTTTCTTCTAATGTTATTAACAATTCTGAATGCGAACTGCTTGCTGTTGATAACCTGCAATCACCTTTGGTCTTTTTCTTTGTAGTGATGTAATCACTCATTGTGCATTTTTGTGCAGTTTGAGCTTGATCCTCTGCCTGTTACTCCTCCCCTTGCTCCAGCTGCTCCTGATGATGGCTCTTCAAATGTTTTTGCATATTGGTGGTAATAAAAGAATTTTTTCAATCTTATTACCTCGTGACAATATTTTGTTACATATTGTAAAGGTGACTTTTGTTTGGGTGTGAGACTAACAAATACACACAAACGCAATGAATTCATATATATATACCCCGTATGGGCGCGGCGATTTGCCATCCTGGCCGCCGTGCTGACGGGACTCAGCCCCCTGTCCGGCCCCAGCTTAGCCTCTCTTCCTTCCTTAAAAACACTTGTTTCCTCTCTTTTCATACAACCTCTCCCACAACTTTCTCTGGTCAGCCTCTAATTTCACAGGGTAGATGCTGACCTTCTTCTCAAGCCAACCGTCCCGGATCGGGGCTGAGGGGGAGGGGACAAAGTTCGCTAACCCTTGAGCTCCGGTTCGGGATGGGTTTTTTTAACAACCTGCTTCATCCCCACCCATACCTTCCTCACATCCCTTTTCCTCTCCTCTTCACATTCTATCAATTTTACGCCGTGTCTAAGGTGGAGCCGCCATGCCGATGGACTGCCAGGCCACCAGGCGGGAGGGATGGTCCCAAATGGCGGCGCCTGGCTCTGCCGGGCCTGCAAGCACCTCTTGCAGTGCGGGCAACTGTGAGAGGTGGTGAGCTATTGCGTCCCGTGTAAAAAAGAGGGTTACCATGCCCAATGATGAATATAAAAAAACCCCAACCCCTAACTTCCCCTGTAACGTCAACGGAGCCGCCCTCGGGCAGCTCCACTGAAAAAATGGAGGTACCCTCCCTTGTGCTTGCGCAGGGGACCCTCCATACTTCTTTAACCGGAGAGGAGGCTTACTCCTCTCCTACGCACCTCCCTATTTCCAGCGGCAGTCCCTCCTTTTCTTTCTAAGGAGACTGCCAAGAAAGGCAGCCCATTGCTGACCGTCCCTCGTGTAAGCGGCTCGGTAGGGCAAACCCCCTTAAGGGGGAGAGGGAAGCGAGGCACCTTCGGTCGCTTCTCTCAAAAGACCGGCTGGCAAGAATCTTAAACCTTGCCGGGGTCAAGGCCTGTGCCTTCCCACACAAGACTGGGGACGGTGCCAAGGGGACCTGCGATGTCCTGGGAAGGGGTGGCCAACTGGAGGCCTCTCCTGTGATAGACATGGTCTTTGAGGAAACCCAGCCTCAGAGGGTAGGGCCTTCCATGGGGGGAGAATCCGGGCTCGGCGCCAATCACCGAACCCTAATCCGCCCCTATGCAAGGTCCTCCTCAAACGGCTGGGGCCTCCGAGGCAGTACAAGGAGGGGAGAGATCTCCTCTGACCGGTGCCCCTGCGACCACCAGGACATTTTCCATTTCGGAGAAGGACCTGGCTGAGGCCGGTCCATCTGGCCTAGGGGCTTCTGTCGGCGGAGGTGAGAAGCGGGTTGATTCCCCGCCCTCCTCTCCTAAAAAGAAGAAAAAGACAAGAAAGACTAAAAAGACTCGGGGCTCCTCTCCATCCGCGGGGGCTACGGGGACGGATGGGTCTTCTACCACTCTGGCAAGTGACCAAGCCAAGATCGGCACATCCGGCCGCTCTGCCCTCGCCCCCCCAGGTGCGGAGCCCCTGACTATGACAAAGACGAAAAGTGCACAGGGCGGAGCCTCGATGACATCAGGGCCCCTTATTCAGAGGTTACCTGGCGTTTTCGAGCCCGCTGGCTTCAAACGCTTCCTTGTTATTCGCTCCACTGATGGTACCATGTTGGCCAAGGGCAACATGATCCATCAGAGGAGAGGATTAGCTAGTGCAATTGGTAGAGAGCCGAAGGTGACCCGTTTCTCGGACGGGAGCCTTCTTGCGAATTCCGCCGAGGCGGCCAAGATATGTGCTCTTCGGACACTTCATGGCACCCCGGTGAGTGTGACGCCACTCTCTACCATGAACTTTGTGAAAGGTGTAGTTTATGCGAGGGAACTCGTTGACTACTCCATTGAGGACATCACCCTTGAGCTGGCCGACCATGGGGCGGTCAAGGATCGAACGTGCAAAGTCGGGGTCACCCGAAGTTTGTGTAAATTGCTTCAAGGCCGCACACGATAAGTCCAAATCGTGTTTGGCCAAGTGTGTCAATTGCGGAGAGCGGCACCCCGCTTCTTTGAAGCAATGTGGTGCATATCTCCTTGTGAAAGAAATCCTGGCCGTTCAGGCCCAGGATTGACTTTCATTCTGTGAGGCTAAAGACTTGGTCCTGCCGCGCCCGGCTCTGCCTCGGACGTCATATGCCTCAATAGTTAGAAAGGCACTCTCTGCTCCTGGCCAATCCAGGTCAACGAGCACGGTTGTTTCCGCGGCAATTCGCAGCCCTTCTGCGGGCTCTACTCAACCCGGGCGCTCCCCTGGTAAAGCTAGCGGCAAAAATGGTTCACGCCCAGCCCCGGCTAAAACCAGGGCTCCCCCCTCTTCCCCCAGCGTGACCGTTTCCCGTAAGGCGAAACAGCCACGCGCCTCAACCGAGACGTTAGACTCACAGGAGGCAACACCCTTAAGGATGGTCGCTTGGACATCTTCCGGGGTTCCTAAAGCTGTCCCCCGAAAGGATGCCCGCGACCAAGGAGATTCGGCTCCTTCGCCCACGCTCCGAGGTGGAGCGAGTGGCTCGGAGAATGTGGTTTCTCGAAAAAAGGGCCCCCGCCTCCGAAGCCGCAACGCCCGCCTAAGGTTTCGAGGCGGAAGAAGGAAAAGACTCGCATGGCAAGCCCAACCTCCCCCAATAAGTCCTCGAAGGCGACAGCGCCTTCAGCCCTTTGTCCGGCCAACAGCGCCCGGGTTCTGCGCCCGTGAAGCGTACGGCCATTCCCGTGAGGGTCTTCAGTTCGAGGAGGGCACCCGCGAACCTCCGAGCTAGGCCTGGAGGGCATATTCCATCAATGAAATTGCCCTAGACTCCGGGCCAACTGGGAGGAGCTGCGGAGGTTCGTCTAGTCTCGATCCCCGTTAGCTATCTTTTTGCAGGAGACCATGCTAGGCGCGTGCCTTATGCCCGCCCTCCCGGGGTATATGGGTCTTGCGACCCCACCACCGCGGGATGACTGGGCTGGGGGATGCGCGGTTTACACCCAGCATGATGTCTCCGTTCTTCCTTTTCCTTTCTCTTTAGATACCTCCTTCCAGGCAGTGGCTGTGCAGCTTCACCTGGATAGGAGGTATACTATCATTTCTGCGTAAATTCCACCGTCAGCTGACTTCGACGCGGGGGACTTCCGCCGCGTCGTGGCACGGTTGCCGAGGATATCTCTCTTGCTTGGAGATCTGAATGGCAGGAATCCTCTTTGGGGAGATTACTCAATAAATCCCAGGGGACAAGTCCTTGCCGATCTGATCGAAGAGCTTGAGATGGGTTTCCTAAACGTGGATGAGTTTACGTATCACTGTCCGAGAACCGCTTCATTTTCTTGCCTTGACCTATCTTTGTTCTCATCGGATGCTCAGCTTGATTTTGATTGGGGGGTGGTCGATGACCTCCATGGTAGTGATCACTTTCCCATTCAAATATCATTTTCAGGGCAACTGCCGCCTGAGAGCCCACCTCGGTGGTGATTGGCGCGGGCGCGGTGGCCTGCATTTCAGGAAATGACTGAATTTTCTATCTCAGTCGATGAGGTTAGGTCGGTAGATGAGGCCGTTGCGTTCTTCTCCGGCAACCTCATCGCCGCGGGCCTGACTACTATTCCTAGGACGTCTGGCCGTTTTGCACGCCGACCACTCCCATGGTGGTCGGCCGAGTGTGAGACGCCATACTTCAACACCTGGGTGAGTGAAGCATGGCCTTTCTGTTAGATTTGTTCAACAGGATCTCGGTGGAGGGTCTCCTCCCACATTCCTGGCGAAACACTTCTGTGCTCGCCTTTCGCAAACCGGCGAGAGATTATTCTACTCCGGCTGGTTTCGGCTCAATCTCTCTAACCTCTTGCGTGTGCAAGTTGATGGAGAAATTTGTAAATGTTAGATTAGCCCTTTTCTGGACAGCGCAGGCCCATCTAGCTTCTGCCCAGTGCTGCTTCTGCAAGTTCCACTCCACGTCCAAATCTCTGCTCCGACTGGAAAATGCCGTCTGTGAGGCTTTCTTTCGTAGACCACTACGCCACGGTGTTTTTCGATCTCGAGAAGGCCTATGATACCGCATGGCGATACGGTATCATGGAGACTCTATACACGATGGGAGCGAGGGGACGCCTCCCAATGTTTATGCCTGAATTTTTGCGAGATCGCAGATTCCACCTACTGGTGGGTGGAGTCCTCTCCATCCCAATGGAGCAGGAAAAGGGTGTCCCGCATTGAAGTGGTTTCAACGGCATCACCTCGGTGCTGCCGTAAGATGTTCTCGCTACGCTCTACGTGGACGACCTTTCGATCTCTTTTGGCGCGGCCTAGATGCCAACTCTGGAGCGTTGCCTCCAACAGGCATTGAACCGCGTCTCCTGCTTTGCCGAAGCGCACAGGTTTCGGTTTTCTTTGGCCAAGACTAAGGTGGTGCACTTCTGCCGCTATCCACGGCTCCACCCTGACCCAGATTTGTTTCTTAATGGGGTTGCGCCCGCAAGTTGTTGAATCGCGCCGTTTCCTTGGTCTTGTATCTGACCGACGCGTCACGTGGGAGGCTCATTCGCAGCTTTAGGGTCTCTTGTACCCGCGCCATGGATATTCTCCGTTCCGTGACGTTTAGCGCTTGGGGTGCTGATAGGCTACTGCCTTACTTTTTTATCGATCCTTTGTTTGTTCGAAGCTCGACTACGGATACGAGTTTTATGCCTCCGCAGCCGAGCGCTTATTGCGGAAGGTGGACTCGATCCACAACACCAGCCTTCGCCTTTCGACTGGTGCCTTCCGTAATTCCCCCATGTAGAGCCTGTTGGTCGATGCTAGGAGATCCCACTCGCTCTACGCTGCGTACAGTGCATCACTCGCCTTTACGCGTTAGCCCGGCGCCTCCCTCATACGCCGCCAGCTCTCACTGCATCCGCAGCTGATTTCGACGGTGCCTATGCCGCCGAGAGACGCCAGTCATACCCTAAGCCCTTTGGGTTTAGGGCCAGGAAACTCCTTCGAGAGATAGGTATTGCTCTCGGGACGGTGGTGCCCCCGGTTCTGCCCAGAACGCCACCCTGTAGGGTACCACATTTGGCTATTTGTCGCGATGCTTGTGCTCCCAAAGCTTATACAGTGCCGGGAGTATTGCGTTCTACCTTTTTGGAGCACACTTCGTGTCACGCTGGAACCGTGCCATTGTATACGGATGGCTCCAATTCCAAATCGGGGGTCAGCTTCCACGCCGTATCCTCTCTGTTTGAAGTCAGTGGGGCTCAACCAGGTGCTGCGTCTGTCTTCACGGCCGAGCTGGTGGTAATACACCACTCGATACGGGAGATTACGCGACGTGCCCGGTTCGGAGACCGGATTGTGATCTATAGCGACTCACAAAACGCCCTGAGTGCTCTCGGGGCATTGGAATCTCCGCGTCCCCTGGTTCGCGATATCTGTGACCACGCGGTTTTGTCAACATTATCTTTTGTTGTGTTCCTGGACATGTAGGAATTGCGGGGAATGAGGGCAGGAATACGAGCAGCTCTTCGGACTGCTTGGCAAAGAAGAGTGGAGACGGTCGAAGGGAACTTAAATTTGCTTGCCACTGCGCCGCGACTGTTCCCATGGACCTATCCCCCAATGCCGCGATGGCTTTAGGTCGCTTTCAGTCGTCTCCAAATCGGGCACACTCGTGTGACCCATCGCCATTTGGTGGGGCACTCGCCACGCCAGTGCCCTATTGTGATGACTGCCTCGTCCTTCAGACTGTTTGGCACATTCTTGTCGAATGTCCCAGTCTGAATGATCTAAGCGCACGTTACCTGTACCGTTATCGGGATGGGCACGGTCCCTAACGCCTTTCCCTTGTACTCGTGACGAGTGCTTGCACATTGACTGCTGGACTTGTAAGCTTTTCGGGGGAGGCCGGCCTTGTCCTCTCTATTTAACCTCTCTTTTTTTCTTTTGTTTTTGTTTTTTTTTTATTTTTTCCCTTATAGGTCACACGTTCCTGTAACGGTGGGACCTCCCCCCAACGTAGGAGCTTGTAACCTGCTTGTTTCCTTTTTCCTTTTAAAAAATTTTGGGTGTTTTTTTTAATTTGATTTTAAAGTAGTCTCGTTCTAGGCAGGTTTTTAATACGGCGACTAATGCCCAAGTAGGTATTCGACAGATGAGCTCTTAACCCCTCCCCCCCCCCAAAAAAAACAAACTAATAATGAGAAAACAAACTTTCCGCTCGTCCATCTTCGGAGCCGCCCTTGGGCAGCTCCAAAGAAAAAAAATTGAACTCCGTCGTTTCTATCCCCCCTCTGTTCTCTCACAGGGGTACCTGCAAAATTCTTCGACCGGAGAGGAGGCTTACTCTCGTTTGCCTACGGGTGTAGGGGACTCACCCTCACCACCTTGTCTGCAGGTGACCTCGGGTGTCTCCCTTTTTCCAGCCTTAGTTCCCCCTTTAATTTCCTAGGAGACTACCAAGAAAGCCAGCAGGTAGCCTATAACCGACCGCTACCCCATTGAAGCGGCTCGGTAGGGCAAAGACGGCCCATCGGTCACTTCCCTCAAAAGACCTGCTGGCTCGAATATTAATCTTGCCCTCTTCCCTAATCCAACTAGAGAGACCTCTCCCAATGTGACCTGCGATGTCCTTGGGGGGGGGCATGGAGCACCCCCCCCCCCGAGATAGACATGGTCCTTGAGGCAACCCAGCCTCAGAGGGTAGAACCTTCCATGGGGGCGAATCCGAGCTCGGCGCCAAGCACCGAACCCAAGTCCGCCCCTATGCAAGGTCCTCAAACGGCTCTGGTCTCCGGCCGGTGCCCCTGCGCCTGCCAAGACCTTCTCCACTTCGGAGATGGACCTTGCTGGCCCCTCATTCAGAGACCACCTGGCGTTTTCGAACCCGCTCGCTTCAAACGCTTCCTGGTTTTTCGCTCCACTGATTTGCAGCATGTTGGCTAAGGGCAACATGTTCCATAAGAGAAGAGCTCTAGCTACCCTAATTGTTGTTGGTGGCATTTTCCTGTGCCCGGGAAAGGTTTCCTCGGTTTTTTTTTTGTGTGTGTTTAAGGAGTTTTAGAACAGACTACCACTAGGCTAAAATTTTAATTGCTGCTACTTATGACATTGGAGGCAAGCGTCAAATAGGCGTTAACAAAAATCTACGCCGACTACCTGGCACGATAACTACATAGCAAAGATGATGTGGAGACGGCACTCTGGTTCCTATTTGAAGTTTTCTCTTATCGCTCCTTTCCCCGTTCCAACAATTCCCGTGGGGGATCTTCTCTGCTTGCTACACTAGTGAAGACAAATTTGGCCTGACTCCGCGATATTCTGGAGCAAGGAGTGCTCAAAAACTCGGCAGTATCCAAAACGCCATAGTAGTAGCACGAATTTGGTGCCAAGTATTATGGTGCTGACCGTAAATCTCACTTCTGACACGTCCGGGAAACGTCTTGCAAAATTGTTATGTTCTGTAATTCGGGTTGGGAGTTTGCACCATAGCGTTGGTATAAAATTTCATGATATTTTTGTAGCACATCAAGTTCAGAATGCAGGTTGACATGTCCCAGTATCTAAATGATGACCGCACTAAACCGTTACCTAAATAGATTGAAGGTCAAGTTTTGACGGTTGGCATGAAAATCAGCTTCATTAACAGTTATGGATATACTGTGACAGTTTGTTTTTCCGGCTAGAACTCCTTAGACTGCGATTCAAGCACGTGCTCAATATGTGTTGTTGCAGAACGTACATGACTTGTATTTATTATTACAACTAAACCACTAGATGGCAATGGAATTTAGTTACCCATCCATCGTGTTGCAACAACATATCTACTTTTTTTAACTGCGGAACGCCTAGTCTTCTTGGACGCTTGTTAGTAACATCTACTAATCTGGTTTTAAAATTCGCATATTGCCCCTGCTCCCACCCATCCATCCGGTATTTTCCTATCTAAATATTTCCTCTTTAGCTGTAATAGATTTAGGCGTAAAATTGGATTCACACACGAGCAAGATTTTTAAATACAAAATGAATTGAAAGTTTATTCGTTAAAATTTGAAGTAACTCCCATCTTTACTGTTTATTTTGGGGTATTTTGATAAAATATTAAAGTTAACAAGCCGCACTTGCGGTTCGCTTCGCTGGTTGGTCTGTGGCTGGCAACGTGCTTTTGTTCTAAAAAAAAAAAAAATTAAAAGGTTTCCAATACATGTCTCATAATAATTTACTTTTTCTCTTTGGGTTTTATCCATGCTTATTTTCTAGGCCTAAAGGCAAGAAATAACCCATCAGAAGTCTCGTGAAATAGGGGTAAGGGGGAAGGAGAACCTACAGGTCTTTTTTTTTGTCGATCTAAAGTTGCTCTAATAATTATTTACCTTTGGTTTACCGGGTTGTAGGGGGCATTAAGCCTGAAGCTAATTTCTCTAGGGATTGGTTGAGTGGGTTGTTGCTGCATTGCTCCCTCCGACTGCTTGGGAGATTAAGGAAGAAAGCTCTCGATCCTACACCCTGTGCTTTGGACCCCACCACTGTTACCTCAATTAAGTGTGGCAATGTCCTGAGGGGGGCACGTTAGAGGGGTAGCGGCCCATGTAAGAGCTAGGAAGTGGGAGTTTAATTGCAGCTTAACCTCGCGTTGAGGCATTCTAGTGGGATCGTCCCATACCAGGATGGCTAGAGTTTAATTTACATCTGGGTGGGTGTAGTAGTTTATCTGCTCCTTGCTTGTCAAGGTATTCGTGGTTGCAGAGACGGCGCCTTCCGGTGGCCGAAAAGGTGTGAATAACTAGGGTATGACCGAAGCGTCGTTTACTGAAGTCACCGAATTGTTTGCGCACTCTCTCGGTTGGTCTGGCGAAAGTGCCGCTTGGATTTCTCAATGCGCCGCCCACTACATAATGGGGGATGGCAAGAACTAAGCGTCATCGGTCCCTTTTCTCGTATTCGTCTAGCCTGGCACAGGAATAAGGAAATTGGTAGGGTTTTTTGTTTTACCACCAATCTACACTAGAAAATGGTTTTATTTCTCTGGGGTTAGGACCTACTGATTAACGTATGGTCCGAACCACTATATCTAAAGCGTATGTCAGCCGCCGGGAAATCTCTGAATCGGAACTTTATCAGCCGCTAACTATACCCTGTGTGGCATAACTTTGCTAACATCGTAACCGAGGTTTCTTATTCGCTAACCCACGCACAGCCCAAGGAACACCAAGAATCCTCAAACCCTTTTCTGGCGTCTCGTAAAAGGCGACTTAGCCCGGACAATGGGTCGCTGGTCTGTTAGGCTGTGTTTCCGAAAGATGTGCTTCTGCGAACGCGATATGTATTTAAGTGAGTTACCTCACTCTCTTGCGCGCCGACCCCACTATGTTGGAAAGCGGTTGATGTTTGGTGCCATCTGTGCCGCCTGCAGTTAGTAATTCAACTGTATTAAGTGTAATATTTTTTTTCTCAACAGATTTGGTTATCGTATTAATGTTCAAAATCTAACCTAAATGTGTGATTCTAATGTCAAATCTTTCGTTTGGCAATTCTTCGTTAAAAACTGCCAAGATGAAAGCGCTAAATGCCTTAAATGCGATTCCACTTTGTTGTGCCGTGGTTGGTCGACGAGTGGTTTAATGCGTCACCTGAAATTGCGCCACGCTATAAGCAAGACCACCACCACGTCTTCCCCGCAAATGGCAGCGATGAGTTGTAAGTCAGCCCCCCCCCCCCTCCCTCTCCGCGTCTTAGATTTTGAGTCCTGGCAATCTTTGTTCTAGTCCCTTTTTTCTTCCGTTTAATGTAAAGCAGGGTGCTTAACAGGCTTGCTTATGACACAGAGGTCTTTTAGTATGCTCTTATACCCCCTTTTTCATCTCTCACGCATTCTTTCTCTCACACTTGATTGTCTCAATGTCTCTGGCTTTCTCTCTTGTCTTCCTCCCCCAGCCCCCGCTGTTTCTCTTTCTTTCTCTTTGTTTTTATTTCTCTCTTTCTTTCTACCCCTCTCTCTCACTCTCTCGAGAAAGTAGAGGGAGAGGTGACCCCTTCCTTGTGGCGGGAAGAGAGCTTGTGTGTACCTTTGACTTTTCGAGCTATGTCGGCGGGCTACCTCTCGTCTGGGTACCACTGATAGGGCTTTCCTTGTCGATTTGGTCGTAAACGAGGTTCCAGATTAAGTGCGTCCTTCCATTTTCTACTCTATCCTTCTCCTTTTTCACTTTTATCATCTCTTCCACTTATACAAAAAAAACCTACTCCTATCGTGTCACTCTTACCCCTTTTTTCCCCGCTATCTACAACATATAAGGACCTGGCAGCTACCTCATGCGTCAGAAAAGAGGCTTTGGAACCTCTATAAACAACGCCAATAGACGCCCACTGGTTGCGAGAGACTAGGACTAGAGGTGTCCTAGGCGTTGGGGCACGATGAATGGGATGAGGGTAGTGCCCCGTTAACCCTTTCCCTGGCGCGTAATTATTGACCATTCCCAGTGACCGTTGACAGGTGCCTCTGGTAGCATCGGTCCGAAGTGACGGCCCTTTGTTCCCAGGCTGGTTGCCAGGCCAATAAAAAGCCTTAGGTCGAGTTTCTTGGTGTGGCGAGATATCCATTGATCGTTACTCCGAGATCGTGGCCGTCGTGAAGGGAACTAGTAGGAGTTTAGTACGGGGCGTGCTCCGCTGTTTACCTGGTGAGAAATCGATGGCCCCTCCGGGGACTGTCAGTTCTACTTGGTTAGGAGCCATGGCACGCCGAGGTTTGACTACTCAGTCGGACGAACAGCAGCACATAGAGCGTGCCTTCTGAAAGATCCGAAACGTCTCCGATGGATAAGCGGGAGCGTCTCATGCGGGGCGAACTCACCAACCCCTTCTTTTTCATTGAGTGGTCACAAAGTATTCAGAGATAGAAAGTGTTCAGCATGCCTGGGAAGAAATGACCAGGTGCGCTAAAATATACGTGCTTTACATGCCAAAAGGACAAGTGGTGCGTGGACTTCCCGGAGGGGTGTTACTCCAAATGCCACCCGGCAAGTATCTGCACTGACTGTCCTTAAAGCAGAAGTGCAAGAGCTCAAGGATCTATATAGATCATCTGAGGAAAAATCTAAAGAATTGGAAATGAAGCTGCAGAACATAGTCTAAACACGCGCGTCAGCTTCGCCGTCTTGAAGACAGGATCGTTGAGTTGTCCTCAAGACTAGAGGTCCAGTCGGCTACCGATGTATCTCTCACCGACGTGGGTGGCTCCGCCGACGAGACCCTCTCACAAGAAGCCAGAACTACATCGGCAGTGCCACTCCAGCCTTCCAACGTTCCAGAGCAGGAGTCAGCTGCTGCGGGACTGGCTCAACGGGCCAAAAAGAAGAAGAGAAAGAGGAAATAAGGAAAGAAAAAGGAAGAGAAGGTAGAAACAGAAGAAGAGAAAACAGAAACAAAATTTAAACCAGAGGAATATAGGAAAAAAAGAAAGAAGAAAAATATGAAGAAGAAAGAGGAAACAGAGAAGTCACTTCCGAAAGGGAAGACTCTGTCCTCTACAGCCAAATGTGCGAGGGTCGTCCTTATCGGTGATTCTCAATCAAGGGATCTGCAACCCATGCTAGCGGCCCGCCTTCGCACTAGTGCGAAGGTAAGCTGCCTGCCAGGACGGGGTAACCACTACGTCAGAGTAGAGGCGGAGAATCTGATTTCTGGGAACTCAGTTGTTGCTCTGATGATAAGTGGCAACGACCTCTACCTGAGAGGAGGTAGGGTAGGCCGTATGAATAAAATCCTTCACACGGTCATGGGCGCCGTGGACGACTGTGGGCTGAAAAACCCGCATGCGTGTTGTCGGGATACTCCCGAGGAGAGGCAATAACACCCTCGACTTGGTTTTCAACTCTGAGGACCCCGTAAGGGGCGCGGCGATTTGCCATCCTGGCCGCCGTGCTGACGGGATCCAGCGCTCCGTCCGGCCCCAGCTTAGCCTCTCTTCCTTCCTTCAGATAGCCCGATTTCTTCCCTACCTCGTCGCTTTTCATACAACCTCTCCCACAACTTTCTCTGGTCAGCCTCTAATTTCACAGGGTAGATGCTGACCTTCTTCTCAAGCCAACCACCCCGGATCGGGGCTGGGGGGGGAGGGGACATTGTTCCCTAACCCCTGAGCTCCGGTTCGGGATGGGGTTTTTTTAACAACCTGCTTCATCCCCACCCATACCTTCCTCACATCCCTTTTCCTCTCCTCTTCAAAATCTATCTTTTTTACGCCGTGTCCAAGGTGGAGCCGCCATGCCGATGGACTGCCAGGCCACCAGGCGGGAGGGGTGGTCCCGAATGGCGGCGCCTGGCTCTGCCGGGCTTGTAAGCACCTCTCGCAGTGCGGGCTACTGCGAGGGGTGATGAGCTATTGCGTCCCGTGGCAAAAATAGGGTCACCATGCCCATAGATGAACAACCAAAAAAAACCCAAACCCCTTTAACTCCCCCTTGCTCATCGACGGAGCCGCCCTTGGGCAGCTCCACCGAAAAAATGGAGGTCCCCCCCCCTGTGCTTGCACAGGGGACCCTCCATATTTCTCTAACCGGAGAGGAGGCTTACTCCTCTCCTTCGCCTACGGGTGCAGGGGACTCCCCCTCACCCCCTTCTCTGGAGGTGCTTTCGGGCACCTCCCTTTTCCCAGCGGCAGTCCCATCTTTTCTTTTCAAGGGGACTGCCAAGAAAGCCAGCAGGCAGCCCTTAGCCAGCCGCTCCCCATCAAAGCGGCTCGGTAGGGCAAACCCCCTTAGGGGGGAGAGGGAAGCCAGGCCCCTTCGGTCGCTTCCCTCAAAAGACCTGCTGGCAAGAATATTAAACCTTGCTGGGGTCAAGGCCTGTGCCTCCCCATACAAGACTGGCGACACTGCCAAGGGGACCTGCGATGTCCTGGGAGGGGATGGCCAACTGGAGGCCCCTCCTGTGATAGACATGGTCCTTGAGGAGACCCAGCCCCAGACGGTAGGGCCTTCCATGGGGGGGAATTCGGGCTCGGCGCCAAGCACCGAACCCGAATCCGCCCCTATGCAAGGTCCTCCTCAAATGGCTGAGGGCTCCGAGGCAGTAGAAGGAGGGGAGGGATCTCCTCCGACAGGTGCCCCTACGACAACCAGGACCTTCTCCATTTCGAAGAGGGAACTGGCTGAGGCTGGTCCATCTGGCCTGGGGACTTCTGCCGGCGGAGGTGAAAAGCGGGTTCATTCCCCGCCCTCCTCTCCGAAAAAGAAAAAGACAAAAAAGACTCGGGGCTCCTCTCCATCCGCGGGGGCTGCGGGGACGGATGGGTCTGCTGCCACTCTGGCAAGCGACCAAGCCAAGATCGGCACATCCGCCCCCTCTGCCCCCCCGGTTGCGGAGCCCCTGACAAAGAAGACTAATACCAAGAGTGCACAGGGCGGAGCCTCGATGACATCGGGGCCCCTGATTCAGAGGTTACCTGGCGTTTTCGAGCCCGCTGGCTTCAAACGCTTCCTCGTTATTCGCTCCACTGATGGCACCATGTTGTCCAAGGGCAACATGATCCATCAGAGGAGAGGATTAGCTAGTGCAATTGGTAGAGAGCCGAAGGTAACCCGTTTCTCGGACGGGAGCCTTCTGGCGAATGCGGCGAATCCCGCCGAGGCGGCTAAGATTAGTGCTCTTCGGACACTTCATGGCACCCCGGTGAGTGTGACGCCGCACTCTACCATGAACTTTGTGAAAGGAGTAGTTTATGCGAGGGAACTCGTTGACTACTCCATTGAGGACATCACCTTAGAGCTGGCCGACCATGGGGCGGTCAAGGTCGAACGTGTGATGAGAAAACAGGGAGGGGCCTCGAGACCCACCCCTACACTCTTCGTCACGTTCGACTGTGACAAGCTCCCTGAGTCGGTGCGTGCCGGTTGGTACCGCTACCGCGTGAAGGCATTCGTGCCACTTCCGCGGCGGTGCTATTACTGTCACCGCTTCGGCCATACGAATCGCTCATGTAGACGTGCAAAGTCGGGGTCACCCGAAGTCTGTGTAAATTGCTCCAAGGTCGCACACGATAAGTCCAAATCGTGTGTGGCCAAGTGTGTCAATTGCGGAGAGCCGCACCCTGCTTCTTCGAAGCAATGTGGTGCATATCTCCTTGAGAAAGAAATCCTGGCCGTTCAGGCCCAGGATCGACTCTCATTCCGCGAGGCAAAGGACTTGGTCCTGGCGCGCCCGGCTCTGCCTGGGACGTCATATGCCTCAATAGTTAGGAAGGCACCCTCTGCTCCGGGCCCATCCAGGCCAACGAGCACGGTTGTTTCCGCGCCCATTCGGAGCCCTTCTGCGGGCTCTACCCAACCCGGGCGCTCCCCTGGTAAAGCTGGCGGCAAAAAGGGCTCATACCCAGCCCCGGCTAAAACCAGGGCTCCCCCCTCTTCCCCCAGCGTGACCGTTTCCCGTAAGGCGAAACGGCCACGCGCCTCCACCGAGTCGTTAGACTCACAGGAGGCAACACCCCTGAAGATGGTCGCTAGGCCATCTTCCGGGGTTCCTAAAGCTGCCCCCCGAAAGGAGGACAGCAACAAAGGAGCTTCGGCTCCTTCGCCCACGCCCCGAGGTGGAGCGAGTGGCTCGGAGACGGTGGTTCCTCGAAAAGAGGGCCCCCCGCCTCCGAAGCCGCAACGCCCGCCTAAGGTTTGGAGGCGGAGGGAGGAAAAGACTCGCATGGCGAGCCCAACCTCCCCCAATAAGTCCTCGAAGGCGACAGCGCCTTCAGCGCTTTGTCCGGCCAACAGCGCCCGGGGTTCTGCCCCCGGGAAGCGTACGGCCATTCCCGTGAGGGTCTTCAATTCGAGGAGGGCCCCCGCGTCTCCTCCGAGCTAGGCCTGGAGGGCATATTCCTTCAATGGAATTGCCGTGGACTCCGGGCCAACTGGGAGGAGCTGCGGAGGCTCGTCTCGTCCCGTTCCCCGTTAGCTATTTTTTTGCAGGAGACCATGCTAGGTGCGTGCCCCCTCCCTGCCCTCCCGGGGTATAAGGGTCTTGCGACCCCACCACCGCGGGATGGCCGGGCTGGGGGATGCGCAGTTTACACCCGGCATGATGTCTCCGTTCTTCCTTTCTCTTTAGATACCTCCTTTCAGGCAGTGGCTGTGCAGCTGCACCTGGATAGGAGGTATACTATCATTTCTGCGTACATTCCACCGTCAGCTGACTTCGACGCGGGGGACTTCCGCCGCGTCGTTGCACGGTTGCCGAGGCCCTATCTCTTGCTTGGAGATCTGAACGGCAGGCATTCTCTCTGGGGAGATTACTCCATAAATCCCAGGGGACAAGTCCTTGCCGATCTGATCGAAGAGCTTGAGATGGGTGTCCTAAACGTGGATGAGTTTACGCATCACTGTCCGAGAACCGCTTCATTTTCTTGCCTTGACCTATCTTTGTGCTCTTCGGATGCACAGCCTGATTTTGATTGGGGGGTGGTCGATGACCTCCATGGTAGTGATCACTTTCCCATTCAAATATCATTTTCAGGGCAACTGCCGCCTGAGAGACCACCTCGGTGGTGCTTGGCGCGGGCGCGGTGGCCTGCATTTCAGGAAATGACTGAATTCTCTATCTCAGTCGAGGAGTTTAGGTCGGTAGATGGGGCCGTTGAGTTCTTCTCCGGCAACCTCATCGCCGTGGGCCTGACTACTATTCCTAGGACGTCTGGCCGTTTTGCACGCCGACCACTCCCATGGTGGTCGGCCGAGTGTGAGACGGCCCTCTAAACAGAAGCGTTATGCCTACATGCGCTATAAGCGCCGCCCGAACGATTTTTCTGTCGCTGAATTTCGTCGGGCTAGGGCTAGGTTCCGGTATATTTCGAAGCACGCCCGCCGCTCTTCTTGGCGGGCATACGTGTCTTCACTTAACGGGAAGACCCCTTTAGCTGAGGTGTGGAAGCGAGTCAAAAGGATTCGGGGCAAGTTCTCGCAGGACCCCCCTCATGTTCTCCAGGAGAATGGGACCGCAATCTCGGACCCCGCGTCCGTGGCGGAATCCTTAGCGACCGCTTTTTCCGCATTCTCTAGCCGTGATGCTGCTCCGCCAGCATTCAATGCACGTCGTGATGTCGCGGAAGGCCGCCGGCTGGACTTTACCTCCAGAGGCGGAGAACCCTTCAACGACAAGTTTACTGTGAGTGAGTTGCGTTCCGCTCTCGCTTCGTGCGCGGACACCGCCCATGGTCCGGACGATGTCCCGTACGCCATGCTTCGACACCTGGGTGAGCGAGGCATGGCCTTTCTGTTAGATTTGTTCAACAGGATCTGGGTGGAAGGTCTTCTCCCAGACTCCTGGCGAATCGCTACTGTGCTCGCCTTTCGCAAGCCGGGGAGAGATCACTCTACTCCGACCGGTTTCCGCCCAATCTCTCTAACCTCTTGCGTGTGCAAGTTGATGGAGAAATTGGTAAATGTTAGATTAGCCTATTTCCTGGACAGCGGAGGCCATCTGTCTTCTGCACAGTGCGGCTTCCGTAAGTTCCACTCCACGTCGGATGCTCTGCTCCGACTGGAAAGTGCCGTCTGCGAGGCTTTCCTTCGTAGACAGCACTACGCCACGGTGTTTTTTGATCTGGAGAAGGCCTATGATACCGCATGGCGATACGGTATCATGGAGACTCTCCACACGATGGGGGCGAGGGGACGCCTCCCAATTTTTATATCTGAATTTTTGCGAGATCGTCGATTCCGCGTACGGGTGGGGGGAGCCCTCTCCGGCCCAAAGGAGCAGGAAGAGGGTGTCCCGCAGGGAAGTGTCCTCAGTGTCACACTCTTTGCCCTGAGCATCAACGGCATCACCTCGGTGCTGCCGGAAGATGTTCTCGCTACGCTCTACGTGGACGACCTTTCGATCTCTTTTGGCGCGGCCCAGATGCCAACTCTGGAGCGTCGACTCCAACAGGCATTGAACCGCGTCTCTCGCTATGCCGAAGCGCACAGGTTTCGGTTTTCTTTGGCCAAGACTAAGGTGGTGCACTTCTGCCGCCATCCACGGCTTCACCCCGACCCAGATTTGTTTCTTAATGGGGTGCGCCTGGATGTGGTTTAGTCGCACCGTTTCCTTGGTCTTGTATTCGACCGACGCCTCACCTGGGAGGCTCATATTCGCAGCCTTAGGGTCTCTTGTACCCGCGCCATGGACATTCTCCGTTCCGTGACGTTCAGCGCTTGGGGCGCTGATAGGGCTACCGCCTTACTTTTTTATCGATCCTTTGTTCGCTCGAAGCTCGACTACGGATGCGAGTTTTATGCATCCGCAGCCGAGCGTTTATTGCGGAAGGTGGATTCGATCCACCACACCGGCCTTCGCCTTGCGACCGGTGCCTTCCGCACTTCCCCCATTGAGAGCCTGTTGGTCGATGCTGGGGAGATGCCACTCGCTCTGCGCCGTGTGCAGTGCATCACTCGCCTGTACGCGCGAGCCCGGCGCCTCCCTCAGTCGCCAACAGCTCTCACTGCATCCGCAGCTGATCTCGATGGTGCCTATGCCGCCGAGAGACGCCAGTCATACCCTAAGCCCTTTGGGTTTAGGGCCAGGAAACTCCTTCGAGAGGTAGATATAGCTCTCGGGCCGGTGGCGCCCCTGGTTCTGCCCAGGACGCCACCCTGGAGGGTACCACATTTGGCTATTTGTCGCCACGCCTCTGCTCCCAAAGCTTGTACATCGCCAGGAGTTTTTGTTCGCCCTTTTTAGAGCCCACCTCGTGTCACGCTGGAACCGTGCCAGTGTATACGGATGGCTCCAAGTCCCAAGAGGGGGTCGGCTTCCACGCCGTATCCCCTCTGTTTGAAGTCAGCGGGGCTCTACCAGGCGCTGCGTCTGTCTTCACGGCCGAGCTGGTGGCAATACACCACTCGGTACGGGAGATTACGCGACGTGCCCGGTTCGGAGACCGGATTGTGATCTATAGCGACTCACAAAGCGCCCTGAGTGCTCTCGGGGCATTGGAATCTCCGCATCCCCTGGTTCGCGATATCCGTGACGCCACGGTTTTGGCGAGCCGGGCAGATGTCGAGATTATCTTCTGCTGGGTTCCTGGACATGTAGGAATTGCGGGGAATGAGTGCGCCGATGAGGGCGCTAAAGAGTCTGCGAGGACTCTGCGACCGGACCAGCGTTTCGCTCTTCCTCACACCGACTACATGGCAGGAATACGGGCAGCTCTTCGGACTGCTTGGCAAAGAAGATGGGAGACGGTCGAAGGGAACTTAAAGTTGCGTGCCATTGCGCTGCGACTGTTCCCATGGACCTATCCCCCAATGCCGCGGTGGCTTCAGGTTGCTTTCTGTCGTCTCCGAATCGGACACACTCGTGTGACGCATCGCTATCTGATGGAGCGCTCGCCTGCGCCCTATTGCAACGACTGCGTCGTCCCCCAGACTGTTCGGCACATTCTTGTCGAATGTCCCAGTCTGGGTGATCTTCGCGCACGATACCTGTCCCAGTACCGGGATGGGCGGGGTCGCTACCGCCTGTCCCTTGTGCTTGGGACAGATTCGTGCACACTGACTTGTGGACTTGTTGACTTCTTGGGGGAGGCCGGCCTTCTCCCTATTATTTAAGCAAGGTTTGTTTTTTGTTTTTTTTGTTGTTTTTTTGCATTTGTTTTGTTTTTTGTTTGTTTTTTTTTCTTTAGTTGCACGCTCCTGCGCCGGGGGGACCTCTCCCCGACGCACCAGCTTGCTTCCTTTCCCCCTTTTGGGGTGTTGTTTTTTTTTCTCTTTAATTTCATTTTAAAGTAGCCTAGAACTAGGCCAGTTTTAATACGGCGACTAATGCCCAAGTAGGCAGTCGCCAGATGAGCTCTTAAAAAAAAAAAAAAAATCAACTCTGAGGATGACATCGTTGAGGATCTCTCGGTAGGCTAAGAGCTCGGTGGCAGTGATCACCGACTAGTCAGATTTATAGTCAAGGTTCCCAAGATAGAGTCTGCGACTAGTAAATCGAGAAAACTTGATTTGAGAAGAGTAGACTTGGCAGGTCTTCGTGCTGGCTTGACTGATGCGAGGATGTTGAAGATTCGTGGAATAGATTTAAAACTACGTTCATGAGTCTTCAATCACGATTCATCCCTTTGACAAGCCTTCATCGTTCTTCCCTTCAACCAAAGTGGTTTAATCGAGAAATCGGTCAACTGCTGAGGGAGAAGAGAACGGTATACCGACAGTCAAAGATTTCTGGAGACTTTGACGAGTACCGTAGGCTAGCTAGGAGAGTGAAGTCCAGCATAAGGGCGGCAAAGCGTGCCGAGGAGCTCCGAGTGGCGAGACTATGCAAGGAGAATCCCAAGGAGTTCTTCGGTTATGTAAATAGGCGTAAACCAATCCATCGCACTATTGACCCTTTAATGAATGAGGAGGGGGCATTAAAGCACTCCGATGCAGAAAATGCTAACCTGCTCAACGACTACTCGTGTGTTTACTGAAGAGAGTGGTACCATCCCCCAGCCCACAGATTCCTACTTGGGGGGAAAAGCTGGAGGAAATAGACTTCACTCAAGGAGAAATAGAAAAAAATATATCACTGATCTAAAGACCAACAAGTCCCCTGGCCCGGACGGGTTTCTGCCTAAATTGCTGAAAGAAGTGCGCGATGAAGTCTCACGACATTTGAGCACTATCTTCAACATGTCAATCCGGACCGGATGCGTTCCTAGAGACTGGCGTGAAGCGGAGGTGACTCCTGTCTTCAAGAAAGGAGACCCTAGACACCCGTCAAACTACCGACCTATTAGCTTAACCTCAATAGTCTGTAAAATCATGGAAAGCATCTTGGCGGACAAAATGACGTCTCATTTACAGTCCAACCTGCGATTGAGGAGTTCCCAGCATGGGTTCCGAAGGCACCGGTCATACCTAACGAATCTTGTGGAATTCTTCCACTTCGTTTTTAGTCAGCACGACCGGGATAAGGCGGTGGATGTTATCTACTTAGATTTTCAAAAAACTTTCGATAAGGTACCACACCGCCGCCTCCTTCGGAAAGTGCATGCGCTGTGCGTAGACAGAAATGTAGCAAGTTGGATAGAGAACTGGCTAAACGGCAGACGGCAAAGGGTAGTGTTGAATGGACAGGCTTCTGAGTGGGTGCCCGTTACTAGCGGTGTTCTTCAAGGTTCTATCCTGGGACTGCTACTATTCATCATCTACGTCAACGACATGGACGGTGACATGGTTGCCAAGATTTCTAAATTTGCCGATGATACAAAGCTTGGTATGAAGGTCACAAAGGAAGGAAATACTGCCCGCCTTCAAGATGATCTTCGGAAGATTGGGGAGTGGTCGGACACGTGGCAAATGCCATTTAACGTGAACAAATGCAAAGTGATGCATATCGGCCACCGAAACCCCCAATCTCAGTATATCTTTAATGGCACTGCTATTGAATCCACCGACACTGAGAAGGACTTGGGTGTAACAATCACGAGTGACCTCAAGTTCTCGAAACAGTGCATTGAGGAGGAGAAAAAGGCCCAAAGGATGCTAGGCTACATAAAGCGCCAGTTTGGATATCGGAACAAGGAGATAGTATTGTGTTTGTACAACTCACTTGTCCGACCCCACCTGGAGTATGCCGTACAATTTTTGAGTCCTTCGTTTCGAAAGGATATTGCGAGATTGGAACGTGTGCAAGCCAGGGCAACCAAACTGATTCCCTCTATCAGACACAAAAGTTACGATGATAGATTAAGGGGATTAGATCTGTTCTCGTGGGAAACCCGTAGACTGCGTGGTCAGCTCATCGAAGTTTTCAAAATACTTCGAGGGTTCGTCAACGTTGACTACCGGGATATTTTCACACTGAGTGAGAACAGAACGCGCAATCACGGCTTCAAACTTGAACTGAAGCGTTACAACCGCAATATGTGTGGAATTTTTTTCACCTACAGTATCTGCGGTAGTTAGAACGCGCTTCCAGCAGTGGAAGTTGTCAACAGTGAATCTGTTGACCAGTTCAAGTCAAGACTAGACAGAGTCTTGAAAAGTGGCCGTTTAAGGACGCAAAACAATTGAGCAGCTATGTGCCCGCTCGATTGCTAGTCCAAAGGTGCCCTCTTTGAATGGACCGTAAGGTCTCCTAGGGTACTTCCTTTCCTTGTTACTCTCTTTCTTTCTTTCTCTCTCTTTCTTTCTCTCTCTCTTTCTTTATCTCCCTCTCTCTCTTTCTTTTTTCTCTCTCTCTTTCTCTCTCCCCCTCATCCATCATCTCTCTCCCCTCATCCACCATCTCTCTCTCCATTCATCATCTCTTTCTTCATTATCTCTTCATTTTCTATTCATGCATTCTGACTTCATCCTTCCTCGCAGGAGGGGACCCTGGGTAGCCTGTTACACTTGGTAGTGAAGGAGCTGTTTATCCTTCTAGCCTGAGGGCAAATTAGGGAAGCGCTGGCAACGAATTGACGTCAACTATCTGAATGGGCCTGGAGAAGTTGGTGCGCTTCACCCTCGCTCATTCGAGTGGGGAGACGCCGACAAAGACGTACTAAGTCGCAAGTGGTCTGGGCGGAGCCTCGATTACTTCGCGGCTCCTCATTCAGAGACTACGTTTTAGCTGTTGGCTTTAAGCGCTTTCGAGTTATCTGCTCCACTTCCGAGGCGGCTATTATTAATGCCCTTCTGAACTTTAATCGCTTCCCTGCGAGTGTGAAACCGCAGTCTACAACGAACTTCGTGTAAGGAGTGGTTTATGCGAGGGGACTCGGTAGACTACTCCATAGGAGACGACTTTAGAGCTGGCCGACCATTGAGTGGTCAAGGTCGAACGTGTAATGCGAACACTGGGACGGGTTTAGAGACCCACCCTTACACTCTTCGTCACGTTCGACCGTGAGAGGCTCCCAGAGTCGGTGCGTGCCGGTCGGTATAGCTATCGGGTGGAGGCATTCGTGCCACTGACGCGGAGGGCTACTACTGTCCCTGCTTCGGCGAAACGAATCATTCAAATAGATGTGAAAAGTCGTGTTTACACGAACTTTGTGCAATTTGATCCTAGGACGCACATGCTGAGTTCCTATCATGTATCGCGAAGTGTGTCAGTTGCGGAGTGCTACACCCGTTCCTTCGAAGCACTGTGGTGCGTATCTCTTGGAGAAGGAAATCCTGGCCGTTCAAGCTGTGGATGGCTAAAAGTTCGCAAAGCTAAGTACCTGGTCCTGGCGCGCCATGTGCTGCATTGGACGTCTTAACCCGTTGCTCCAAGCCTACAAGTACAGTCGTTTCCGCGCCCATTTGGAACCCTTTGGCGGGCCAAGGTTGCCACAACTTGTACTAAAGTACCAGATTTGGTTCTTTCAGGGGTGTCAAAAACATCAAAAGTACCAAATTACTACAAAAAGAACCAAATCAAGCCAATTTTATCATGTATTCATTTAATTAAATTATCGGTAAGTATTATGAGGGTCTCGTTATTTAAAACATAAATGGTTCGATTGCACTAATTTAAGACAAATTCTTGAATTCTGGTATTATCACTCGTAAAATTTAATTTGGCTCTTTCTGGTACCTTTTAACTCTACATTTTGGTTCTTTTTAAAATTTACTTGTGGCAACCCTGCTGCAGGCTCTACTCTACCCCAGGCGCTCTCGTGATAGAGCTGGCCGCACAACCGATTCATACACAGCTTGAGTTTAAACCAGGTCTCCCTCCTCCCCCCCCCCACACACAGCGTGACGGCTTCCCGTAAGGCGAAACGGCCATGCGCCTTCACATAGGCCTAGTCGCAAGACTCGTAGAAGGCAACACCCATGAAAGTGGTCGTGAAGTTCGTATCCCGGGGTACCTAAAGCTGCCCCTCGAAAGGACGACAGGACCAAAGGAGCTTGGGTTCCTACTTCCACAACTCAGGCTGGACTGGGTAGTTCCGTGACTTCGGACTTCTAAATGAATAACCCCTGATTCTGCCTCAACCCCCTCAAAAGTTTCGAAGCTGAAGGAGGAAAAGATTCGCATAACTAGCCCAATCAACCCGATAAGTCGTCGAAGGCAACCCCGTAAGGGGCGCAGCGATTTGCCATCATGCCCCCCGTGCTGACGGGACTCAGCACCCCGTCCGACCCCAGCTTAGCCTCTTCTCCTTCTTTCAGACAGCCTGTATTTCTCCCTTCGGCGCTTTTCATACAACCTCTCCCACAACTTTCTCTGATCAGCCTCTAATTTTAAAGTATAGATGCTGACCTTCTTCTCAGCCAACCGTCCCGGATCGGGGCTGAGGCTGGAGGGGACCATGTTCCCTAACCAATGAACCCGGTTCAGGATGGTGGGTTTTTAACAACTTGCTTCGTCCCCACCGATACCTTCCTCAAATCCCATTTCCTTCTCACTTCACAATCTATTAATTTTTTACTCATTGTCCAAGGTGGAGCCGCCATGCTGAAGGACTGCCAGGCCACCAGGCAGGAGGGGTGGTCCTGAATGGCGAGCTACTGCCAGGGATGATGATTATTGCATCCCGTAATAAAAACAGGGTCACCATGCCTAATGATGAGTCCAAAAAACATCCCTTTAATTCCCCGTGTTCCATCGACGGAGCCGCCCTCGGGAAGCTCCACAGAAAAAGATGGAGGTCCCCCGCCCTGTGCTTGCGCAGGGGACCATCCAAATTTCTCTAACCGGAGAGGAGGCTTACTCATCTCCTTCGTCTACGGGTGTAGGGGACTCCCCCTCACCACCTTCTCTGGAGGTGCCTTCGGCATTAGCTTTTCCAGCCGCAGTCCCCCGCTTTTCTTTCCAAGGGGACTGCCAAGAAAGCCAACGTACAGCCCATAGCCGACCGCTCCCCAGTGAAACGGCTCGGTAAGGCAAACTCCCTTAGGGGGGAGAGGGAAGCCAGGCCCCTTTGGTCGCGCCCCTCAAAAGACCTGCTGGCAAGAATATTGAACCTTGCCGAGGTCGAGGCCTGTGCCTCCCCACACATGACTAGTGACAATGCTGCCAAAAGGACCTGCGGTGTCCTGGGGGAGGTGGCCAACTGGAGGCCCCCCCTCCCTGAGATAGACATGGACCTAGAGACAACACAGCCTCAGACGGTAGGGTCTGCCATGGGAGCGAATTCGGGCTCGGCGCCAAGCACCGAACCCGAATCCTTCCCTATGCAATGTCCTCAAACAGCCGAGGTTTCCAAGGCAGTACAAGGAGGGGAGGGATCTCCTCCGACCAGTGCCCCTGGGACTACCAGGACATTCTCCATCTCGAAGGACCTTGCTGAGGCTGGTCTATCTGGCCTGGAAGCTCCTGCCGGCGGAGGGGAGAAGAGGGTTCATTCACTGCCCTCCTCTCCTAGAAAGAAAAAAAAATGAGAAAAAGACTCTGGGTTCCTCTCCATCCGCGGGGGCTGCGGGGACGGATGAGTCTGCTGCCACTTTGGTAGGGGACCAAGCCAAGATCGGCACATCCGGCCCCTTTGCCCCCCCGGGTGCGGAGCCACTGACTATGACTAAGAGCAAAAGTGCACAGGGCGTAGCCTCGATAACATCGGGGCCCCCTCATTCAGAGGTTACCTGGCGTTTTCGAACCCACTGACTTCAAACGCGTCCTCGTTAATCGCTCCGCTGATGGCAGCGTGTTGGCCAAGGGCAAACTGATCCATCAGAGGAGAGCATTAGCTAGTGTAATTAGTAGAGAGCCGAAGGTGACCCGTTTCTCGGACGGGAGCTTTCTGGCGAATGCGGCGGGTCCCTCCGAGGTGGCCAAGATAAATGCTCTTCGGACACTTCATGGAACCCCGGTGAGTGTGACGCCGCATTCTACCATGAACTTTGTGAAAGGAGTAGTTTATGCGAGGGAACTCGTTGACTACTCCATTGAGGACATCACCTTAGAGCTGGCCAACCATGGGGTGGTCAAGGTCGAACGTGTGATGAGAAAACAGGGAGGGGCCTCGAGACCCACCCCTACACTCTTTGTCACGTTCAACTGTGACAACCTCCCTGAGTCGTTGCGTGCCGGTTGGTACCGCTACGGCGTGAAGGCATTCCTGCCACTACCGCGGTGGTGCTATTACTGTCACCGCTTCGGCCATACGAACCGCTCATGTAGACGTGCAAAGTCGGGGTCACCCGAAGTCTGTGTAAATTGCTCCAAGGCCACACACGATAAGTCGAAATCATGTGTGGCCAAGTGTGTCAATTGCGGAGAGCCGCACCCCGCTTCTTCAAAGCAAGGTGTTGCATATCTTCTTGAGAAAGAAATCCTGGCCGTTCACGCCCAGGATAGACTCTCATTCCGCGAGGCTAAAGACTTGGTCCTGGCGTGCCCGGCTCTGCCTGAGATGTCTTATGCTTCATTGGTTAGAAAGACACACTCTGCTCCATGCCCATCCAGGCCAACGAGAAAGGTTGTTTCCGCGCTCATTCGGAGCCCTTCTGCGGGTTCTACTCAACCCAGGTGCTTCCCTGGTAAAGCTGGCGGCACAAGGGTTCACACCCAGCCCCGGCTAAAACCAGGGCTCCCCCGCCTTCCCCAAGCGTGACCGTTTCCCGTAAGGCGAAACGGCCACGAGCCTCCACCGAATCGTTAGACTCACAGGATGCAACACCTCTGAAGTTGGTCGCCAGGCCATCTTCCGGGGTTACTAAAGAGGTTTCCCGAAAGGAGGACAGCAACAAAGGAGCTTTGGCTCTTTCGCCTACGCCTAGTGGTTGGCTGAGTGGCTCGGAGACGGTGAATCCGGGAAAAGGGGGCCCTCCGCTTCCGAGGCTGCAACGCCCGCCTAAGGTTTCGAGGTGGAGGGAGGAAAAGACTCGCATGGAGAGCCCAACCTCCCCCAATAAGTCATCGAAGGCGACTGTGCCTCCAGCGCATTGTCCTGCCAACAGCGCCCGTGGTTATGCCCGCGGGAAATGTACGGCCATTCCCGTGAGGGTCTTCTGTTCGAAGAGTGCCCCCGCGTTCCTCCGAGCTATGCCTGGCGGGCATATTCCTTCAATGGAATTGCCGTGGACTCCGGGCCAACTGGGAGGAACTGCGGAGGCTCGTCTCCTCCCGTTTCCGTTAGCTATTTTTATACAGGAGACCATGCTAGCCGCGTGCTGCCTGCCCGCCCTCCCAGGGTATAAGGGTCTGGCGACCCCACCACCACGAGATGGGGGCCGGGCTGGGGAATACGTGGTTTACACCTTGCATGATGTCTCCGTTCTTCTTTTCACTTTAGATACATCCTTTCAGGCAGTGGCTGGGCAGCTGCACCTTGATAGGAGGTATACTATCATTTCTTGAGTACATTCCACCGTCAGCTGACTTCGACGTAGGGGACTTCCGCCGCGTCGTGGGACGGTTGCCGGGGCCCTTTATCTTGCTCGGAGATCTGAACGGCAGGCATCCTCTCTGGCGAGATTACTCAATAAATCGAATGGGACAAGTCCTTGCCGATCTGATCGAAGAGCTGGAGATAGGTGTCCTAAATGTGGAGTTTACGCATCACTGCCCGAGAACCGCTTTATTTTTTTGCCTTAATATATCTTTGTACTCTTCGGATGCAGAGCCTGATTTTGTTTGGTGTGTGGTCGATGACCTCCATGGTAGTGATCAATTTTCCATTCAAATATCATTTTCAGGGCGCCTGCCGCTTGAGAGCCCACCTCGCTGGTGCTTGGAGCGGGCGCGGTGTCCGCATTCCAGGAAATGACTGAATTTTCTATCTCAGTCGAGGAGTTTAGGGCGGTAGATGAGGCCGTTGAGTACTTCTCCGGTAACCTCATTGCCGCGGGCCTGACTACTATTCCCAGAACGTCTGGCCGTTTTGCACGCCGACCACTCCCGTGGTGTTCGGCCGAGGGTGAGACAGCCTTCAAACAGAAGCGTTATGCCTACATGCGCTATAAGCGCCGCCTGAACGATTTCAATGTCGGTGAATTTCGTCGGGCTACGGCTAGGTTCATCGCTTCTCGGCCTTATATTACTTTAAATTTCCAATGTATATATGAACATTATAATAAGAAATGTAACATGCTTTAATAAAAAATAAAATCTGTTCTTATCAGCTTAATATCTGATACGACCCCCATGTCGGGTCAACGAAATTAATCTGATTTTTGCACTTTGGCGAAGTGTTCGGGGCTTGCTCCACCTTTGCCACGGATTGCCCCGGTATTGCAGTACCGCCGGGATCGGTCCACTTCAGTCCCAAGAGGGGGTCGGCTTCCACGACGTATCCCCTCTGTTTGAAGTCAGCAGTGGTCTACCAGGCGCTGCGTCTGTCTTTACGGCCGAGCTGGTGGCAATACACCACTCGGTACGGGAGATTACGCGACGTGCCCGGTTCGGAGACCGGATTGTCATCTATAGCGACTCACAAAGTGCCCTGAGTGCTCTCGGGGCATTGGAATCTCCGCATCCCATGGTTCGCAATATTCGTGACGCCACGGTTTTGGCGATCCGGGCATATGTCGAGATTATCTTCTGCTGGGTTCCTGGACATGTAGGAATTGCGGGGAATGAGGGCACCAAAGAGTCCGCGATGACTCTGCGACCGGACCAGCGTTTCGCTCTTCCTCACACCGACTACATGGCAGGAATACGGGCAACTCCTCGGCCTGCTTGGCAAAGAAGATGGGGAGACGGTCGAAGGGAACTTAAAGTTGCGTGCCATTGCGCCGCGACTGTTCTCATTGACCTATCCCCCAATGCCGCGGCGGCTTCAGGTTGCTTTCTGTCGTCTCCGAATCGGACACACTCGTGTGACGCATCGCTATTTGATGGAGCGCTCGCCTGTGCCCTATTGCAACGACTGCGTCGTCCCCCAGACTGTTCGGCACATTCTTGTCGAATGTCCCAGTCTGGGTGATCTTCGCGCACGATACCTGTCCCGGTACCGAGATGGGTGGGGTCGCTACTGGTGGACTTGTTGACTATTTGGGGAAGGCCGGCCTTCTCCCTTTCATTTAACTAGGTTTAGTTGTTGTTTTTGTTATTGTTTTGTTATTGTTATTTCTTTTTATTGTTGTTTCCTGTTCAAATTTTTTAAAGTAGCCTAGAACTAGGCTTTTTGTTTACGGCGACTTATGCCTAAGTGGGCAGTCGCCAGATAGCCCCTTGAAAAAAAAAATACGGCTAGGTTCCGGTATATTTCGAAGTACGCCCGCCGCTCTTCTTGGCGGGCATACCTGTCTTCACTTAACTGGAAGACCCCTCTAGCACAGGTGTGGAAGTGAGTCAAAAGAATTCCGGGCAAGTTTTCGCAGGACCCCCCTCCCGTTCTCCAGGAGAATGGGACCGCAATCTCGTAGCCCGAGTCCGTGGCGGAATCCTTTGCGACCGCTTTTTCCCTATTCTCTAGCCGGGATGCTGCTCCGTCAGCATTCAATGCACGTCGTGATGACGTGGAAGGCCGCCGGCTGGACTTTACCTCCAGAGGCGTAGAACCCTTCAACTTCAGGTTTACTCTGAGTGAGTTGCGTTCCGCTCTTGCTTTATGCGCGGACACCGTCCATGGTCCGGACGATATCCCGTACGCCATGCTTCGACACCTGGGTCAGCGAGGCATGGCATTTCTCTTAGATTTGTTCAATATGATCTGGGTGGAGGGTCTCCTCCCGTATTCCTGGCGAATCGCTACTGTGCTCGCCTTTCGCAAACCGGGGAGAGATCACTCTACCCTGGCCGGTTCATGCCCAATCTCTCTAACCTTTTGCGTGTGCAAGTTGATGGAGAAATTGGTAAATGTTATATTAGCCTATTTCCTGGACAGCGGAGGCCATCTGTGTTCTGCACAGTGCGGCTTCCGCAAGTTCCACTCCATGTCGAATGCTCTGCTCCGACTGGAAAATTCCTTCCGCGAGGTTTTCCTTCATAGACAGCACTACGCCACTGTGTTTTTCGATCTGGAGAACGCCTATGATACCGCATGGCGATACGGTATCATGGAGACTCCATACGATGGGGGCGAGGGGACATCTCCCAATGTTTATATCTGAATTTTTGCGAGATCGTCGATTCCGCGTACGGGTAGGGGGAAGCCCTCTCCGGCCCAATGGAGCAGGAAAAGGGTGTTCCGCAGGGAAGTGTTCTTAGTGTCACACTCTTTGCCCTGAGCATCAACGGCATCACCTCGGTGATGCCGAAAGATGTTCTCGCTACGCTCTACGTGGATGACCTTTCGATCTCTTTTGTCGCGGCCCAGATGCCAACTCTGATGCGTCGACTCTAAAAGGCATTGAACCGCGTCTCTCGCTATGCCGAAGCGCACAGATTTCGTTTTTCCTTGGCCAAGACTAAAGTGGTGCACTTCTACCGCCATCCACGGCTCCACCCCGACCCAGATTTGTTTATTAATGGGGTGTGCCTGGAAGTGGTTGAATATCACCGTTTCATTGTTCTTGTATTTGACCGACGCCTCACCTGTGAGGCTCATATTCGCAGACTTAAGGTCTCTTGTACCAGCGCCATGGATATTCTCCGCTCCGTGACGTTCAGCGCTTGGAGCGCTGATAGGGCTACTGCCTTACTTTTTATCGATCCTTTGTTCGTTCGAAGCTCGACTAAGGATGCGAATTTTATGCATCCGCAGCCGAGCGTTTATTGCGGAAGGTGAACTCGATCCACCACACCGGCCTTCGCCTTGCGACCGGCGCCTTCCGCACTTCCCCTATTTAGAGCTTACTAGTCAATGCTGTGGAGATGCCCAGCATCACTCGCCTCTACGCGCGAGCCCGGCGCCTCCCTCAGTCGCTAACAGCTCTTAATGCATCCGCAGCTGATTTCGACGGTGCCTATGCCGCTGAGAGACGCCAGTCATACCCTAAGCTCTTTGGGTTTAGTGCCAGGAAACTCCTTCGAGAGCTAGGTATAGCTCTCGGGCCGGTGGCGCTCTTGGTTCTGCCCAGGACGCCACCCTGGAGCGTACCACATTTGGCTATTTGTCGCCACGCCTCTGCTCCCAAAGCTTGTACATCGCCAGGAGTTTTTGTTCGCCCTTTTTTGGAGCCCACCTCGTGTCACGCTGGAACCGTGCCAGTGTATACGAATGGCTCCAAGTCCGAAGATGGGGTCGGCTTCCACGACGTATCCCCTCTGTTTGAAGTCAGCGGGGCTCTGCCAGGCGCTGCGTCTGCCTTCACGGCCGAGCTGGCGGCAATACACCACTCGGTACGTGATATTACGCGACGTGCCCGGTTCGGAGACCGGATTGTGATCTATAGCGACTCACAAAGTGTCCTGAGTGCTCTCGGAGCATTGGAATCTCCACATCCCCTGGTTCGTGATATCCGTGATGCCACGGTTTTGTAAGCCCGGTGGATGTCGAGATTATCTTCTGGGCTCCTGGACATGTAGGAATTGCGGGGAATGAGCACGCCGATGAGGGCGCCGAATTGTCCGCGAGGACTCTGCGACCGGACCAGCGTTTCCTTCTTCCTCACACCGAATACATGGCAGGAATATGTGCAACTCTTCGGGCTGCCCGCCAAAGAAGATGAAAGACGGTCGAAGGGAACTTAAAGTTGCGTGCCATTGCGCCGCGACTGTTCCCATGGACCTATCCCCCAATACCGCGACGGCTTCAGGTCGTTTTCTGTCGTCTCCGAATCGGGCACATTCGTGTGACGCATCGCTATATGATGGAGCGCTTGCCAGCGCCCTATTGCGACGACTGCGTCGTCCCCCAGACTGTTCGGCACATTCTTGTCGAATGTTTCAGTCTGGGTGATCTTCGCGCATGTTACCTGTCCCAGTACTGTGATAGGTGGTGTCGCTACCGCCTGTCCCTCGTGCTCGGTCGGATTCATGCACACCGACCTGTGGACTTTTAGACCTTCTGGATGAAGCCAAAATATGGATCTTCGGCGTGGGAGGGCGGGATTTTCCCCCGTCGATGGAGCTCGCTCTATATTTTTTTCAATTCGTTTGTTTTCTTGTTTTTTTGGCTTTTGTTTGTATTTTTGTTTTTGTTTTTTTCCGTTTTTTCAATTTGGCTTTTAATATAGCCTAGATACAGGCTAGCTTGAGTACGGCGACTTATGCCCTAGATGTCAGTCGCCAGATGAGTTAATAGAAAAAAAAATCCCCTTATCATATTAGCCGCAGTTATTATATCGATGGGAATAAACACATCGCCCATAAATAAAATATAAAAATCCTAGTGGCGTCAAATTGGGAACTTGGTCATTAAAATTCATGTAAATAAGTAGAATAAAATCCCTATCATTAAGAACTGATGTATATTCCTTTCTAAAAAAATACCAAAATCAACTGGCAGGGAATTTGGTACTTTTTTTTCATATGGGGATATGAATGAATAAAATAAATCAGAATTACACTTCATTCATTCCCAATAGCAGCAAGGGTTTTAAATACTTTTAGGTGAAATTTATACTTAATGGAATGAATGAGAGAGCGACTGGTTTTGTAAATCAGATTAATCTAAAACAAAGATAGATGTTAAAATTATGTGCCATTTTGGTAGGTTTAATACAAACTTGTATATAAATTGATGTGATCCAGGAAAATGAGACCCATAAGAAAAATGCATATGTCCTTAGTTTTATTTGTTTCCTAAAAAATATAAAGGGTTTATAAAAGTTTATCAAATATTTATTAACGAAATGGCTTCCCTTGTTTATAGTATTGTTCAGTTATAAAACTGCTCGTCTTTTATTTTGAAGGCCATCTCTATATGAGTATAAATATGAAATTATCCTTCGAATGATTGATTTTTATGATTTCATAAATAAAACCTTCAGAGTTAAAGGAGTAGGGGGAGGGGGGCGATTTTTCCGAGTCGCGCTCTATAATAAAAAATCCAAACGAAAAAGAAAATGAACGCCCCAAATTCTGTATTCTATCCAACGTTCGGAGGCCATAAGAAACTAAGCAAATCGTTTCTTTCTTCGCAGTGCCCGACTTGTCCGACAGAATGGGGATGGAAGAGTCTCCCACAGCCTCGAAAGTGGAGGGAGCCCCCAACTACCTTACCTGTTCCCCGGTGCTCTCTACGGTGCCCAACATGCAGGAAGACCGGCTGTCTGCTGGTCCCGCTCCCGGTCCCAGCTCTTGCCCGCAAGATACATTAGAAGAAAAAGCTCCCCTCACCGAGTTCGATCGAGAAGATGTGAAGCCTGAAGAAATTTTCACTGTCCCATCAGGTTGGTAAACATCGCTCGAACTCGTCTTCGGAATGAGGACATAGATACTAACAGAGGTTAATGTCGCATTTGGGCTCTGCTTTGCTTTACTTAATGCCATGGGGTTTCTTTTCTTTTGTCAGCATTTTGCTCACATTTACATTGTATTTTGTGATTATTCCCAGCAAGACAGACCGAGGGTAGACTGTTGCATCTGGTAGCTGGTGGAGAAATGCTCCATCCTGGCGCCAGTGCAACTGGCAGTCTCAAACAGGAAACTACATTGGTTTTATTAACTTTTGGACGTTACCATTTTTCCCCACTTTATTTAACAAGCCTCTTTTTTACCTATGGTCTTGGCTAGTTATGCAAGCGAGTGCTCATCCCGATTTCCTCTGGTTTGGGGTGGTGATTTTTAACATGCATGCTCTCTGATCCCCTTTTTGCTCACATTTTTCTTTTCTATCCTGTGACGCTCGAGTCACGTTGGCGCGACCTGGTGTGGAACTGTGTAGCGGTGCTTCGCGTTTGCTTTCCCCTCAAGTCGCGGCAATCAATTTTGACTTAATAGGCTAGATTAAAAACAAAGAAAGAGGCACACTTCGGTGTCGGCGGAAGGCGCACCTACCCCCGGTTCTGACCGGAATTAGCACCCCGTTCGACCCCAGCTTACCCTCCTCTCCTTCCTTCAGACACTTGTTCCCCCCCCCTGTTTCCTCGCTTTTCATACAACCTTTCCCCCAACTTTGTCTGGTTAGCCTCTAATTTTACAGGGTAGGTGCTGACCTTCTCGGCCAACTATCCCTGATCGGGGTTGAGGGGAAAGGTGACAATGATCTCTTCCCCCATCCCCATGAGCTCCATTTTGGGATAGTGGGTTTTTAATAACCTGCATTATTCCCACCCACATCTTCCTCACCTCCTCTTCCTTTCTATTTTCAAACATTATCCATTTTACGCTGTGTCCAAGGTGGAGCCTTATGCTGAGGGACTGCCAAGCCACCAGGCGGGAGGGGTGGTCCGAAATGGCGGCACCTGGCTCTGCCAGGCCTGTACTCACCCTTCGCAGAGCGGGCCACTGCGGAGGGTGATTAGCGTTTGCATCCCGTAAAATATAAGGGGCACTATGCCCAATGATGAAAACTTTCACACAAAATCTCTCCCCATTTCCTGTTTAAGAACGACGGAGCCGCTCTCAGGCAGCTCCACAGAGAAAATGGAGGTTCCTTTCCCCCCTGTGGTTTCCCAGGGGACCCTCCATAACTCTTCAACCGGAGAAGAGGCTTACTCCTATCCAGTGACTACGGGTGCCTCACCCCCCTTGCTTGGAGTCACCACTTGACTCCATCTCAAATCTGGCAGTCCCGCCTTTGCTCTCACAGGGGACTGCCAGGAAAGCCAGTAGGAAGCCCATAACCGGCCGCTACCCGTTGAAGCGGCTCGGTAGGGCAAACCCCCTTAGGAGGAGAGGGAAAAAGGCCCCATCGGCTGCTTCCCTCTAAAGACCTGCTGGCCCAAATATTAAATCTAGCGGAGGTATAAAGCCTATGCCCCTCAAAGAACATGGACGAAACTGACATGACCTGTGATGTCATGGGGGGGGGATGGCCCAATGGAAGCTCCCCCGCCCCTGAGATAGACATGCTCCTTACGCAGCCCAGCCTCAGAAGGTGGGGCCTTCCATGGGGGCAGATTCGGACTCAGCATCAAACTCCTAGCCTGATTTGCTCGTGTGTGTGGCCCTCGCCAGAAGGGTCTGGCTGCTAAGACATCACAAGCAGTGGAGGGATCTCCTCTTACGATTGGTGCCCCCACGACTACTGGGAGCTTCACCATCTCGGCGAAGGACCTTGCAGAGGCCGGCCCATCTGGCCTGGCGGCTCCTGCTGGGGGAGGGGAGAAGCGGGTGCATTCCCTGCCCTCCTCTCCTAAAAAGAAATGGACTAATAAAAAAAAAACTCCACCGGGCCGCAGGGACAGACAAGGCAGTTAACATCCTTGAACACGACCAAGCCAAGATCGGCACGTCCTGCCCCGGTGCTCGCATGGGCGGGGAATCCCAAAATAAGACCAAAAGTGCGCAGAGCGGAGACTCGATTACGTCGGGGCCCTCATTCAGAGATTACCCGGCGTTTTCGAGCCGCTGGCTTCAAACGCTTCTTCGTTATTCGCTCCACTAATAGCACCGTGTTGGCTAAGGGTAACATGATCCATCAGAGGAGAACTTTAGCTAGTGTGATTGGTAGAGAGGCGAAGGTGACCCGTTTCTCGGAACGGAGCCTCCTGGCGAATGCGGCGAATCCCTCCGAGGCGGCCAAGATAAGTGCTCTTCGGACACTTCATAGCACGCCGGTGAGTGTGACGCAGCACTCTACCATGAACTTTGTGAAAGTAGTTTATGCGAGGGAACTCGTGAAATACTCCATAGAAGATATCACTAGAGCTGGCCGACCACGGGGCGGTCAAGTTCGAGCATGTGGTGAGAAAACAGGGAGGGGCCTTGAGACCCACCCCTACACTCTTCGTCACGTTCGACTGTGACAAGCTCCCTGAGTCGGTGCGTGCTGGTGGGTACCACTACCGCTTGAAGGCATTCGTGCCACTGCCGCGGAGGTGCTATTACTGTCACCGCTTCGGCCATATGAATCGCTCATATAGACATGCAAAGTCGGGGTCACCAGAAGTATGTGTAAATTGCTCCAAGGCCGCACACGATAAGTCGAAATCGTGTGTGGCCAAGTGTGTCAATTGCGGAGAGCCGCACCCCACTTCTTCGAAGCAAAGTGGTGCATATCTCCTTGAGAAAGAAATCCTGGCCTTTCAGGCCCAGGATCATCTCTCATTCCACGAGGCTAAGGACTTGGTCCGGTCGGGCCCGGCTCTGCCTGGGACGTCTTACGCCTCAATGCTTAGAAACACGCCCTCTGCTCCTGGCACATACAGGCCAACGAGCCCAGTTGTTGCTGCGCCCATTCGGAGCCCTTCTGTGGGTTTTACAAAACCCGAGCGCTTCCCTAGTTAAGCTGGCGGCACTAAGGGTCACACCCAGCCCCTTCCGTAAGTCTGACCGTTTCCCGTAAGGCGAAACGGCCACGCGCCTCCACTTAATCGTTAGACTCGCATGAGGCAACACCCCTGAAGTTGGTCGCTAGGCCATCTTCCGGGGTTCCTAAAGCTGCCCCCCGAAAGGAGGACAGCAACAAAGGAGCTTCGGATCCTTCGCCCACGCCTAGTGGTGGACTGGGTGGCTCAGAGACGGTGAATCCTCGAAAAGAGGGCCCTCCACCTCCGAGGCCGCAACGCCCGCCTAAGGCTTCTAGGTGTAGGGAGGAAAAGACTCGCCTGGCGAGCACAACCTCCCCCAATAAGTCTTCGAAGGCGACAGTGCCTCCAGCGCATTGTCCAGCCAACAGCGCCCGGGGTTCTGCCCACGGGAAGCGTTCGGCCATTCCCGTGAGGGTCTTCTGTTCGAAGAGTGCCCCCGCGTCTCCTCCGAGTTAGGCCTGGAGATCATATTTCTTCAATGGAAGGCATATGCCCTCCAGGCCTAGCTCGGAGGAGCTGTGGCGGCTCGTCACGTCCTGTTCCCAGTTAGCTATTTTTCTGCAGGAGACCATGCTAGGCGCGTGCCCCCTTCCCGCCCTCCCGGGGTATAAGGCTTTTGTGACCCCACCACCACGAGATGGGGGCCGGGCTGGGGGATGCGCGGTTTACACCCGGCATGATGTCTCTGTTCTTTTTTTTTACTTTAGATACCTCCTTTCAGGCAGTGGCTGTGCAGCTTCACCTGGATAGGATATATACTATTATTTCTGCGTACATTCCACCGTCAGCTGACTTCGACGAGGGGGACTTCCTCCGCGTCGTGGGACGGTTGCCGAGGCCCTCTTTCTTGCTTGGAGATCTGAACGGCAGGCATCCTCTCTGTGGTGACTACTCAATAAATTCCCTGGGACAACTCCTTGCCGATCTGATCGAAGAGCTTGAGATAGGTGTCATAAATGTGGATGAGTTTACGCATCACTGCCCGAGAACCGCTTTATTTTTTTGCCTTGATCTATATTTGTGCTCTCCGGATGTACAGCCTGATTTTGATTGGTGAGTGGTCGATGACCTCCATGGTAGTGATCACTTTCCCATTCAAATATCATTTTCAGGGCGCCTGCCGCCTGAGAGCCCACCTCGGTGGTGCTTGGTGCGGGCGCGGTGGCCTGTATTTCAGGAAATGACTGAATTCTCTATCTCAGTTGAGGAGTTTAGGTCGGTAGATGAGGCCGTTGAGTTCTTCTCCAGCAACCTCATCGCCGCGGGCCTGACTACTATTCCCAGAACATCTAGCCGTTTTGCACGCTGAGATGGCCCTCAAACAGAAGCGTTATGCTTACCTGCGCTATAAGCGCCGCCCGAACGATTTCACTGTCGGTGAATTTCGTCGGGCTAGGGCTAGGTTCCGGTATATTTCGATGCACGCCCGCCGCTCTACTTGGCGGGCATACGTGTCTTCACTTAACGGGAAGACCCATCTAGCAGAGGTGTGGAAGCGAGTCCAAAGGATCGGGGGCAAGTTCTCGCAGGACCCCCCTCCAGTCCTCCAGGAGGATGGGACCGCAATCTTGGAGCCCGCGTCCGTGGCGGAATCCTTCGCGACCGCATTTTGTTGCCAGGATGCTGCTCCGCCACCATTCAATGCACGTCGTGATGTCGCGGAAGTCCGCCGATTTTAGTTTACCTGCAGAGGCGGAGAACCCTTCAACGTCAGGTTTATTGTGAGCGAGTTGTGCGGACACCGCCCGTGGTCCGGACGATGTCCCGTACGGCATGCTTCGACACCTGGGTCAGCGAGGCATGGTCTTTCTGTCTGATTTGTTGAACAGGATCTGGTTAGAGGGTAACCTTCCAGATTCCTGGTGCTCTCCTTTCGAAAACCGGGGAGACATCACTCTACTCCGGCTGGTTTCCGCCCAATCTCTCTAACCTCCTGCGTGTGCAAGTTGATGGAGAAATTGGTATATGTTAGATTAGCCTTTTTTCTGGAGACGGATACCATTTTTGTTCTGCGTAGTGCGGCTTCCGCAAATTCCACTCCACGTCGGATGCTCTGCTCCGACTGGAAAATGCTCTCTGCGAGGCCTTTCTTCGTAGACAGCACTTCGCCACTCTTTTTCAATCTGGAGAAGGCTTATGATACCGCATGGAGAACATCTACACGATTCCCGCGAGGGGACGCCTCCCAGTCTTTATATCTGAATTTTTGCGAGATCGCTGATTCCGCGTACGGGTGTGGTCAGTCCTCTCCGGCCTAATGGAGCAGGAAGACTGTGTCCCGCAGGAAAGTGTCCTCAGTGTCACACTCTTTGCCTTTATAGCATCAACGGCATCACTTCGGTGCTTCCGGAATATCTTCTCGCTACGCTTTACGTGCACGACCTTTCGATCTCTTTTGGCGCGGCCCAGGTGCCACCTCTAGGGCGTTGACTCCAACAGGCATTGAACCGCGTCTCTCGCTCTGCCGAAGCGCACAGGTTTCGGTTTTCTTTGGCCAAGACTAAGGTGGTGTACTTCTACCGCCATCCACTGCTCCACCCTGACCCAGACATGTTTCTAAATCGGGTGCGCCTGAAAGTGCTTGAATCGCATCATTTCATTGGTCTTGTATTTGACCGACGCCTCACCTGGACGGCTCATATTCGCAGCCTTAGGTTCTCTTGTACCTGCGCCATGAATATTCTTCGTTCCGTGAAGTTCAGCGCCTAGGGCGCTGATAAGGCTACTGCCTTACTTTTTTATCGACCTTTTGTTCGTTCGAAGCTCGACTACGGATGCGAATTTCATGCATCCGCAGCTGACCGTGTATTGTGGAAGATGTACTCGATCCACCACACTTGCCTTTCCCTGGTGACCGGTGTCTTCCGCACTTCCTCCATTGAGAGCCTACTTGTCGACGCTGGGGAGATGTCGCTTGCTCTACGCCGTGCACAGTGTATTATTCGCCTCTACGCATGAGCTCAGCGACTCCCTCAGTCACCAACAACTCTGACTGCATTCACAGTAGATCTCGACGGTGCCTATGCCGCCGAGAGACGCCTATCATACCCTAAGCCCTTCGGGTTTACGGCTAGGAAACTCCTTCGAGAGCTAGGTATAGCTTTCGGGCCGGTGTCGCCCCTGCTTCTGCCCAGGACACTACCCTGGAGGGTACCACCTTAGACGATTTGTCTCCACGCCTCTGCTCCCATAGCTTCTACAGCGCCGGGAGTATTGCGTTTGACCTTTTTAGACTGCACCTCGTGTCACGCTGGAACCGTGCCACTATACGGATGGCTCCGATTTCCAAGAGGGGGTCGGCTTCTTCGCCGAAGCTGAGCTGGTAGCAATACACCACTCCGTACGAGAGATTACGTGACGTGCCCGGTTCGGAGACCAGATTGTGATTTATAGCGACTCACAAAGCGCTCTGAGTGCTCTTTGGAGCATTGGAATCTCCGCATCCCCTGGTTCACGATATCTGTGACCTCACGGTTTTGGAGAGTCGGACGAATGTCAAGATTATCTTATTCTTTGTTCCTGGACATGTAGGAATTGCGCGTAATGAGGGCGCCAAAAAGTGCGCGAGGACTGGGGGACAGGTCCAGCGTTTCGCTCTTCCTCACACCCATTACATGGCAAGAATACGGGCAGCTTTCCGGGCTACTTGGCAAAGAAGATGGGAGACGGTCGAGTGGAGTCTAAAGTTGTGTTCCATTGCTTCGCGACTGTTCCCATGGACCTACCCCCTAATGCCGCGACGGCTTTAGCTTGCTTTCTGTTGTCTCGGAATTGGACACACGTGGGACGCACCGCCACTTGATGCACCGCTCGCCTGCGCCATACTGGGATGACTGCGTTCTCCTCCAGACTGTTAGGCACATTCTTGTCTAATGTCCCACTCTGGGCGATCTTCGCGCTTGTCCCTTGTACTCGGGATAGAATCATGCACACTTACTTGTGGACTTTAACTTTTTGGTGGAGGCCAGCCTCCTCCCCTTAATTTAATTGTTTTTTTTTTATAGGTTGCTGATTCCAGCGGCGGGGCAGAGGCGGGCCTACCTCCGATGCTGGAGCGCGCCTCCTTCTTGCTTTGTTTTCTTGGTTATTTTTTAGCCCGTGTCCTTTTTAGCGTTATTTTTTATTTACATATTATTACGTTTTTTTGTTTTTTGTTATTTGTTTCCTAATATAGCCCAGTAGTATGCTGTGCCGTGTACATGCCCAAGCAGGCAGTGCCAGATGGGCTCCAAAAACACACATAAAAAAACGAGCTGGTTGCAATATAACGCTCGGTACTGGAAATAACGACGTGCCCGGTTTGGAGACCTGATTGTGATCTATAGCGACTCATAATCCGCACTGAGTGCTCTCCTAAGATTGGAATCTCCCCATTTTCCTGTTCTCGATATCTGTGACGTCACGGTTTTGGCGAGCCTGACGGATGTCGAGATTACCTTCTCCTGGGTTCCTGGTCGTGTAGGAATTCCTGGAAATGAGGGCGCCGAAGTGTCCGCGAACACTTGGCGACCAGACCATCGTTTCGCTTTTCCTCACACCGATTACATGGCAGGAATACGAGCGGCTTGGCAAAGAAGATGGGAGACGGTCGATTTGAACTTAAAGTTGAGTGCCATTGCGCCGCGACTCTTCTCATGAACCTACCCACCGCCATTTGATGGAGCGCTTGCTTGCCTCTTATTGCGACGACTTCTTTGTCTACCGGACTGTTCAGCACATTCATCTTGAATGTCCCAGTCTGCGTGATCTTCGCGCACGTTACCAGAGCTGGGTCGCTACCGCTTGTCCCTTGTATTCGGGACGGGCGCGTACGGCCATACTTGCGGACTATACCTCTTTTTGGAGGAGGCCCGCCCGCTCTACTTTATTTTGACTTTTTTGTAGGTCGCATGTTCCTGCGCCGGGCGGAGGCGGGCCTATCCCCGACGCCAAAGCGCTCTTCCTATTTGTTGCCATCCTCTTTTTAATTTTTTTTTTTAGCCTTTGTCCTGTTTCATCGTTATTTGTGATTTCCTTATTATTTGTTTTTCTAATGTAGCCTACTAGTGAGCTGGGGTGAGTACGGCGACTTAGGCCCAAGTATGCAGTCGCCAGATGGGCTCCTAAAATAAAAATAAAAATCTTTCTTACCCCGAAGTAGGTTAGGAAGTCCGGACACCAGTTCTCTCTGCTATGCCCCTTTCTATCAGGTTGTCCAAGTTTTTGCCTATGTTGTTATAGTTTTCGGTGTTCCCCGAGGTTCTGCTGCGAACGTTCAGATCACCCCTGAATAGAACTTGGTCTCCTTGGCCGAAGATTTCCATGAACTTATGGATTGGCAAATATCCTCCCCTTGGGGGTTGGTACCCCGCTATTTCGAGAATGTTTCCTGTACCAGTTTCAATTTTGATGGCAAGGTAGGCTTCGTCAAGCTCTTTTAGTCTGGAGAATCTTACATTATTTCTTATGGCCACAGCTACTCCATCGAAGTTGATATCTGCAGTAGTCTTGTATAATAATGTATAGGTATGTATTTTTATAGTGCTGGTTTCCAGGTCGATGTTGATGATAATCTCCGGATCTAACTTTAAATATGAGTTGCACAACGAATGCCTGTTGACATCCCATCCTGCTACGTTATGGCTTATTAACTTCAGTCTTCTCGGTTTTTTTTTCTATTTTGTGTGCTCTTATTGGTCTATCGATTATTTCCTCTCCCTCTTCTTTATTTCTCTTTCACAGGGGGACTTTGTTCTTCCACATCTTTTCTTTTTAAATTCCTCTTTCTTTACGGTGAAACATATTTCTTTGTGGATTTTTATGCTTCCGCCCATGATAATTTTATTAACTTCGTCATCAGAGTAAGGTCCTTCGAATTCATATTTGTATATGCCCTTCTTTATTGCCTGAATCATTTCTTTGGTGTTACCAACTGGGAAGGGCCTATCTTCTGGGCGTAGAATCTCAGGTTGATTCTCTTTACTTCCTTGTCTTCTTTATGCGCCTGGTGACAAGTGACCTCATCTCCTACTACTCACTATCTACTATTTTCTTGGTTGATGGTAGTTCCACTTCCATCCCCTCCGCCACATCGAGAGACTTCTTTTGTCTAAGTCTAGGGTCCCTCTGTGCACCTGGATTGGTGGTATTCGTGTTCTGGCTATGCTGCCGCCAAAAGGCAGCACGCATTAACTCCCAAAATGCGATTTTTTTCCAATTTGATATCTATGAGAATCGGTAGAATGAAACGAACATGCCTATTACGCCGATTTACGTATGTCTTGTCCTCATACCGAGATTTCAAATGGTAAGTTGCATTAACTCCACTGAAATCTTAAATATGGATTTTCTCAAAACAAGGATTTTTGGAGTTAATGCGTTTTGTTTTACCTCTTTTGGCGGCAGTGTGGGTCTCGGTATCGGCTGTGGATGTAGGCGTTTATGTAGCTGGTATGCTGGAATTTATATTCAAAACATCTGCCAATGGTGGGTTCTCCGGGAACCACATTGGCTCTAGTCCGTTGTTGCTCAACATTTTGTTTAATTCTTTTGAGTAGGACCCTGGGTTTGCAACGTTCTTTATGTGTGCGTGTGATATACAGGCCAGTATATTCAACGATTTTTCCTGTTTGAGCTCTGTTTTTTGTTGGTTGAAGTTGTTCGCTTTTCTCAATATTTTCTTTCTTTAACCGGCATGCCATCGCCATAGTACGATGGCTCCCGCCACAGTTTGCACATTTCTTTTCCTGGCTCTTGCATTTCCTCCAGGTATGTAAATTCGAACTGCATTCGGAAAATCTCTTTTTGTCTTTATTCGGGCAGTCCCTTGTGGTACGCTTGTGGTACACGTTGATGAATTCGTCACTCTCAATTTGATCTTGTTTTATCTTTAAGTTAAATGTTAAGAGTCCATTTTCTCTTGCCTTACAAGCCATATTTGTCTCTGAATATTACTTTGAGAACATGAGTATAGTCTTCATTGGTGAGTCTGTTTTTAAATTTAACCACTTCTGTAACTTTTGCCCAGTCTTGCCTTTGTTCGATTTCTTACTTTATTTCGGCAGTTGAATGTTCGCCAATCCATGGATCTGTTTGGCGGCAGGCAGTATATTGCCTTTTGGGCCTCGATTTGGGAAGGGACTTTAGCTTCTAATCCTATCTTCTTCTAGTACTTTTTTGCCTTCTCACTAAGTAGTTTATCTACGTCCTTCTCCGTTTGGTATATTGCGACGTAAGTTGTGGTGTAATCCAGTAACCTAATCAGAAAAATTCCAAGTCCGCCGTATATGATTTGAAATACCGATGTCCTGTCGGTTTTTTGTGCACCTTTTTGGGTGCGCAAGGGAACCCTTTTCAATGATTCCATTGTGATTTTATTGCCTCTTCCTTTTCTTCATTGAATGGTTTAAAGAGAGAAAAAATAGGTAAGGGAATAGAGAGATATGAAAGTGCGGTTCTGATCCAGTTAAATCTCTGGCTTATTCCTCTGACGTGTCGGTAAACCCTACCTGCCTACCTAACTCCTAGCCCTGGCAGTTTTTGCTCCACCCACACGGATCCGCCACTCACTCGGGTCTAACCCGTCCCAGGCTAAGCTTCGGCTGCGCTGAGTTAGCCGCTCGTATGGGTATCTATGGAGGCTCAAGCTTTCCTAACCGACACGCCCTAGTAGAGGTGGGATAGAGAAGCAGGGGTTTGTTAGAGTCCAGTGGAGACCTGTCGAGTCTTTGATTATCTTTGGTCTTCTCCAAGTAAGAATATAACAACTGTCATCCGGCCGAGGGGCTTTTCCAGGGTTTGCAAGTTATGTATCAGTTGGTTGTGTCGGGCATGGTGTAAATGTGTGTTTAACTGTATCTGGTTTCTGGTGGCAACGAGAACAGGTGTCTCTATCGGTCAGGCCCAGTGGTATTTAGTTTTAGGTTTTGACCGCACTGAAGCTTTCTCAGGGCGACCCGAGTGTGGCTTCTAGTAGGTGACTTCGCCCGCCCCAATGATTGGGTGCTATGTTTTATATGTGGGGATTGTTCTGTTGGTAATGGTGGCTTGGTTACGAGATAGTTGGTGAGATCCTTGGTTTCGTAGAGGATGGTATGGTTCTTTCGCTTGCTATCGAGAAATTGCGAGATGTTTACTGGGCACACGATCTTTGTTACAGAGTCGAGGTGGTATTTGGGGGTGTTATGGCGAACGGGATTAGATGCAAGATTGGGTGCCTAGATCGTTATATGCTAGTGGATTCCTGGGATTAGCCGAGTATGGCTCCCTCGAGTCTTCGGAGTATGTTTATCTGTGTGCCATCTTTGTTTGTTGTGTTGTCGGAAAGCTAGTCCTGTATCTCGCGAGTCTGATACGGAATGCTGTATGCGATCGGTTTACCGGGTGCGTTGCTTGTATTCGTCCATATTAAAAGGCGAGCGACGTCCATGGACTCCAATATTACCCCCCACCCCTCACACATTCGGTTAAATGCCTCGATTGATATTTCCAAATCCTTCTCACTAGAGCCAACTAATTAATACCAGGTCATCGGCATATTCAGAATTAACTCTTCTTCAATACCCCCTACCCACCTCATTTCCATTTGTACCTTTTTTTAGTACCCCTTTCAAAAAGATATAAAAAAGCCTTGGTAACATTACCTCTCACCCCTCTAACACACGACGTACTTCTATCGAAAATATTTTCATACCTTATAACATTACCATCCACGCCTTAGAACATTCTTAGAACCTGCCACCAATGTTTCCATAGCAATAGGATCATACACAGGGAGTTTCATTTTGTTACTCACATTTTCACCTGGCCTAACTTTACCACGCTTTCTTATGAACATCTTTTTTCAAAATGTCTTTACACCAGATTTCGCACCGGTTTTCATTTTAAAAATATGACCTGCGAAATTCGCCGCAAATCTTGTTTTTACGACTGAAATTGTTTTGCCATTATCCTCTCAAATTGAAACTTAGAAAATTGGTGTAACTGACGAATGCAGGCATCTTCATTCGTTAGAACGACTGATTGAAAGGGAGGGGCTAAGTGAAGACCTAAGGTATGTAGATAAAAAAAACATATATACTTCTAGGACAGGTCATATCGAGGAAGAAAGAAGGCACTTAAATATTTGCGGGTTTTATGGCACCAGGGATTATGAGACTAGAAAAGGCCAGAGAAACGTAGACTTGGGGTATGGTGGGGTTATTTGGGAGGGAGACGCTAGTCTAGGCAAAGGGGGAGTGAGAGGAGAGGCTCTGTCGCATAGCCAAGCGCGGACTCGCCCGAGTCGCAGTATTGATTTGTGCGCGGAAGAAATTATGGCGGCGGGCGGTGGTGGTGCGGGTGGAGGAGGATTGAAATGTAGATGAACTTGGAGGTCTGGATGATCGTCTGCTCGGGGTGCGCCCCAATTCGACAGCAGGTGTAAAGCAAGCGCCCCTCTACCCGCCACCCCTTGCTCAAAGGGCTGCTCGCTCAGTTGCGAGCCACGATCACGTGTTTTGTCAGTCCCACCAACGCGGCCTCCGCCGCCGTTTTCGTCTGCGCATATGCGCAGATGCGCCGGCTGGCGCCGCACTCGCTCGCTTTCCTCCATGGTCTCATGCCGCAGTAGTGGCAGTGTGACGGCAGTTTGTGTGCGGTGAAAGAGCTTCCTGTCTTCGATCACGACCCCGGTCATTTTCCCCGTTTTTCGTAGTATTGTCTTCCGGAGCCGACATTTGTGTAGTGAGGCGACTTGATTTTTGGTGACGGCTTCCGAGACGACGCCCTGAGTGCTGCTTTCATGGGCGAGACATGAAAAGCTCGAGTTACTACGAAGCCCTGAGGAACGGTGGGACCCGCGAACTTGGAATGGCTATTCCCGGGGGTGGGAGGGCAGGGGGTGGCCTTCGGCCCCGCTCTCCGTCGCATGCGGCCAAAAATAAAACTCCGGAGGACCGCGTGTGCGAGTTCGGGTGGATGTTGACGCAGAAGGAAGGGCGTCTCATGTGCCGGGCTTGCAACCTCAATTTGGACCACACGCGTCGTTCGACCATTGTAGAACATCTCAGGTGCTCCTTATCCGCTTTCGGGTTTGTGTATCTCTGTCCCTCATATTTGCCAATATATATGATAGATATTAAATGTGGTATTCCTCTTTGAATCACCGGTCCTGTTCATGAGAGCGGTTTAGAGCAGTTTACTCCTACATTTCCCCTTAAATGAATCGATTATGGTAACGACTCATTCATTTATCACTCCAGGTCGAGAAAACACCAGAGATTCCTCGAGGAGTCGGACCTTGACCTTGTGAATGCCGATGCTTCTACCGTCTCGCCTATGGTGCTGATGGGTGGGTGTTGCCAGTCGCGGGTCGTAACCATTTTGTCGCAGTTAGATTTATCTTGAATCCTTCCTAGGCCTCTTTAGGACTTATTGGGAGGGGCTTATGACGAGAGGAATAAGAATAAGCGCGCTCCAATCGTGAAACTGTGATTTCGTTTGTTTTCTTGTGGTAGCTTCGGCGGCCGATGAGGTAAAATACATGGCAACATTTGTCATCAATTTAGTGTTGGTCTGTGTGCCAGGAAAGGAAACTATTAAACACTCACCGGTTCGCGCGATCACATTCATAGAGTTTACCATTAAGATATAATATATTAGGTTATATGAGGGAAATCACAATGACAAAAAAAAAAAAAAAATATATATATATATATATATCATAGCACGGTCTCTTTCTAATGTACCCCTAATGTCGATCTTTAAATCTATAATTCGTATTTTGAAATCTCATTTTCCCAAAATGCACCCCCGATATACGTTGCTTTAGGGAAAATAACATCTAAACCTTTCTCATCTGTTGGCACCATGTCTCCCCTCTGTTGCGAGTCGGTGGTAAAATTTCTCTTCTTTGACTATATAAAAGTGCCTCAGCCCACTAATGCCCGCCGTATGATTAAACGTGTCTAAAATGGTGAACATTAATGGGTTCAGACGATCTCCATTACTCGTCATTTAAAATCCCCGGGGTTTTTCGAGTTGCCCTTCATCTCGGATGGAATTGGTTACGTTGGGTAGTATGCTGCATAACGTTATATTATCTTTAAACGCTTCTAGTTGAAGAAAAGCATACAATTAGCTACAATTGCACCCTGATTTGGCAGGCACTGACTGTGTCGCGTGATATGGGTGAACGAATCTGTCTGCGAAAATTTAATTTAAATCAGAACCCAATAAAAGTAGAAAAAGAAAAGGTAAAGGCGAAAAGAAACGTCTGATCATATGTAAGAGGGGCAATTTTTATCCAACTTCCCCCTTCCCATCTCTTTTCCCCTAAGTGCGAGAGAGAGACTGTTTCTTGAGTAATACCAAACTGTTTCATTAACTCGGTGTTTGGATACCTGGGTGTCACGGTATCACATTGTTCAGATAACCACCGCTTCTCAATTTGCAACTCGTCACTGACTCATTTTTTTTTAAGATTAACTTTTTTTGTTGTTTTTATTTACTCGGCAGAAATCTGCGACGATGAAAATAGTCAAAACAACACTCAGTCGACTGCCGATCGTCCTCCTTCTCGATCAAGTCCGGCATCAGGTGAGTACAGCTGGGTGGGTCTCGAGATTGCGGTGGGTGAGGGTTGAATGCCGATCATATCCCCCCGCCCCCCGCACACAGAGAAAATCTGGTCATATAAGAATCCCAAATACAGAATGAAAAAAAATGTTGCCCTTTTTTTGTTACAAATCCGTGAATTAAAGGGGAACTGCGGGGTTTTTTTTTATTGGGAGAGGAGTGAGAAAGTTGAAGAATAAATTTGTATAAATACGAAGGATGCTAATTCTGCAATTAGAAATTGCGCAACCCAAGATGAGGAGGTTGTAAAGGGCGTATTAAGAATTGTCAGAAACAAGTTTGTACATGGCACCCAGACGCTCAAGTGATACGAACTTAAACCCTCTTCGGGCAAAGAGGATACAAGGTCGCAAATTTAAATGTGACTCAGGTCACAAGTGAATGAATTAACCAGTCCGCGCTAAGTGTCTTTAAAGTTGTATACGTTATTTCTGCACTATTGACATGAGACGTACAATAAAACAACCCACTTTATTCAATTTGAAGTGTTGTCATAAATTCTACTCCTCTGAACACAACATAAAATGGCATCCGTCCATTTACAGAAAAACAAGTTTGCGCTCTCACATAATAAACGAAAACCACCCTATTTCTCTTGATAAAGCAAAACTCATTTATCCATGTTTATTCTCCTAAAAGAAATTCCAAATTTAACTTGTCAGATGGTGCACTTCAGCCCATTGCAGCTCTACACACTTGTACCTAAATTAAATTTTTAGTCACCCACTGGACAATATATGTGTAGAATTTTATACTATTTCCTTTGTTGTTTGTTTTCTCCCCCCTACGATATATAGCTCCACCACAGGCATTACATTTCATTTTTCTTTATATACAGTTTATCTTAACTAAATTACTTTAGCCTTCATTCCCAAACCCCTAAAATAGTTGAGCTTATGTTATGTATTTAAGGCCCCCCTCCCTTACTGCGAGTGGAAAATTAGTTGTTTTTTTTTTTAGATAACTAGCCTAGTTCATTTGAGTAAAAGGTATCAGGCAGTTTCACTGCTCTGTATTTTATACGTTTGGTAACGAAGGCACAACTATAAAGATTGAATGCCCTTTCCTCTCTTCATCTCTAATATAACACTCGTTTCACTTTTCCACACAATAGCCCCAGGTGGGTTCAAAAACGGGATTTTTTTTACATAGTCCACGGTCATATTCATGAATGCTTAAACTTCGACAACCCCTCCCTCACGGTCGACCCTAAACCCGAGCGAGCAAAGATCGGCATTCACATGTCGTTATTTGATCGTATGCGAGGGGCAGACAAAGACCAAAGTCTCAAGTGAGCTGAGTTGAGCCTCGATTATGTTGAGGCCACTCATGTTGGTCAAAGACACCAGGATCCATCAGAGGAGAGCATTAGCTAATTTGACTCGTAAATTGCCGAAGGTGACCCGTTTCTCAGACGGGAGCATTCTGGCGAATGCGTCTGACCCTTCCAAAGCGGCCATGATTAGTGCTCTTAGGGCAATAAATGGCTCGCCGGTGAGTGTGACGCCGCACTCTACCATGTACTTTGTGAAAGAAGTAGTTTATGCGAGGAAACTCGCAGATTACTCCTTAGAAGACAGGACCGAAGGGTGGCCGACCACGGGGAGGTCAAGGTCGAACGTGTAATGAGAAAACAGAGGGACCTCGAGACCCACCCATATACTCTTCCGCAACATTCGATCGTGACGGATTCAGAGTCAGTACGTGCTTGTTGGTAGCGCTACCGCGTGAATGAATTCGTACCAGTGTTGCGGATGTGCTACTAGTGGCACCGCTTCGGCCAAACGAATCGCTCGTGTAGACGTGCGAAGTCGACTTTACTAGAAGTATGTGTAAGTTGCTGGGAGACCATACACAAGAAGTCATCGCGGAGAGGCGAACCCTGCTTCCTCGAAGCAGTGTGTTCTCAGGGACACACCCCATAATCCTGTAACGGCTTCAGGTCGCTTTCTGTCCTCCTCGAATTGGGCACACTAGTGGAACGCACCACCATTTGATGAGCGCTCGCCTGCTCCTTACTGAGACGACTGATTGACCACCCAACTGTTCGGCACATTATTGTTGAATGTCCCAGGTTGGGTGATCTTCGCGCCCGTTACCCAGGACGGGTTCGTCCACACACTTGCGGACTATGTGACTTTTGGAGGAGGATGGTCTCCATTTTATTTAACTCTCTCTGCTGTTGTTCTCATGTCCCTGCGCCGGGGAAGGTGCTCACTCCCCTCCATGCCGACGCGTGTCCACTCTCAACTCCCAAAGATTATACAGCGCCGGCAGTATTGCGCTCGGCATTTTTGGAGTACACTTTGTGTCACGCTGGATCCGTGCCAGTTTAGTGTGTTTATACGGATGGCTCCCAGTTCCAGGAGGCGATCGGTCTCCACGCCGTATCTCCTCTCTTGAAGTCACCGGGGCTCTGCCAGACGTTGCGTCCGTCTTCACCGCCGAGTTGATTGAAATACACCATTCGGTATGGGAGATAACGCGACGTGCACAGTTTGGAGACTAGGACCCCGTAAGAGGCGCGGCGATTTGCCTTCCTTTTCGCCGTGCTGACGGGACTCAGCGCCCCGTCCAGCCCCAGCTTAGCCTCTTTTCCTTTCTGACACCCTCACTCCCCATACAACTTCTCCCACATCTTAGTCTGGTCGGCCTCTAATTTCACAGGGTAGACGCCGACCAGCTTCCTCTCAGCCAACCATCCCGGGTCGGGGCTGAGGGGACAACGCCCCCTCACCCCTGAGTTCCTTTTTGGGATGTTGGGTTTTTAACAACCTGCTTCACCCCCACCTTCAACTTATTCACATCCCCTTTCTTTCTCCTTTCATTATCGTATCTTTTTTTTACGCCTTGCCTAAGGTGGAGCCGCCATGCCGATGGGTTGCCAGGTCACTAGGGGGGAAGAGTGACCTCAAATGGCAGGAGCTGGTTCTGACAGCCCCCTATGCACTCGTCGCAGAGCGGGCTGCTACATGGGGTGATGGATGTGTGCATCCCGTGAATTACATAGGGTCACCATACCCATAAAAACAATCTCGGTAACACTTCAGTTTCGGGGCACACGGTAGTGGCGCTGTTTATAGGCTACAATATATGTCTTATGACGTCAGAGGGTAGCGTCAGATGTGAACAATTACGGCGTTATATTTTTTTGTATATGAGTATATACCGGGGGGCTGCGCCCCCCAGACCTCCCCAATTTATTGAAACTCAGGATCATCGCAGGGTGATCCCCCGCAGTGTTATATCCCGCACGAGCAGTCCCCTTGAATTTACTTTTTTTTTCCCCAACAGCTTTTTACTGGCAGAAAAAATTAACCAAATGACAAACAATACTTATAGGTTTTTTGATTAGTTTATGCGCCTCGAAATAATCTAAAAGTTTTTGGCGGTCATGTAAAATAAACCCAAATTCGAATAACGAAGAAGCACAACTAGAGCACGAAAAAGCCACAACGAAAGAGAAACAAATGCTAAGCGGGTTCTATTTATAGCTACGACGTTGTCAGTAAGAAGCTGTTATCGTTCACTGTGAAACAAAAAATACGAAAACACAAAAAAAAACAAAAACAATAAAAGACTTCAAGAAACCTTACCTAAATAATACAGACTAAAAGTTACAAATCCTCGAAACAAAAAAAATATATAACGCCGTAATTGGTCCCATCTGAAGCTTCTGTCTGACGTCATAAGATATATATTGTAGCCCAAAATTGTAGTTTACTAACAGCGCCACCTACCGTGCACCCCAAATCTGAAGTATTACCAAAACCTCTCCCTTTAACTTACCCTCTACCATCACCGGAGCTGCCTTCGAGCAGCTCCACTGGAAAAATAGAGGTCCACTCCCTGTGCTCTGTCAGGGGCACCTCCAAATTTCTTCTACCAGAGAGGAGTCTTACTCCTCTTCTTTGCCTACGGTTACAGGGGACTCCCCCTCAACCCCTTTTGTCACTTTTTTCCAGCGGTAGTCCCCCCTTTACTTTCCAAGGGCACTGCCAAGAGAGCAGGCATGCGGCCCATAATTGACCGTTCCCGGTTGTAGCGGCTCGATAGGGCTAACCCTATTAGGGGAATAAAGGACGCCAGGGCCCGTCGGCCTCTGCCCATTAATGTTCTGCAGGCGTGCGCATCCCGGTACCGGGACAGGTAGCATGCGTGAAGATCACCCAGACTGAGACATTCAACAAGAATGTGCCGAACAGTCTGGGGGGCAACGCAGTCGTCACAATAGGGTGCAGGCGAGCGCTCCATCAAATGGCGGTGCGTCCCGCGATTGAATCCAATTTGGAACGACAGAAAGCAACCTGAAGCCTTCGCGGCATTGGGGGGGTAGATCCATGGGAACAGTCGCTGCGCAATGACACGTAACTTTAGTTTCCCTTCGACCGTCTCTCATCTTCTTTGCCAAGCAGCCCGTAGAGCTGCCCTTATTTCTGCCATGTAATAAGTGCGAGGAAGAGCGAAACGCTGGTGTGGTCGCCCAGTCCTCGCGAACTCTTTGGCGTCCTCATCGGTGCGCTCATTCCCAGCTATTCCTACATGTCCAGAAACCCAGCAGACATCCGCCCGACTCGCCAAAACTGTCACGTCACGGATATCGCGAATTAGGGGATGCGGAGATTCCAATGCCCCGAGAGCACTCGAGGCGCTTCACGATTCGCTATAAATCACAATCTGGTCTCCGAACCAGGCACGTCGCGTTATCTCCTGTACCGAGCGATGTATTGCAATCAGCTCGGCCGTCAAGACGGAGCTTGGTTGCCTCTTGTTTTGTTTGCTTTTCTTTGCCTTTAGTTTTTGTACTCTTGTTATTTATGTTTAGTTTTTAATCTAACGTAGCGTTAGGCTATAAGGTGATTACCGCGAGTTTTGCCCTAGTAGGCAGTCGCTAGATGGGCTCTTACAAAAAATAAAACCCCAACGCCGAAGCGTGTTTCCTTATTCTTGCATTTTTGCTTCCTGTGTTTTTTTGTTTTTTGCTCTTGTTTTTTTAATTTTATTCCTTGTTTGGTCCATTGCATATTTATTTATTAATCTAGCCTAGTATTAGACTGCAAGGTCAAACTTTATGCGCCCCCTCCCTCCGGTGCTTCCTCGGTACAACTGGAGGCACAAAAATGGCTCCCACCCAGCCTGAGCTAAAACAAGGACTCTCCTCCCCCTCCCCAGCGTTGCCTTTTTCCTTATGGCCAAACGACCGTCCCCTCCACCGAGCCGATAGACTCCAGGAGGCACCCCCCTGAAGGTGGTCGTGAGGTTCTCTTCCTGGCTTCCCAACTTTGTCCACCAATAGGAAGACAACACTAAAACAGCTTCGCCTCTTAACCCCTCACTCAGTGCTGGAATGGGTGGTTAGATGCGGGATCCTCTCAAAGAGGGTCTCTGTTCCCCAAAGGTTTCGAGGTCGGGGGAGGAGGAAAAGACTCGCAAAGAGATCTCAAACGTCTCTGCTAAGGTCTTCAAAGGCGATTGTCTTCAACCCCTTGTTCGGCCAATAGTGCAGGAGTTCTGCGTACGGCCATTTGTATGACGGTCTTGTCTTCCAACCCGGCCCCAGCATCTTCTCTGAGCTATGCCTGGAGGGCATATTCGTTCTATGGAATTGCTACGGACTCCGGGCTTACTGGGAGGATCTGTGGAGGCTCGTTTCCTCCCATTCCCCACTGGCCATCCTGGATTAGATTGTGCTTGGTGCATTGCGTATAAGGGTATTTCGACCCCATCACCCCCTGGAACAATGTTTCTGTTCTATTTGCTATAAATACTTTCAGGTAGTGGCAATGCAGCTGCACCTAGAAATAAGGTATACTGTAATTTATGCGTACATTCCACCGTCAACCGACTTCGACGCCGGGATTTAAACATAAAACACCCCCCGTGGCAGTGAGCACACGATTCATCCTAAGGCTCAGGTCCTTTGCTGACCTGATCGACGAGCTGGATATAGGATTCCTAAACGAGGATGAGTTTACGCATCACTCTCCGAGAACCTCTTCATTTTCCTTCCTTGATCTATCGCTATGCTATGTGGACGCACAGCCCGATTTTGGGTAGGAGGTGGTGGATGACCTCCATGGTAGTGATTACTTTCTCATTCAACTCTCATTTTCTGGGTTGCTTCCGCCTGGAAGACCACTTCGGTGGTGCTTTGTCGCCCAGCTGAGGTCAGTGGATGAGGCCGTGAGTTCTCCAGCAACCTCATCGCCATATGCCTAACTCCTATTCTAGAACGTGTGGCCGTTTTGCACAACGACCGCTTGTTCTACAGAATCTGGACAGAGGGTATTCTCACAGACTCCTGCCGAATCACTACTGTGCTCACTTTTCGCAAACCAGGGAGAGTACTCTACCTCGGCCAGTTTCCGCGCAATCTCTCTAACCTCATGCCTGTGCAAGTTTATGGAGAAATGGTGGCATCTGTAAGTTCCACTCCACGTTGGATGCTCTGCTCCGATTAGAAAGTGTTGTTTGATAGGCCTTCCTGCGTAGAGAGCACTACGCCACGGTGTTTTTTGATCTGCAGAAGCCCCATGATACGCATTGCGATATGTTATCATGGATATTCCACACGATGGGGGCAAATTGACGTCTCTCAATCCTTCTTTCTGAATTTATGAGAGATCTTTGATTCCAGGTAAGGGGGAGAAGGATGACTACAAGTAATTCGAATATTTAATGCGTAGCCAATGCAGTTCACGGAGCAGGGGTGTGGCATGCGAAAAACGTCATTGACTAAGCAGAACTCTTGCGGCAAAGTTCTGGACAAGTTGCAGGGGGGTAATTGTACTGCTGTGGGCTCCAGTGAGAAGAGAGTTACAGTAATCAGTCGAAACATTCGATCAAAGTGGGACCCGATACGAATAAGATTACTGAGAAAGCAGAGAGACGATTTACTGATATTAGCAAGATGAGATTTGAAATAGAGTTAATTGTCAAAGGAAACACCCACGTTTCTGACGCCAGAGAACGTGATCGGGGAGCCCCCTAAATTGCGAAGGGGAGCTATTATATTTAAAAAAAAAAAATCCGAATATTCTAGTTCCAATTTTCGTTCAACTACCCTCTCTTGAAGATCTGGATCATGATGAAGAACTCACAGCAATGATGCAGATTTTGAAATTGAAGATTACACAGCTCGTGACTCCATCAGCATGAGTTGAATGATTTGGCACGAGATTTGGGACTATCAAAAAGGGCTTCCGAACTCTTATCATCAAGACTGAATGAGAAAAACATGCTTGAAAAAGCGGCAAAGGTATCCTACTTTCGAAGTGAGAGTAAGCTTTTTGTATTGCCATAAACTACAGAATTTACTGGAGAAATCGGGAATTCTGATCCACAACGCAACTGAATGGTGACTGTTCATAGATAGCTCAAAGCGGAACTTAAAGTAAAGTCATTGAATTGTTGCAATATCACACACATTTGGATCATTTGTGTTGAGCCTAAAATGCCTATGCCTCATTCTTGGTCAGCAACGCGTGTACACGATGTATCCCTGCTCTCTATGCATGTGTGACAACAGAGATCGAATGAAGTTTTGAATGGAGATGAATTGGACTCCTGAGATCTGACTTTAAACCTAGTGATCTAACATTAGCCACTTGTTGACAGAAAGAAAATTATATTCTGCACATCAAACTGGCTCTTATGAAGCAATTTGTAAAGAATTTCGAAATGAAGGCAACTGTTTAAAATACCCTCTTTTGGCATTTCCTAGCCTGTCAATTAAAAAAAAATAAATAAATAAAGCTGTTGTATTTGATGATCCACAGATTCGGCAGCTCATCAAAGATGAACATTTCATCAAGACATTGTCAGAACTTACAAAGAACTTTCTTCGAAATACCTGAGCAAAGAACTACACAAATTGTCCAGAAATTATTGGAGAGCTAAAAGACGCTCGGTCGCAGCATGTGTATAAAGTTGCATTTTCTGTATTGCCAGCTTGTGCTAATTTCCTGGAATACCTTGCTTAAGTCAGCGAGGAGCAATGTGAAGGATTCCTGAGAATTGAAGGTCATGGAGCAATGGTATATCAGTGTAATGCTAGCCACTGTTGGGTTATAAAGCGAAATTGTTCACACATTGTTAGCCTTTACTACTTGGAGACACTTTGACTTACAGTAACAAGGAACTGTATGAACAAAATAAGTTTGTACAAACATTACAGTCAAGCAATGTTTTATTATTGTCCAGTGTATGCAAATTGTTAAAACATTCTATAAAATACCACAAATTTATTACATGTGGTATTTTGATGTTTTTTGTTATACAGAAAAACTAGTCATCTTTGGATCTAACATGAAAATTGTGCTGCCCAGTATTATTTGTAATCAATGCGCAAATGTCTTTTTAGGTATGGCCGGCCCCTACCTCTTGAAGAAAGAGACTCATTGTGCCACTATTTTAGATCAGCTCCTGAGAGATGATACATTCAGTGATGTTACCCTCACCGCCGAAGGTCAAAGTATCAGGGCGCACAAGGTAAGGAAAAATGAAATCTTAATTGAGAGTGAAAAGATTTGGCATAATCCTTAAATAGAGGTTCCATAATTGTGTAGAATAATGAGACCCATTCACAAAGATTCCTGTTTTGAAAAATTAATAAAAAAATTACAGCTACCATGTTTCTATAAAAGTTCTAATGACCCTAGAAATTGACAAATGCTGGAACAAATCTCTAGCATGTTCAGACCCATTATCATGGTGGTTAGATGTAAAGGAGTTGTTCTTATCTGGAGCCATTGTTAGCTCAAGGATGATATCAATAAATTCAACTACTTTTTCTCCTCCTGACAGATCGTGCTTTGTCTCGCCAGTGCCTACTTTAGGCAAGTTTTAAATAAAGAATCGTCTATTCAGAATGTCATCGTATTTCGAGATATAAAGTTCTCTGAGCTTAAAAATTTAATTAATTTTATTTACACGTAAGTATATATTTTGTTCCTTGACAATTTATTCTGTTCATTTTTTTTATGAATTGTATATAATTTAGGGAACACCGACTCCACTTTGTGGGATATAGGAGCAGGCAGATGTTGAAGTTGAGAATGATGGAATCTCTGCTAGAAAGTTTTTAAAAAAGATAAAATATCTTTTTTAAAAACTTTCTGGCAGAAATAATATATGGAAGATAATGAACGGAGTCCACCACTTAGGACGCAAGGGGCTTTTTAGCGCGCAGCTCTCCGGAGCCTGGTCCCGTTCCTCTTATTCTAGTTTTTTTTTCTTCGTCATAATCTACTAATTATTGTCAGTTGCCAAGATTTCGTGGCAAAGGATTGCATCGAAGTTGCCATTATGATGGCTGCCTGGCCCTTTCTTTTCTCTCATATGAAGATACTCTAATTCTTTCCCTTTTCCGCACTCTGAATCGGGGCGGCAGTCACTCACTCACTCACTCACTCACTCACTCACTCACTCACTCACTCACTCACTCGCTCGCTCGCTCGCTCAGCCATTGCTTATGATTGAGGAATTAGCCTACTTTAAATCCACTTTTAATCCTCTCTGCCTTTGCTGTTTGAGTGTGGTGCTTTTAAGAAAGTTTCATGTGACTGATCCCCCCTCCTCCCCTTTCTCTCGCTCTCTTCAATCGAATCCTGTAGAGCTCTGGTAGACTGCCCCGGCATGCTCTTTCCTAGAAGTCTCCTTTTCCATGGACCTACCTACCCTTCAATGCCGCGACGGCTTCAGGTCACTTTCTGTCGTCTCCGAATCGGACGCATTCGTGGGACGCACCCCCATTTTATGGAGCGCCTGCCCCTGCCATATTGTGACTACTGCGTTGCCCCCCCGGACTGTTCGGCACATTCTTGTTGAATGTCCCACTCTGGGTGATCTTCGCGCACGCTACCTGTCCTAGTACTGGGATGAGCGGTGTCACTACCGCTTGTCCCTTGTACTCGGGACTGGTTCGTGCACACAGACTTGCGGACAATATGACTTTTTGGATAGGGTTGGCCTCCTCCATTTTACCATTTTATTTGACTTTGTTGTAGGTTGCATGTTCCTGCGCGGGGAAGGGGGGGCTACCCCCGAGGCCGGAGCGCGTTTGCTTCTTGTTGCTTTTATTTTTTAGCTTAGTGTCTTGCTTTTGTTCCTTTTTTATGTTATTTTCTTGTTTTTCAATATAGCCTACTATTAGGCTTTCCGTTAATTACGGCGACTTTTTGCGCTAGTAGGCAGTCGCCAGATGGGCTCTGAATGAAAAAAAATCGAAGTCTCCTCGTGATTTTATGATAAATGTTGTGAGATGATCAAGTGTGTGGTGGACAGTCTTTTTATGTTGCAATGTGGCGGGGGAGGTATCGAGGTCGTCTGTTTTTGTACCTGGTCCAGATTTGTGGATGTGTGAGGTGGGGGTGCTTTGGAGTATGGCCTTATAGTGTTCTGGTTTGATGAGATTGGGGTTAAGTTATCTAGCATTTAGGTGTAGAAGGCGGTTAGGGTGGGATCATGAGTGGAAAAATCGTTGTAGGTGATGTGAGGGGTTTAGAAGTTTACCGAAGAACTGTCCACCAATCATATATAAATAGTTCTTGTTTGGAAAGGGGGAGGGGGTATAGTTAGTAGCGATGCAGAGGGCATTGTTGGTAACCTGTATTAGATATGGTTGGTGTTAGTCTGGGCATTCCTAGTTGTGTCGTGCGGATGAACTCCGTTATGTGATTGTCAGTTTATTTGTTTTCCAAAGTTGGTGTTTGTTAGTCTTCTGAGGGGATTGAGTTTGGGAATGACTTTCGACGTGATGTTTTGTGTGTGGTTTTAGGGTGACACGCTGAATCGTGAGGTTACGGTTGAGCAAGAGAAGTTGCCATGAAACAAGATGTGTAGATGATAGTTTGATTGTTGTGTGGGGCATTATTTAACCTGAACCAGGTTTGGAAGAGTCATAGACACCCGTTTATTTCTGCAGGCTGCGAGTACGGAGGTGGATGAGAATGTAATAGGTATGTCCGGCATGTAGCTTAAAAGTGGGGGAGTGAGTGGCACCTTTGTTAGATGATGTAGGCATGTTTCCAGATGGTGGTGGTATTGGGGGGAGGGGGATGATTATGCTGATCCCAATGGTAGTGTGAAACCATCTTTTTTTTCGCTCATTTTGGAGGAAGCTTTTCGCCTGCAGGATATCTTTAGGTACATTGCTAAGATTTACTTATTTTTGTCAGTTATATATTTGGGGTGTTGTTGCAGCGATACCTCTGTCGGTTGCCGCCATGATGAAATTGTAACAATAATAATAACCCTGGGGGTGTTTGGAATCTATCCCTTACTCCCAGTATTTATGGTGTAAGAGTTGTGATTTGTATTATTTGTCCACCTCAGCATTCGTTCCCATTTTCTGTCGACTCTTCATTGCCGCTGAATTTTGCATTGTCAGTGCTGTAGGATAAAAGAAAGTAGGGATAGGATACAGAATTGGGAAAATAGATTAGCCCCTACCTCGGTCGGAGTCTTCCAAGTACCTCTCACCCCGGGGAGTTTCATTTGTCACCTCTACCCCATTTCTCATTGAAAATGTTAACATCGGTACATCATTTTCCTTTGTATTCTCAAAAAAGAATATTCGGTTCTTATTACCCGTTTATATCCGCAAATCCGACTCGCTTCAACGAAATGCACCATCGGACCAATGGGGTTACCCTTTTGGCGTTTGTTTTCAGGGGAGAAGCTACTGTTGACGCCGCAGATTTGGATTCCTTCATGCGAACGGCCGACATGCTGGAAGTCGACTCTCTGTGTGAAGGTCAGAGAAACTTTCCCAAGAATCTTTTCCCCAGAGGCAGAGAGGTCGAATCCGAAAAGCCTCGAGCTTCAAACGTTTCCTCGAAGAGATCTCATAATACCCTGTCGAGCTCCCCTCCTACTAAAAGCCGAAAGATTGTAGGTAAGTTGGCAACTTGTTAATGTTAAGCATTCTTAGCTAAATTTTATTTGGTGTCGTTTCTATTCTCTACTTTCTTTGAAATTATTGCGGGCCTCCATGGATAGCATCAAGGATACATCTGGTAACGGGCTGTGGTAGATCAAATTGGAGAGTATAAGGCCTCTTGAATGAATCTCAACCACCAGTGGGCTCGCTCCTCAAACCAACTTTACTCGCTCGTTTTCAGAAACTTCTTCTTCATTGAAGCTGCCAAGATCATCTCCGTGTCCCTCGACCTCCAGTGACAACTCGGCGCCGTCGATTCATGTTTCTACTTCCGTCATTAAGTCTGAGCCCCCCGATGATGATGTGACCTTAGAGCCGGAGTTCCGTGGCAAAGACTATAGTGACGCCTATGTCAATCCCCTCGAGTCTCCGAGCCCCTATGAAGACCCAAGCAAATCTTCTCCCCAGAGCCGGGACGAAACGCCTGAAAAAGTTCCCTCTTCTATGTGAGTAAAATCGTTCGAATAATAAATGTTTCCCACTTTTGAAGGGTGGCCATCTATTTCGTCGCTTGGCGAGCCACGTAATTGGCAGGGCCGTTTCCTCCCCTTGCCGTAGTGTCAAGGTGAGCATGGGCAACCATGCTGCGACTAATATTGGGAGGATTGCGCCCCCTCCCGCCCGTATTGCTTCTTAGTTCAGTGGCTATATATCTTGAACCCATTTTCACCTTTCATACATCACCACTCTTTTTACGCACTGCGGGAAATTGCATTGTGGCCGGAGCAGAAATGAAAGGCTCTTAGATCATTGAGAGGGAAAAGTATGCGAGACTGCTTGAGAGCATGGAAAATGTGGAACGAGTTAATGAAGTGATAGTGGGTCGTGCAGAGGCTATGTTGGTGTGCTAGTGCTGGAAAGAGAGAATGTAATGATGAATGTGCAGTGTAAAGGAAGCGGTGTGCGTTTTCAGAGGCTGCATAGTTGAGAAGCACATCGAACATACTAGGTGAAAAAGAGCAGTGTAGGGGTGAGAAGCAGAGTACGAGAGAATCAAATTAAGCATTTGAAAGGGAGGTGATTGTGGATCCGGTTGAGGCTATTATTTTGGGAGTAGGATAATTTTGTGCTTGTTTGAGTCAGGGGTGGGGGTGGGGTATTTTGTAGCGCCGACCCTGCAAATACCTCCTTAGTTAGGAAAGCAGAGGTGGTATTGCTAGTTTTGCAACTACACTCTGTGCCTACAGAGACTGGTGTACTGTCAATCTTCATGTTGCCCGTCTCTCTCCGTCAGGAACCAACATCTATTCCACCTCAAAGGACTGAAATTCTTAGATGGGAGGCGAAGGTGCAGCTCGCTAATTTATTTATTTTTTTTTTTTTTACCTTTGACTTGAGAGTGCTCCCAGTCTTTAAAATCTGCCTTTGTAGTGAAGCGTATTCATCTTCATCTTTGCCCAGTGGAGGAGTTTCTACTTATAACCCACGCAGATTGTTGTTCTGCGTAGACATCACCTCATATGTGGAGGGGCAACACTTCCTCCCGGCCCCAGGCCCATAGTTGTGTACCATCTCTAACTCACTGTTCACAGTTACTACGCCTTTCTAGTTTACACTATTTTCACTATTTACGATCCGGAAGGTGTTGGATAGTTCAGTGGGGGTAACACCCCTACTGCAACTGAAACTTGGTGACAGGCACGCCCTCCCACTCCCAGGAGCAGGGAGTGAATCCTGGGACCTCAGAACTCCTGATAGACTGCCGGGGGTATTCAAGCAGTTCATGCTAGGCGACTGATGACGACAAGGTTGCCTGAAGCACAAGTTCACATCTTGGGGTTGTTGTTGTTGTTTTTTTGGGGGGGGTGTTGAAGTAGCAGATCACACTAAATGTTAGTAACTTGCTTGGCTTTCTAACGGTGGTTAGCCTACCAAGGGGCACATGTGCTTCATTTCCCTGGCTGAGGCTGCCCAGAACCCGTTTCCTTCATAATGTGGGTTGGGGATAGCACATGGCCCTTAGTGGCAAATCCTAAGGATCTTCATTAGAGTTGTAGATGGGAGTCCTTAATGTGGAAAAGTTTGCAAATTTCTGTCCTATAAGCACTTCCTTTTCATTTCTTGATCTGACTGCACAAGCAGACTTTGGAGTGGCGGAATGGAAGCGTTCATTTTCGCCGTTCATATCACTTGATGGGTCGCAGTGTCTCGAGAGACTGCTCTCTTATGTTTTATTGTGGACTTTAGGTCGGTAAATTTGCGCGAGTTTGCACGTTTACCGCTTCCGTGGTGGTCGGCCGAATGTGAGACCCATCAGAGAAGAGACTTACCTTTAAGCGCTACAAATGCAGTCACTCCACTTTCACCTTATGTTGATTTCGCTGGGCGATGGCCAGATTCAGTTTCAGTGGGGAAAGCACGCTCGCCGTTCTTGGGCGTCTTCACTTCAAGGTAGGTCCCCTCTTAGAGAGATTTGAATTGAAATCCTATCAGGTGACTTCGGGAAAAGTCAAGTCAGGAGCAGTCTCCTGGAATGCGGGAACACTATATCGGACCTTGTATCCTTGAAGGAGTTCTTCGTGTCCGTATTTTTTAGCCGATATTCTACTCCACCAACATTTAAAAGTACTTTGCACGGCCACTGAAGACCGCAAACTGGAATTCACCTCGAGACGCGGAGAAACTCTCAACGACATGTTTTGGCTGAGTGAGTTGCGTTCCACTCGCGTCTTGCCACATTCCTGGCGAATGACTACAGTGCTTGATTATTCCCAAGCTCGGGGGCTCTTGCGATTATGCTTCTGCTGGCAGTTGCCAGATCGGCCTTTAAAAAAAAATCCCTCCATCTCGCATAGTTTATGCCCAATTTCTCTCAACATCTTGCGTGAGAAGTTAATGGAAATAGTAAATAATTAGGTTAGCTTATTTCTTGAGTCAATGTCAGGGTGTGAGAGGTTGGAAGATCGATCACTTAAAAGGTGGATTGATTATGTGAAAGTTTGTATGTAAGAGGAAGGGGCTTGTATCCGTGAAGGATGGGATTTTGAAGGGGTGTGTTAGGGCCTTGTTCCTAGAGATTAACCCTGACTGGACGAGATGCCTCATAACAGCACCCCATCGCTATGAAGGGTGAATTTTGCATTAGAAACAAAATGATTGGTGGCCTTGTGAGGGGAGGGTAGCCTCCGCCAATCTCACTTTTAGCGGGAGGTTGGAGGTGTTGAATAGGATCCACAGGTGCCGGTGTTTGTGTTAAATTTTGTTTGAATCCCAACAGGTGTCCGTTTTGCCTGATTTTGCCGCGTGCAGGAGCCTCCTTGACCAACCATATGCATCTCTGCCATCCCGACAAAGCGGTTTTTCCATGTGACAACTGTTCTCGCGTTTTCTTGAAGAAAGGATCTTTCGAAGCACACATAGATGATTGTATTAGATAAGCCAATTTAAAAAAAAAAAATCTGAAAAGTTATCTAGGTTACTTCTGTATAGTAAATTATGAATGTTCTAAACATTCCAAATCCTCACATACCGATCACTCAAAAAAATGTTTTCATTTCGTTTGTGTACATTAGTTTTGAAGCTGATTTTTTTAAATAAGAGGATTATGAACTGTGTTTAACTGTTTATATATAAAAGCTTCATTGTTCCCTCGATCAGAACGTAATTAATACAAACCAATATATTAATAAAACTTGGCCAATTGTTTGAATAAGTGGAGTTAGTTTCACTGCTACATATTCACAGTTGTGTATACCGTAGAAAGGTTGATATGTAAACTAAAGAAAAGTTCTAAACTGGTACTTTGACCCTCTTTTAATTTTAAAAGATATTGTTCGGAAAAGGCCAGGATGCTTCAGACTCCCAAGAATCTAATCTACATTGGAATCTTCGTGCCCTAATCATACATATTATTTTGTCTTGAAATTTCATAAACTATTTCCTCAAGTATTTTCCGTTCCTAGAAATAATTCGTGTTACAAATAAAATAGCCATGGGTATGGATTTTATCACCGATTCCATTGTCATATAACGTGCGAGCCGAACCATGGTTGATTGAGTTTCGTGAGGTATAAAATAGATATGATTGATAATATTTAACATTCGGAAAGTTCCGTGTTGAATATTACCTTATTTATCAATGTACACGAATTCAAACTATTTCACACGTTCTGCTCCTTAAGATCTCTGCCTGGAAAAATATGTATTCGGTTACCAGGGTTTCCATTGGTGTACACCAAGAAACATGATTTTACTACACAATGGAGAAGCCCCCTGCAAGTTTTTGTGCTGGGAAGTTAACTTGCTCTTACTCTCCAGGAGGCTTGGATCTCTTTCAGATATGTATATATTAATGTGCATGAAATAATTCTTTATTTCGAGCTCTTAGTATGTATTAAGTTTTATATCTATTTTGTATAGTTGCTAAAGCACCCGAAATATTAAAATGTTAGAAGTATACTTTTTTTCAGGTTATATTAGACCCATTTGCCTGTGTCTAGACAAAGCCATCGTCCGGCATGTGTTGTAAAAGATAGAAGTCGATAGCTTGGAAAACCGCGCACCCGAAAATTGGGTTTCTATATGCGCAATGAGGAATTGGTACTGGAGAAGGGGTGTTTTAGATTGCGTACAACGTTATGTCGCCAACCATCTCCCAAAGTTCCACACCATAGGGAGTATCGCGTTCGCATTGGAGTACGTCATACCAGAGCCCTGAACTTGTAATTAGTTGGCCCTAGATCGAAGGGGTACTAGGCATCATGTTACTTCCCCCTCGTGCCTTTAAACCATTGGAATACATCTGTTTTGCAGTATATGCGACAGCGTGGCGGGGTAGATGGGCATCAAAATTATCTGATGAGTTCATGGGCATGTAGGGGCTAATAGAAACGAGCGCGTTGATGAGGGGGCCAGACTGCCTGTACAAAGTTCCCTCTGATGGTAGTATCCCACAAAACAAGTTAGTCATGTATCAGCGCTATGTAAAGTAACTCCCCATCCTACCTTTAATGCCCATTAAAAAAAAAAAGCTACACCTTTTCACTTCAGTGCCACTCGACCTTTATAGCAACGAAGTACCATGAGTGGAGTATCCGTCTGGTTAGAGTCCCGGACAAGGCCTCCTAAATAAAACCTTCCCTGTTCAGTTTATCAGTTTGTTCCTCGGTCAATCCATTCTTACATTTTCCCTTCCAATCTTTCGCACACCAGCACACTGAATGTTCTCAGTCGATTTTCATTTTCATTACCTTACCGCTGCAGAACATTCTCGGTTACAATAACATTCAGATCTTTCCTCAATTTCTCACATTTACACCTTTTATTTCTCAAATTTTCCATTTGCACTACTTTTGATCAATATATCCTTCTTCGTCTCATTTCCAAACCCCCTCTCTTTTTGGGACCTTTTCTGTGTACAGGGGTTGATCCCAGAGAGGCTCTGGCATTCTCTGTCAAGGGGGGGAGGGGTCAGCCCTGGGGCCCTTTGAGATACCCTGGTGGTGTGATGTGAACCAGACCTTTATTATATCCCATTCCCCCCCTCTCCAATTTTCTTTTACTGCCTTTTATTTCGCCTTCTTCTTTCTCCTATCTAGTGCCCCTCTCGGTTACCTTGCCTCTGCTCATTTTTTCGGACTGATTCTGAATTGTTCTTTCATGAAGGTTAGAGGAGGTTGGGCATCGTCACCGCCTTCGTTTGCAGATGCCAGAGGCGAAACCCAGAGACCTAGAAGTATTCCGCAGAATTGGGACTGCTGAGAATAGTATTTGTCGTGCCTGGTGCTACGGCTCTGGGCCGCTGAAACCCATCATTGGCCCTTTACTCAGTGCGTAGGAGAATTCGAGTAGCCTCGTCGGTCTATAAAGATGGTGTGGTGAATCCGAATCCATTCTCCAAGAGGACATACCGGACGCAACCGAATCGCGAGTTGCAGTAGCACCGGAGGCGAGTAGGACTCCGTGGTGGGAGGTCCTGAGGGAGAATGTGAAGTCATCATTTTTGTTTGCTATCTCTCATCATAAACCTAAAACTAACCCTCTCGTGAAAAACGTTCTTCAGTTCACCCTTCTGCCTTCACTCGGTCGTTGGATCCCTATGCCAACGATGTGGAGCCGGATTTAGATTATCCCCTCTTTCTGGTTTGGAGTTCCTCATCTGAAAACCCACTTGCTAAAGGTGGATGTGTTTGACGTCAATGAATCATTTTAGTCCCGCTGTGACCGACCCCGTCAGATGTGATCAAGAGGTAGTATTGATATTGTGGTTGAGGGGTCAGCTCACTCTCAACCCATAACTGTTTCGCCCCACCTAGGTCTGAATTTTGTCAAAGGTGTCGTCGGTTCGAATGAATTAAGGGACTACAATCACATCCGTCTCCAGAGCAAGCTTAATGCCCAACGTGTGACACATGTACACGGGGTGACTAGAACTGTGGGCTTTGCTCGAGTCCTAACTGCCACATTGATTTTAACGTTTGTACGTCCATGTACTACCCCAGTTTATTAAAGCTGGGTACCGTCGTGTCCCAGGTAAGGGGCCCCTGCATCGAACTACCCAGACCTTGCTTCAGTTACAACCAATTTGGACATGCTGGTCGTGTCTGTCGTCACCCTCGTTCCTGTGAATTGTGGTTCTAATCACCATAGCCCTGAATACGCCAAAACACCGCACTCTACCAGCTGCAGTGCTACTCATAGCGCTGCGTCGAAAACCTGCACAATCTTATACTAAAAGGTTATTGCTTTGCGCGACTCTCTGCCTCTGGACGTGAGAGAGGTTCACCAACGTGCTAGAGCACAAACTTCCGCCGGGCTATGCGCCCGTTACAGGCAGGAGTCTGCCGGTTCCTCGGGTCCCTCAGAAATATCCCCCGTCACTACTCCTTCTAGGATCTCTTTCACTGCTGCAGCAGGCTCTTCGAAATCTGCTCTTCGTCCCCCCAAATCTTTGGGACGGACTTCAAACTTAACCTCCGCCACCATGGAGAAAAATATATCTAATCGTCCCAAATAAGATCCTCTATTTTACGATGGAATTGTAAAGGCGATCTTCCCAAGTAGGAAGAACTCAAAGTCCTGTTGACGACTCTCCACCCGGCTATTGTTTGTCTTCAGGATAACAAACTGGGTACACTAAATTTTCGGGCGGTACCCGATTTGCGCATTTTCAACTCTATTGACATCTTAGTACGTTTTAAGGGATCAGTCCGGAAAGCTTTCTCGTTAAAGCACAGTCTTGGCAATATTTTTCGACATTGAGGAAGCCTACATGATTGGAGTATGAGAGGTTTCAGTTTCTTAGCATCTTTATCTAGTATGGTGCATGATGGAGACACCTACTGACTTAAACCCCGAGAGGAGGGAGTTAATTTCTCAGGGCAGCGTTTTATGTTTTGTAAGTGCGATAAATATCATCTTGTCTCCATGAAGGTGTATCGGCGACCCTCTTCGTCGATGACTTGGCACCCTACTATTCCTCACCTCGCTTTCCATGGCGGCACGTCGTCTGTAGCTAACATTCGATGTGGTTTCAAAAGGTGCAGCACATCTTAGGGGATTCCGCTTTACCATGAGCAAAGCGAAGAGGGACGACGGACTCTTTGTTCTACAAGGTGTAGAGGTAAGAGTTTGTCCCCGTTAGAGGTTGAGAGATGCCTTTATGCAGCTGAATCAACGGCGGCATTCGATAAATTGTCGTCCCCCTCCACCTCTTTAAGCTCCGAATAGATCATCTCTCCAACATAGGTGCCCTAAGGGTTCTTGTCCTTCCGTTGTCACCGATCCCGAATTGGCGTGCGCCACCACCCAGTTTGCACAAGCATATGAAGCTTGGACAAGTTTAGTTTAGTTTAAGGGAAAACTAGGTGGCAGCTGCCCAATCCTAATGGATTCTTAATGGCAGCACTGTTAAAACGGGGTCCCCCGAAAAAAGTCAGAAGAGGCGTGGGAGACACTCAATAAAAATCGGGAAAAGCAAAAGATTAAAAGAAAACGGTACAACACAGAGACGCACACTTAAATTACGGGCGTACACCACGCATTCTAAAAACAAGGGCGGCTGGGGCAATAAACAAATGACATGCGCCAACCGCAGGGGAGGGCATATGATAAAAGATAAAACTAAACCTAAACACAAAAATGGAAACAATTTATAAGAGAGATAAAACGCCACTTCACGATAGAAATGTAAGGAGGGAGGGCGACCGAAGGGAGTCAGCCCTCTGTTAATAGAAAGCGAAGTCGAGCAATGGGAAGGGGGGCAAGAAAGGGTAGGAAAGCAAGAATTTCAAAGAGAAGCAAGGCGGGGACAAACTACTAAGATGTGAGCGAAAAATAGCTCGCCACCATAAAAGGCCCAACTAGGGGCAATTCTGCCTCCACTCGAAACTAAATAGCCATGGTTTTGGGTGGTTGTTTTTTTAAGAGCCCATCTGGCGACTGCCCACTTGGGCATAAGTCTCCGGAAATACGACAGCCTAGAACTAGGCTACTTTAAAATAAAATTATGAAAAAATACCAATGATAAATATTGGAAAAACTCAACAATTAGGAAGCAATCTCCGGCATCCGGGAGAGGTACCCCTCACCCCGGTGCAGGAGCGTGCATCCTACAAAGAAAAAAGAAAAACAAGAATAGAACCTACTTAAATAAAGGGGAGAAGCCCGGCCTCCTCCCCCCCCCCCAAAGTCAACAACTCCACTAGTCAATGTGCACGAACTCGTCCCAAGTACAAGGGACAGGCGGTAGCGACCCCGCCCATCCCGGTACCGGGAGAGGGAACGTGCTCGAAGATCACCCAGACTGGGACATTCGACAAGAATGTACCGAACAGTCTGGGAGACGACGCAGTCGTCACAATAGTGCGCAGGCGAGCGCTTCATCAGATAGCGATGCGTCACACGAGTGTGCCCGATTCGGAGACGACAGAAAGCGACCTGAAGCCGTCGCGGCATTGGGGAAATAGGTCCATGGGAACAGTTGCGGCGCAATGGCACGCAACTTTAAGTTCCCTTCGACCGTCTCCTATCTTCTTTGCCAAGCAGTCCGAAGAGCTGCCCGTATTCCTGCCAAGTAGTCAGGGTTAGGAAGAGCGAAACGATGGTCCGGTCGCAGAGTTCCGCGGACTCGTTGGCGTCTTCATCGGCGAGCTCATTCCCCACAATTCCTACATGTCCAGGAACCCAGCACAAGATAATCTCGACATCTTCCCGGCTCGCCAAAATCGTGGCGTCACGGATATCTCGAAACAGGGGATGCGGAGATTCCAATGCCCCGAGAGCACTCAGGGCGCTTTGTGAGTCGCTATAGATCACAATCCGGTCTCCGAACCGGGCACGTCGCGTAATCTCCCGTACCGAGTGGTGTATTGCCACCAGCTCGGCCGTGAAGACAGACGCAGCACCTGATAGAGCCCCGCTGAATTCAAACAGAGGCGATACGAGGTAGAAGCCTACCCCCTCTTGAATCCGTATACACTGGCACGGTTCCAGCGTGAAACGAGGTGTGCTGCAAAAAGGTCGAACGCAATACTCCCGGCGCAGTACAAGCTTTGGGAGCAGAGGCTGGCGACAAATAGTCAAATATGGTACCCTCCAGGGTGGCGTCCTGGGAAGAACCAGGGGCGCCACCGGCCAGAGAGCTATATCTAGCTCTCGAAGGAGTTTCCTGGCCCTAAACCCAAAGGGCTTAGGGTATGACTGGTGTCTCTCGGCGGCATAGGCACCGTCGAGATGAGCTGCGGCTTGGTGAAAGCTGTTGGCGGCTGAGGGAGGCGCGGGCTCGCGCGGGTACAGGGAAGTAATGCACTGCACGCGGCGCAGAGTGAGTAGCATCTCCCCAGCATCGACCAACAGGCTCTAAATGAAGGAAGTGCGGAAGGCACCAGTCGCAAGGCGAAGGCCCGTGTGGTGGATCGAATCCACCTTCCGCATTGAACGCTCGGCTGCGGATGCATAAAACTCGCATCCGTAGTCGAGCTTCGAGCGAACAAAGGATCGATAAAAAAGTAAGGCAGTAGCCCTATCAGCGCCCCAAGCGGTGAACGTCACGGAACGGAGAATATCCATGGCGCGGGTACAAGAGACCCTAAGGCTGCGAATATGAGCCTCCCAGGTGAGGCATCGGTGGAATACAAGACCAAGGAAACGGTGCGAGTCAACGACTTCCAGGCACACCCAATTAAGAAACAAATCTGGGTCGTGGTGGAGCCATGGATGGCGGCAGAAGTGCACACCTTAGTCTAGGCCAAAGAAAACCGAAACCTGTGCGCTTCGGCATAGCGAGAGACGCGGTTAAATGCCTGTTGGAGTCGACGCTCCAGTGTTGGCATCTGGGCCGCGCCAAAAGAGATCGAAAGGTCGTCCACGTAGAGCGTAGCAAGATTTTGTTTTTTTCAAGTGGCGATCTGGCGACTGCCCACTTAGGCATAAGTTGCCGCCAACAAACAAGCCAGTTCTAGGCTATTTTAAAGTAAAAATTTTAACAAAAACAACAATAAAAAGGGCATAACAATCAGGGAGCCGTCGACCTACAAAAAAATAAAATAAAAACTACAATAACAAAAAAAACAAGTCAAATACAAGAGTGAAGGCCGGCCTCCCCCCAAAAGTCAATAAGTCCACCAGTCATGGTGCACGCACTCGTCCCGAGTACTAGGGACAGGCGGTAACGACCCCGCCCATCCCGGTACCGGGACAGGTTTTCGTGCGCGAAGATCACGCAGACTGAGACATTCGACAAGAAGGTGCCGAACAGCCTGTGGGACGACGCAGTCGTTGCAATAGGGCGCAGGCGAGCGCTCCATCAAATAGCGATGCGTCACACGAGTGTGTCTGATTCGGAGACAAAAGAAAGCAACCTGAAGCCCCCGCGGCATTGGGGGATAGATCTATGGGAACAGTCGCAGCGCAATGGCACGCAACTTTAAGTTCCCTTCGACCGTCTCCCATCTTCTTTGCCAAGCAGTCCGAAGAGCTGCCCGTATTCCTGCCATGTAGTCAGTGTGAGGAAGAGCGAAACGCTGGTCCGGTCGCAGAGTCCTCGCGGACTCTTTGGCGCGCTCAATCCCCGCAATTCCTACATGTCCAGGAACCCAGCACAAGATAATCTCGACATCTGCCCGGCTCGCCAAAACTGTGGCGTCACGGATATCGCGAACAGGGGGATGCGGAAATTCCAATGCCCCGAGAGCACTCAGGGCGCTTTGTGAGTCGCTATAGATCACAATCCGGTCTCCGAACCGGGCACGTCGCGTAATCTCCCGTACCGAGTGGTGTATTGCCACCAGCTCGGCCGTGAAGACAGACGCAGCGCCTGGTAGAGCCCCGCTGACTTCAAACAGAGGAGATACGGCGTGGAAGCCGACCCCCTCTTGGGACTTGGAGCCATCCGTATACAGTGGCACGGTTTCAGCGTGACACGATGTGTGCTCCAAAAAGGTCGAACGCAATACTCCCGGCGCAGTACAAGCTTTGGGAGCATTTTTTAAATTTTTTTTACTAGAGCTCATCAGGCGACTGCCTACATGGGCATTAGTCGCCGTATTAAAAATGGCCTAGTTCTAGTCTACATTAAAATAAAATTAAATGAAGAAAAAAAAACACCCTGAATGAGGGAAAGGAAAAAAACAAAAACAAATGCAAAAAACAAAACAAAACAAAAAAACAAACCCTGCTTAAATAATAGGGAGAAGGCCGGCCTCCCACAAAAAGTCAACAAGTCCACCAGTCAATGTGCACGCACTCGTCCCGAGTACAAGGGACAGGCGGTAGCGACCCCGCCCATCCCGGTTCCGGGCCACGTGTCGTCCGCGAAGATCACCCAGACTGGGACATTCGACAAGAATGTGCCGAACAGATTGAAGGACGACGCAGTCGTGGCAATAGGGCGCAGGCGAGCGCTCCATCAAATAATGATGCGTCACACGAGTGTGCACAATTCGGAGACGACAGAAAGCAACCTGAAGCCGCCGTGGCATTGGGGGATAGGTCCATGGGAACAGTCGCGGCACAATGGCATGACACTTTAAGTTCCCTTCGACCGTCTCCCATCTTCTTTGCCAAGCAGTCCGAAGAGCTGCGCGTATTCCTGCCATGTAGTCCGTGTGAGGAAGAGCGAAACGCTGGTCCGGTCGCAGAGTCCTCGCGGACTCTTTGGCGCCCTCATCGGCGCGCTCATTCCCGGCAATTCCTACATGTCCAGGAACCCAGCACAAGATAATCTCGACATCTGCCCGGCTAGCCAAAACTGTGGCATCACGGATTTCGCGAACCAGGGGATGCGGAGATTCCAATGCCCCGAGAGCACTCAGGGTTCTTTGTGAGTCGCTATAGATCACAATCCGGTCTCCGAACCGGGCACGTCGCGTAATCTCCCGTACCGAGTGGTGTATTGCCACCAGCTCGGCCGTGAAGACAGACGCAGCGCCTGGTAGAGCCCCGCTGACTTCAAACAGAGGGGATACGGCGTGGCAGCCGACCCCCTCTTGGGGCTTGGAGCCATCCGTATACACTGGCACGGTACCAGTGTGACACGATGTGTGCTCCAAAAAGGTCGAACGCAATACTCCCGGCGCAGTACAAGCTTTGGGAGCAGAGGCGTGGCGACAAATAGCCAAATGTGAAACCCTCCAGGGTGGCGTCCTGGGCAGGACCAGGGGCGCCACCGGCCCGAGAGCTATATCTACCTCTCGAAGGAGTTTCCTGTCCCTAAACTCAAAGGGCTTAGGGTATGACTAGCGTCTCTCGGCGGCATAGGCACCATCGAGATCAGCTGCGGAAGCAGCGAGAGCTGTTGGCGACTGAGAGAGGCGCCGGCTCGCGCGTACAGGTGAGTGATGCACTGTACGCGGCGCAGAGCCAGTGGTATCTCCCCAGCATCGACCAACAGGCTCTCAATGGGGGAAGTGCGGAAGGCACCGGTCGCAAGGCGAAGACCGGTGTGGTGGATCGAATCCACCTTCCGCAATAAACGCTCGGCTGCGGATGAATAAAACTCGCATCCGTAGTAAAGCTTCGCTTGAACAAAGGATCGATAAAAAATTAAGGCAGTAGCCCTATCATCGCCCCAAGCACTGAACGTCTTCCGAGAACATCTTCCGGCAGCACCGAGGTGATGCCGTTGATGCTCAGGGCAAAGAGTGTGACACTGAGAACACTTTCCTGCTGGAAGCCCTCTTCCTGCTCCTTTGGGCCGTAGAGGGCTCCCCCCACCCGTACGTGGAATCGACGATCTCGCAAAAATTCAGATATAAACATTGGGAGGCGTCTCCTCGCTCCTATCGTGTGGAGAGTCTCCATGATACCGTATCGCTATGCGGTATCATAGGCCTTCTTCAGATCGAAAAACACCGTGGCGTAGTGATGTCTAAGAAGGAAAGCCTTGCAGAGGGCATATTCCATTCGGAGCAGAGAACCGACGTGGAGAGGAATTTACGGGAGCCGCACTGTGCAAAAGACAGATGGCCTCCGCTGTCCAGCAAATAGGCTAATCTAACATTTACCAATTTGTCCATCAACTTGCACACGCAAGAGGTTAGAGAGATTGGACGGAAACCGGTCGGAGTAGAGGGATCTCTTCCCGGTTTGCGAAAGGCGAGCACAGTAGCGATTCGCCAGGAGTCTGGGAGAAGACCTTCCACCCAGGTCCTGTTGAACAAATCTAACAGAAAGGCCATGCTTCGCTCAACCAGATGTCGAAGCATGGCGTACGGGACATCGTCCGGACCATGGGCGGTGTCCGCGCACGAAGCCAGTAAACTTGACGTGAGGGTTCTCCGCCTCTGGAGGTAAAGTCCAGCCGGCGGCCTTCCGCGACATCACGACTTGCATTGAATGCTGGCGGAGCAGCATCCCGGCTAGAGAATGCGGAAAAAGCGGTCGCTAAGGATTCCGCCACGGACGCGGGGTCCGAGTTTGCGGTCCCATTCTCCTGGAGAACGGGAGGGAAGTCCTGCGAGAACTTGCCCCGAATCTTTTTGACTCGCTTCCACACCTCAGCTAAAGGGGTCTTCCCGTTAAGTGAAGACACGTATGCCCGCCAAGAAGAGCGGCGGGCGTGCTTCGAAATATACCGGAACCTAGCCCTAGCCCGACGAAATTCACCGACAGTGAAAATGTGCGGGCGCGGTTATAGCGCATGTAGGCATAACGCTTCTGTTTGAGAGCTGAGCACCACGGCAGTGGTCGGTGTGCAAAACTGCCAGGCGTTCTGGGAATAGTAGTCAGGCCCGCGGCGATGAGGTTGCCGGAGAACTCAACGGCCTCATCTACCGACATAAACTCCTCGACTGAAATAGAGAATTCAGTCATTTCCTGAAATGCAGGCCACCGCGCCCGCGCCAAGCACCACCGAGGTGGGCTCTCAGGTGGCAGCTGCCCTGAAAATATTTGAATGGGAAAGTGATCACTACTATCGCGGTCATCGACCACCCCCCAATCAAAATCAGGCTGTGCATCCGGAGAGCACAGAGATAGATCAAGGCAAGAAAATGAAGCGGTTCTCGGGCAGTGATGCGTAAACTCATCCACAGTTAGGACACTTATCTCAAGTTCTTTGATCAGATCGGCAAGGACTTGTCCCCTGGAATTTATTGAGTAATCTCCCCAGAGAGGATGCCTGCCGTTCAGATCTCCAAGCAAGAGATAGGGCCTCGGCAACCGTGCCACGATGCAGTGGAAGTCCCCCGCGTCGAAGTCAGCTGACGGTGGAATGTACGCATAAATGATAGTATAGCTCCTATCCAGGTGCAGCTGCACAGCCACTGCCTGAAAGGAGGTATCTAAAGGGAAAGGAAGAAGGGAGACATCATCTCGGGTGTGAACCGCACATCCGCTAGCCCGGCCATCCCGCGGTGGTGGGGTCGCAAGACCCTTATACCCCGGGAGGGCAGGCAGGGGGCACGCGCCTATCATGGTCTTCTGCAAAAAAATAGCTAACGGGAAACGGGACGAGATGAGCCTCCGCAGCTACTCCCAGTTGGCCCGGAGTCCACGGCAATTCCATTGAAGGAATATGCCCTCCAGGCCTAGCTCGTAGGAGACGCGGTGGCCCTCCTCGAATTGAAGCCTCTCACGGGAATGGCCGTACGCTTTCCGGTGGCAGAAACCCGGGCGCTGTTGGCCAGATAAAGCGCTGTGGCCTTTGAGGAGTTATTGGGGGAGGTTGGGCCCGCAATGCGAGTCTTTTCCTCCCTCCGCATCGAAACCTTAGGCGGGCGTTGCGGCTTCAGGGGTGGGGGGCCTTCTTTTCGAGGAACCACCGTCTCCTTTCGGGGGACAGCTTTAGGAACCCCGGAAGATGGCCTAGTGACCATCTTCAAGGGTGTTGCCTCCGGTGAGTCTAACGACTCGGTGGAAGCTCGTGGCCGTTTCGTCTTACGCGAAACGGTCACGCTGGGGGAAGAGGGGGGAGTTCTGGTTTTAGCCGGGGCTGGGTATGAACCCTTTTTGCCGCCAGCTTTACCAGGGAAGCAGCCGGGTTGGGTAGAGCCCGCAGAAGGGTTCCGAATGGGCGCGGGAAACAACCGTGCTCGTTAGCCTGGATAGGCCAGGAGCAGAGGGTGCCTTTCTAACTATTGAGGCATATGACGTCCCAGGCAGAGCCGGGCGCGCCAGGACAGAGTCCTTAGCCTCGCGGAATGAGAGTCGATCCTGGGCCTGAACGGCCAGGATTTCTTCCTCAATGAAATATGCACCACAGTGCCTCGAAGAAGCAGGGTGCGGCTCTCCGCAATTGACACACTTGGCCACACACGATTTGGACTTATCGTGTGCGACCTTGGGGCAATTTACACAGACTTCGGGTGACCCCGACTTTGCACGTCTACATGAGCGATTCGTATGGCCGAAGCGGTGACAGTAATAGTACCGACGCGGCAGTGGCACGAATTCCTTCACGCGGTACCAACTGGCACGCCCCGAATCAGGGAGCTTGTCACAGTCGAACGTGACGAAGTTTGTAGGGGTGGGTCTCGAGACCCCTCCCTGTATTCTCATCACACGTTCGTCCTTGACCGCCCCTTGGTCGGCCAGCTCTAGGGTGATGTCCTCAATGGAGTAGTCAACGAGTTCCCTCGCATACCCTACTCCTTTTACCAAGTTCATTGTAGAGTGCGGCGTCACACTCACCGGGGTGCCATGAAGTGTCCGAAGAGCACTTGTCTTAAGCGCCTCGGCGGGATTCGCCGCGTTCGCCAGAAGGCTTACGTCTGAGAAACGGGTCACCTTCGGCTCTCTACCAATTGCACTAGCTAATCCTCTCCTCTGATGGATCATGTTGCCCTTGCACAAAATGGTGCCATCAGTGGAGCGAATAACGAGGAAGCGTTTGAAGCCAGCGAGCTCGAAAACGCCAGGTAACCTCTGAATCAGGGGCCCCGATGTCATCGAGGCTCCGCCCTGTGCACTTTTGGTATTAGTCTTAGTCAGGGGCTCCGCAACCAGGGGGGCAGAGGGGGCGGATGTACTGATCTTGGCTTGGTCGCTTGCAAGAGTGGCAGCAGACCCATCCGTCTCCGCAGCCCCCACGGATTGAGAGGAGCCCCGAGTCTTCTTCGTCTTTTTGGTCCTTTTCTTTTTTGGAGAGGAGGGCGGGGAATGAATCCGCTTCTCACCTCCGCCGGAAGAAACCCCCAGGCCAGATGGACCGGCCTCAGCCAGGTCATTCTCTGAAATGGAGAAGGTCCTGGTAGTCGTAGGGGCACCGGTCGGAGGAGATCCCTCCCCTCCTTGTACTGCTTCGGAAACCACAGCCGTTTGAGGAGGCTTCCTCATCGGGGCGGATTCGGTGCTTGGCGCACAGCCAGGATTCTCCCCTATGGAAGGCCCTACCGTCTGAGGCTGAGTTTCCTCAAGGACCATCTCTATCTCAGGGGGACCCTCCAGTTATCCATCCCCCCCCCCAAGACATCGCAGGTCCCGTTGGCAGTATCGTCACTAGTCTTCTTTGGGGGAGGCATGGGCCTTGACCCCGGCAAGGTTCAGTATTCTTGCCAGCAGGTCTTTTGAGGGAAGCGACCGAAGGGGCCTGGCTTCCCTCTCCTCCCTAAGGGGGTTTGCCCTACCGAGCCGCTTTGATGTGGAGCGGCTGGCTAAGGGCTGCCTGCTGGCTTTCTTGGCAGTCCCCTTGGAAATAACAGAGGGGACTGCCGCTGGTAAAAGGGAGGCGCCCGAAAGCACCTCCAGAGAAGGGGGTGAGGGGAAGTCCCATACACTCGTAAGCGAAGGAGAGGAGTAAGCCTCCTCTCCGGTTAGAGATATATGGAGGGTCCCCTGCGCAAGCATAGGGGGGTGGGAACCTCTATTTTTTCGGTGGAGCTGCCCGAGGGCGGCTCCGTTGGTGACACAGTGGGAATTAAGGGGAGATTTTTATATTTCTCATCAATGGGCGTGGTGACCCTATTTGTTTCACGGGATGCAATCGCTCATCACCTCTCGCAGTTGCCCCCACTGCAAGAGGTGCTTACAGGCCTGGCAGAGCCAGGCGCCGCCATTTTGGACTACCCCTCCCTCCTGGTGGCCTGGCGGCTCCACCTTAGACGCGGCGTAAAACTGAGTGTGAAGAAGAAAGGAAAAGGGATGTGAGGAAGGTATGGGTGGGGATTAAGCAAGTTGTTAAAAAAAACACATTCCGAACCGGAGCTCAGGGGTTAGGGAACGTTGTCCACTTTTCCCCTCAGCCTCGATCCGGGACGGTTGGCTTGAGAAGAAGGTTAGCATCTACCCTGTGAAATTAGAGGCTGACCATTGAAATTTGTGGCAGAGGTTGTATGAAAAGCGACGAAGTAGGGGAGAAATACAGGCTATCTGAAGGAAGGAAGAGAGACTAAGCTAGAGTCGGACAGATAGCTGGATCCCGTCAGCACGGCGGCCAGGATGGCAAATCGCCGCGCCCCTTACGGGGTAAATAGCCATGGGTGTGTGCCCAATTCGCAACCTGAAAAGAGCAACCTCCCAAGACCGGAGTCGCTGATAGCTAGAGGACCAGTAACAGAGAGAGCGTTTATTAAGGGACATCTTAGAAGAGGGGAGCGAATCCCATTCTCTCTGCCAAAAACAAAAGACATACGCCCTGATTACAGGGTATGAATTCCTAAAGGGCAGAGGGGCTGCATCCGGCACCTAGAGGGCTGCCGAACGGGCCAGCTGCCTCGTTGCCCGGGACCGCAACATGAGCCGGAGCCCAACAGGTCGCCACCCTGTAACAGGAGACATTTCTGCCCAGCCAGGAGCGAATCCGTAAAACCAAAGGGTGTGTGGACGTAAAAGAACGAACTGCCTCTAAAGCAAGCCGGGAATCTGAAGAATTGAGGGATAAAATCAATTTAAAAGCGAAAAGAATGGCCGTCAACCCTGCGGTAAAAACGGATCCTTCCTACAAGAGGGAGGGCGGGCGGACCGAAGAGACTCCGTAGAGGACATCGTGGCTGCCCCAGCACCGAGGTCCGACTTCGAGCCGTGAGTATAGATGGGACGCCGGTGAGCATGAGAACACGCATGCTCAAGAAACAAGCACTTTAATAGACGAGGGTCAGTACACTCCTTTCTCGAAATGCCAAAAAGCAGTACAGACCTCAAGAAGGCAGACGCCGCAACACGGAGCCGGCGGGAATGGGAGGCGCCAACACCCATGGAGGATAGATGGTCCCCAACGCGGAGCCCCAGGAGCCGGGGTAGAGATGCCCGCCGATCAAAAGATGCCGAAGAGGACGAAGCTTGTACAAGTCTTTCGTAGATCCTTGCTCCCTTAAGTGCCTTTCCTCGAGCGTAACCTCATATACACGTTACCTAATATACATAGCGGGTGATTCTATTTTCACCGCTGAACTTTTAGCTTTTAGACAGATCAAAATTTTGCCCTCCGAATTTAGGTGTGTTTTACAAGTGATTCGCTATTTTAGTGCTTCCTATCCCTTAGTTGCAGAAATCTGCAATTGGCTGGTTCAGAATGCGTCCCGTTTTCGAGTTCTATTTTATTGGGTTCCCGGGCATGTAGGGGTTCTGAGCAAGAAGGCTACCGGATAACTTTGCATTGCCTTATCGAGATTTCTTTGCCTCTGAGATCATATTTTTCATTTGTGGAAGGACGAATGGGATGTTCATTCTTTAAATTATATATCATCAAAAAATATGTTCGTTATTGGCCCTCGAGCCTTCAGACTAGTCCTTAGAGGTGTACCTTTGCCGCGTTCGGATCGGCCGCACGAGACTCACCCACGGATATCTTGTTTCAGCTGGTGCTTGAATCACCAATTACTGCCGTTTTTGTGGTGGGGATTAATCTGTCGCCTACCTTCTATTGGAATTTCCTCATTTTGCCATTCTCCGGTCGTCCTGTTTCACGATACTTTCAAATATCTCTCGCCTGGGACGACTTCGTTTCCTTCTGGCTGGTAATCTTTTAAACACTAATTTTTAAAAATTTTACCTCATAGAGTTCTCCCTCTTTTATAATTAATTTGCCTCCATTTGTTCTTTTTGCCATTTAGAATCCACTTGGATTGGGCAGCTGTCCACTTTGTTTCTTCCTTAAATCTAAAGTGCGAGGGTTTGGTATGCTGTGAATGTTAATTTTAAGTTGTTGGGTGATGAAACAGGAATCGCCAGTGCACTTCTTTTTAATTATGTGGGGTCGGGTATGTGGATGAGTTTAGATGTGGAATGGCCGTTTAAGTCAGCGGCTCTGACTGACTTGAAATTGATGCTACGATTAGTTTCCAGCGCCCATATTATTTATTGTCACAACAGTAGCAAACGGACAAGAAGCAAGACTAGAGAAATCATAATTTAATTACTGATCCAATCATTATAAACTTAAGTTATTGGATCCTAAAGCACAGCAATCAAATACACCAATAAATTAATTTGTTCGAAATTCAGGTAACCAAAATCACACATGTTAAAGCTAAGAGATGAGTAAGGGTGATTCATAGAAGAGTTACGAAGTAGTATTCTTCTTTTAAAGTCGGGTCTTCGCAATATTGCGAAAATAAACAAAATGAATTTTCATGTCAAAATGAACAATTACCAAAACTCATACCTATCTATATTCACGACGTCGTACATTTACAAATGGGGGAGATTGGAGATAACTACCGCACATGGAGAAAAAGCTTCCGAGAAAAATATTAAAATTGAACACTAAAATTTTAATTGAATATTTGAAAAAAATAAGGTAAAATAAAATACATTAAAGTATTTTCCCGATTGACAGAACAACTAAGCCACGCCCCTGGGCTAACATCAAAGAGGTACGCACGACACCATAGGCTCATGTAGATACTTCTGCGTCCCACAATACTCTCTCAAGTGTGGATTTTGCAGAGGAAGCCATTACAACTTTGGATAATGGAATCGGCACAGTTTACTCGGCCAGCTGTTTTCATTAGCTAAAGCGCAAGATCGCACAATAGGAGCTAACTTGTAGCAATTTGTAACGTTTATGAACTAATATACAGCAACTTCAAAATAGTTGTGTCTCACCAGTGAATTGACTTTTGAGTGATGAATTAAGGGCGAGGACAAAAAAAAGAAAGAACATTAAATCAACATTTGGAGGAAAGCTCTATTTCGGGGACATTCTATTGCAGAACCAAGCAGGCCTTTTTAGATAAAAAAAAAATAGCTAGCAAAATTCCGTCCTCCACTACGCTTTTCTAAAATAAAAGCTTTTGAAAAAATATGTTAAAAAAATATCCTGACACACACACACGCTAAAAATAAAACAAAACACGAGTTAACAGTTAGCATCCAGTGACGAAGTATTTGAGCAAATCCAAAATCTTTTCATGGAACTTAAAAAAATAGTTTTCCAAAATAGTCAGACTATTACACGAAATACACACTGGTAGGAGGACTTTATATGATTTGCACTAGCAATCTATTTTTCACTCAAAGGCTTTGTTTACTCAGTCCTCTAAAATTTCGGACGATTGACTCTCTCTCAGTTTATTTTGGTAGAGGAAGAACAGTTGGATGTAGTCCGGATTACGTTGTGCGAGGGTGCTGAAGTCATCTACAATGAAGGAAATACAAAGATCAACTGAGGGAACAGACCGTAACACAGCAAAATTTGGGGTAACAACAGATTTGAACTAGATAGGGTAAACCTTCAATTAACACCCCTTTCCCACAAGTGGGTTCGGCGCAAAGTAATTACACGAAAAACTACCAGCCCCTCCATCCCCTATCCACAAAGACACCCATCATTTGTTCGACGCACAACCAGGCAAGGTTGATTTATTGGCAAAAGGCTAAGAACACCCTTCACAAACTCCCTCTATGCCCAATTATTATCTACTCTGAATCGCGCAATCGACAATCTCCCAAGGACTGGAAAATAGAGAGGCGTCCCCAGGCATCCATGATACCATATTACGAAATGCTATCTGCAAAGGAGAACCACTTACAGCCACGGCCAATGTTTGCCACCGGAAATTTTAGGAAATTAAATAAATTCAGGATCGTAAAGTTTTTATTTGCATATTAATATGAATAGAAATTAAATAGGGAGAAATAAATAGCAATAAGTTATATATGCCCCAAACAATCAACAAAAAAAAAATAATTGTCAAAACATGTAACAGCAGCAGCATATAGCAGATGAAGCTGTGAAATTTACAGCAACACCAAACTGATACAGGAAGCTCAGTAGCATGTCGAGTTCTTTGACAGTGATGAGAATTTGAAACGGAGTTCCATTCCATTACAAGCGGCCACCATATTTTACTGTTGGCACTATGCACTGTCGATTACATTGCTCCCCTGGCCTCCTAACGTTGCCTGGAGTCGAAAATAACTGGAACGTGGACTCGTTGAACCATAAGACACGCCCTACTTGACGCATGGTCCAGTTGCAGTGAACACGTGCACAAACCAGTCGACGTCACTTCTGCTAAAGGATGATCAGCAGCTTCTGGAGGTTTTACACGACTTCAGGCCTTGTGCAAGCAGCCTGTGACAGACTGTTCTGACGGATGGATTAAGCTGATCGCCCACTGTCCATTCATGTTACAGCTGGACTGGAGTTTCTAACGATACCGAAGGCTCATACGACGTATACCCGTCTTTACTTTGCGTATTGACTCAGGGTCGTCAAGAACGATGTCGGCCTTGGGTATTCCCACTTTCTCGAATTCTTTTCAACGCTGGAATGTTATGCGCAGACACTCAGGGTGATTTGTCGACAACTGAGACCATCCACGGGCAGCTTCTTTCCTCCACTAGTTAGTTACGTGCTTTCGCCATTATCATATATTATGAGATCCTTCTGACATAGAAAAATAATATTGATCAAGAAATATGATGTGTTCTAGGAAGCCATTTTGACTAAGATACCGCTGTCGTCGTTTGCTCTTAGCTAGACTAGATCTCTGTTTGTGACGCAGTTCTTCCATACATTCGCTTTTCATGTACTTTTGTAAACTTGTGTTTGTAATAAAGGGGACTACTGCCCAAGAAAGTTAAACGGAGGCATTCCAGATGTAATGGACACATAAATGCAAACCTAAACCAACATATTCATAGATATAGCCAAGGATGCGGAAATTCGAATGCCCCAAGAGCACTCAGGGCGCTTTGTGAGTCGCTATAGATCACAATCCGGTCTCCGAACCGGGCACGTCGCGTAATCTCCGGGAACGAGTGTGTATTGCCACCAGCTCAGCCGTGAAGACAGACGCAGCACCTGGCATAGCCGCGCTGACTTCAAACAGAGGGGATACGGCGTGCAAGCCGACCCCCTCTTGGACTTGAAGCCATCCGTATACACTGGCACGGTTCCAGCGTGACACGAGGTGTGCTCCAAAAAGGTCGAATGCAATACTCCCGGCGCTGTACAAGCTTTGGGAGCAGAGGTTGGCGACAAATAGCCAAATGTGGTACCCTCCAGGGTGGCGTCCTGGGAAGAACCAGGGGAGCCACCGGCCCGAGAGCTATACCTAGTTCTCGAAGGGGTTTCCTGGCCTTAAACCCAAAGGGCTTAGGGTATGACTGGCGTCGCTCGGAGGCATAGACACCGTCGAGATCAGCTGCGGATGCAGTGAGAGCTGTTGACGACTGAGGGAGGCGCCGGGCTGGCGCGTACAGGGGAGTAATGCACTGAACGCGGCGTAGAGCGAGTGGCATCTCCCCAGCATCGACCAACAGGGTCTCATTGGGGATAGTGCGGAAGGCACCGGTCGCAAGGCGAAGGCCGGTGTGGTGGATCGAGTCCACCTTCCGCAATAAACATTCGGCTGCGGATGTATAAAACTCGCATCCGTAGTGGAGCTTCGAGCGAACAAAGGATCGATACAAAAGTAGAGCAGTAGCCCTATCAGCGCCCCAAGCGCTGAACGTCACGGAACGGAGAATATCCATGGCACAGGTACAAGAGACCCTAAGGCTGCGAATATGAGCCTCCCAGGTGACGCGTCGGTCGAATACAAGACCAAGGTAACGGTGCGACTCAACCACATCCAGGCACACCCCATTAAGAAACAAATCTGATCGGGGTGGAGCCGTGGATGGCGGCAGAAGTGCACCACCTTAGTCATTGCCAAAGAAAACCGAAACCCGCGCGCTTCGTCATATCGAGAGACGCGGTTAAATGCCTGTTGGAATCGACGCTCCAGAGTTGGCATCTGGGCCGCGCCAAAAGAGATCGAAAGGTCGTCCACGTAGAGCGTAGCGAGAACATCTTTCAGAAGCACCGAGGTGATGCCGTTGATGCTGAGGACACTTCTCTGCGGGACACCCTCTTCCTGCTCCTATGGGCCAGAGAGGGCTCCCCCCACCCGTACGCGGAATCGACGATCTCGCAAAAATTCAGATATTAGCATTGGGAGGCGTCCCCTCGCCATCGTGTGGAGAGTCTCCATGATACCGTATCGCCATGCAGTATCATAGGCCTTCTCCAGATCGAAAAACACCATAGCGTAGTGCTGTCTACGAAGGAAGGCCTCGAAGACGGAATTTTAGAGACGGAGCAGAGCATCCGACGTGGAGTGGAACTTGCGGAAGCCGCACTGTGCAGAAGACAGATGGCCTCCGCTGTCCAGGAAAAAAGGCTAATCTAACATTTACCAATTTGTCCATCAACTTGCACACGCAAGAGGTTAGAGAGATTGGGCGGAAACCGGTCGGAGTAGTGATCTACCCGGTTTGCGAAAGGCGAGCACAGTAGCGATTCGCTAGGAATCCGGGAGAAGACCCTCCACCCAGATCCTGTTGAACAAATCTAACAGAAAGGCCATGCCTCGCTCACCCAGGTGTCGAAGCATGGCGTACGGGACATCGACCGGACCATGGGCGGTGTCCGCGCACGAAGCGAGAGCGGAATGCAACTCACTCACAGTAAACTTGTCGTTGAAGGGTTCTTCGCCTCTGGATGTAAAGTCCAGCCGGCGGCCTTCCGCGAAATCACGAAGTGCATTGAATGCTGGCGGAGCAGCATCCTGACTAGAGAATGCGGAAAAAGCGGTCGCGAAGGATTCCGCCACGGACGCGGGATCCGAGATTGCGGTCCCATTCTACTGGAGAACGGGAGGAAGGTCCTGTGAGAACTTGCCCTGAATCCTTTTGACTCGCTTCCACACCTCTGCTAAAGGGGTCTTCCCGTTAAGTAAAGACACGTATGCCCACCAAGAAGAGCGTCGGGCGTGCTTCGAAATATACCGGAACCTAGCCCTAGCCTGACGAAATTCAGCGACTGTGAAATCTTTTGGGCGGCGATTATAGCTCATGCAGGCATAACGCTTCTGTTTGAGGGCCGTCTCACACTCGGCCAACCAACATTGGAGAGGTCGGCGTGCAAAACGGCCAGACGTTCTGGGAATAGTAGTCAAGCCCGCGGCGATGAGGTTACCGGAGAAGAACTCAACGGCCTCATCTACCGACCTAAACTCTTCGACTGAGATAGAGAATTCAGTCATTTCCTGAAATGCAGGCCACCGCGCCCGCGCCAAACACCACCGAGGTGGGCTCTCAGGCGGCAGGCGCCCTGAAAATGATATTTGAAAGGGAAAGTGATCACTACCATGGAGGTCATCGACCACCTCCAAATCAAAATCAGACTGTGCATCCGAAGAGCACAAAGATAGATCAAGACAAGAAAATGAAGCGGTTCTCGGGCAATGATGCGTAAACTCATCCACATTTAGGACACCTATCTCAAGATCTTCGATCAGATCGGCAAGGACTTGTCCCTTGGGATTTATTGAGTAATCTCCCCAGAGAGGATACCTGCCGTTCAGATCTCCAAGCAAGAGAAAGGGCCTCGGCAACCGTGCCACGACGCGGCGGAAGTCCCCCGCGTCGAAGTAAGCTGACGGTGGAATGTACGCATAAATGATAATATACCTCCTATCCAGGTGCAGCTGCACAGCCACTGCCTGAAAGGAGATATCTGAAGTTTAAGGAAGAACGGAAACCTCATGCTGGGTGTAAACCGCACATGCCCCAGCCCGGCCATTCCGTCGTGGTGGGGTCGCAAGACCCTTATACCCGGGAGGGCAGGCAGGGGGCACGCGCCTAGCATGGTCTCCTGCAAAAAGATAGCTAACGGGAAACGGGACGGGACGAGCTTCCGCAGCTCCTCCCAGTTGGCCTGGAGTCCATGGCAATTCCATTGAAGAAATATGCCCTCCAGGCCTAGCTCGGAGGAGACGCCGGGGCCATCCTCGAACAGAACCTCACGGGAATGGCCGTACGCTTCCCGGAGGCAGAACCACGGGCGCTGTTGGCCGGACAAAGCGCTGAAGGCTCTGTCGCCTTCGAGGACTTATTGGGGAGGTTGGGCTCGCCATGCGAGTCTTTTCCTCCCTCCGCATCGAAACCTTAGGCGGGCGTTGCGGCTTCGGAGGCGGGGGGCCCTCTGTTCGAGGAACCACCGTCTCCGAGCCACTCGCTCCACCACTAAGCGTGGGCGAAGGAGCCGAAGCTCCTTTGTTGCTGTCCCCCTTTCGGGGGCAGCTTTAGGAACCCCGGAAGATGGCCTAGCGACCATCTTCAGGGGTATTGCCTCCTGTGAGTCTAACGACTCGGTGGAGGCGCGTAGCCGTTTCACCTTAAGGGAAACGGTCACGCTGGGGGAAGAGGGAGGAGCCCTGGTTTTAACCGGGGGTGGGTATGAACCCTTTTTATCGCCAGCTTTAACAGGGGGGCGCCCGGTTTGGGTAGAGCCCGCAGAAGGGCTCCGAATGGGCACTGAAACAACCGTGCTCGTTGGCCTGGATGGGCCAGGCCAAAGGGTGCCTTTCTAGATATTGAGGCATATGACGTCCCAGGCAGAGCCGGGCGCGCCAGGACCAAGTCCTTAGCCTCGCGGAATGAGAGTCGATCGTGGGCCTGAATATCCAGGATTTCTTTCTCAAGGAGATATGCACCACATTGCTTCGAAGAATCAGAGTGCGGCTCTCCGCAATTGACACACTTGGCCACACACGATTTGGACTTATCGTGTGCGACCTTGGAGCAATTTACACAGACTTCGGGTGACCCCGACTTTGCACGTCTACATGAGCGATTCGTATGGCCGAAGCGGTGACAGTAATAGCACCGACGCGGAAGTGGCACGAATGCCTTCACGCGGTAGCGGTACCAACCGGCACGCACCGACTCAGGGAGCTTGTCACAGTCGAACGTGACGAAGAGTGTAGGGGTGGGTCTCGAGGCCCTTCCCTGTTTTCTCATCACACGTTCGACTTTGACCGCCCCATGGTCGGCCAGCTCTAGGGTGATGTCCTCAATGGAGTAGTCAACGAGTTCCCTTGCATAAACTACTCCTTTTACAAAGTTCATGGTAGAGTGCGGCGTCACACTCACCGGGGTGCCATGAAGTGTCCGAAGAGCACTTATCTTGGCCGCCTCGGCGGGATTCGCCGCATTCGCCAGAAGGCTGCCGTCCGAGAAACGGGTCACCTTCGGCTCTCTACCAATTGCACTAGCTAATCCTCTCCTCTGATGGATCATGTTGCCCTTGGACAACATGGTGCCATCAGTGGAGCGAATAACGAGGAAGCGTTTGAAGCCAGCGGGCTCGAAAACGCCAGGTAACCTCTGAATCAGGGGCCCCGATGTCATCGAGGCTCCGCCCTGTGCACTTTTGGTATTAGTCTTAGTCAGGGGCTCCGCAACCAGGGGGGCAGAGGGGGCGGATGTACTGATCTTGGCTTGGTCGCTTGCAAGAGTGGCAGCAGACCCATCCGTCTCCGCAGCCCCCACGGATTGAGAGGAGCCCCGAGTCTTCTTCGTCTTTTTGGTCCTTTTCTTTTTTGGAGAGGAGGGCGGGGAATGAATCCGCTTCTCACCTCCGCCGGAAGAAACCCCCAGGCCAGATGGACCGGCCTCAGCCAGGTCATTCTCTGAAATGGAGAAGGTCCTGGTAGTCGTGGGGGCACCTGTCGGAGGAGATCCCTCCCCTCCTTGTATTGCCTCGGAGCCCTCAGCGTTTGAGGGGGACCTTGCATAGGGGCGTACTCGGGTTCAGGGCTTGGCGCCGAGCCCGGATTTTTCCCCATGGAAGGTCCTACCGTCTGAGGCTGGGTCTCCTCAAGGACCATGTCTATCACAGGAGGGGCATCCAGTTGGCCATCCCCTCCCAGGACATCGCAGGTCCCCTTGGCAGCGTCAAGAGTCATTTGTGGGGAGGCACAAGCCTTAACCCCGGCAAGGTTTAATATCCTTGCCAGCAGGTCTTTTGAGGGAAACGACCGAAGGGGCCTGGCTTTCCTCTCCCCCCTAAGGGGGTTTGCCCTACCGAGCCGCTTACACGAGGGGCGGTCGGCAATGGGCTGCCTGCTGGCTTTCTTGGCAGTCCCCTTAGAAAGAAAAGGAGGGACTGCCGCTGGAAATAGGGAGGTGCCCGAAAGCACCTCCAGAGAAGGGAGTGAGGGGAAGTCCCCTACACCCGTAGGCGTAAGAGAGGAGTAAGCCTCCTCTCCGGTTGAAGAAGTATGGAGGCTCCCCTGCGCAAGCACAAGCGGGGGGCCTCCATTTTTTTGGTGGAGCTGCCCGAGGGCGGCTCCGTTGTTCTTGGGGAAGTTGGGGGTTGGGTTTTTTTTTATACTCATCACTGGGCATGGTGACCCTCTTATTTACACGGGACGCAACAGCTCACCACCTCTCACAGTTGCCCGCACTGCAAGAGGCGCTTGCAGGCCCGGCAGAGCCAGGCGCCGCCATTTGGGACCACCCCTCCCGCCTCGTGGCCTGGCAGTCCATCGGCATGGCGGCTCCACCTTAGACACGGCGTAAAAATGATAGATTTTGAAGACGAGAGGAAAAGGGATGTGAGGAAGGTATGGGTGGGGATGAAGCAGGTAGTTAAAAACCAGCCACCCCAGACCGGAGCTCAGGGGTTAGGGAACATTGTCCCCCACCCCCTCAGCCCCGATGCGGGATGGTTGGCTGAAAGGAAGGTCAGCATCTACCCTGTGAAATTAAAGGCTGACCAGAGAAAGTTGTGGGAGAGGTTGTGTGAAAAGAGAGGAAACAAGTGTTTTGAAGGAAGGAAGAGAGGCTAAGCTGGGGCCGGACGGGGTGCTGAGTCCCGTCAGCACGGCGGCCAGGATGGCAAATCGCCGCGCCCCTTACGGGGCAAACACAGAGGGGTGGGGACATCCATTATTTTCGTGGAGCTGCCCGAGGGTGGCTCCGTCGATTGAACAGGAAAAGTTGAGGGTTGTTTGTTTTTTTTTGTTCATCAATGGGCATGGTGACCCTAAATTTTCTGCGGGACACAATAGCGCATCACCTCTCGCAATAGCCCGCACTGCAAGAGGTGCTTACAGGCCCGGCAGAGCCAGGCGCCGCCATTCGGGACCACCCCTCCCGCCTGGTGGCCTGGCAGTCCATCGGCATGGCGGCTCCACCTTAGACGAGGCGTAAAATTGATAGATTGTGAAGAGGAAAGGAAAATGGATGTGAGGAAGGTATGGGTGGGGATGAAGCAGGTTGTTAAAAAAACCCATCCCGAATCGGAGCTCAGGGGTTAGGGAACAAACATCTTGGAGTCCACAGCAATTCTATTGAAGATCTACAAGAGAGTTTTAGCGGCCTTCTTAGAAGGGATGGACCTTACTGAAATGAATGTAGATCGATGGAAGCAGCGCTCCGAGCACGATTGGTTGCGGAATACACTCTCGCCTTCCAGTAAGTTTGAGCTCGACACGCAAACCTTCTCTCAATCAATTACCAAGCTCCTTTCAGCCTACACTTCCATAAACGAATGGCTGTCTGCCAACTTTCTTAAACTTAACCACGATAAAACTGAAGTTCTCCTTGTTGGTACCGCTTCGATGGTGAGAAATCTAAAGCGCTCTTCCCCTCCCTTAACCTTGGGGAAACCAATGTCGCCTTCTCTGATTCCGCCAGTAATCTTGGTGTTATTTTCGACGAGCAACTCTCGTTTAAACCGCACATCCATCGTATCTGTAAGTCTTCCCTCGGTTTCCTCCGCAACTTCTCATGTGTTCGATTCCATTTTGATCGACGAAGCCTCGAGACTGCTATTTATGCCTTCGTCACCTCACGCTTAGACTACTGCAATTCTCTTCTAGTGAATCTCTCTTCTTCGTCACTTCGCCCCCTACAACTAGTTCAAAACTATGCTGCCCGGCTCCTATTCGCCGCTCCCGGTTCTCTCCTTCGATGCCTCTGTTACAGGAGCTACACAGGTTATCTATTCGCTCCCATACCCAAATTATTCTCATCACCTACAAGGCCCTAAATCTCGAGGCTCCACCTTATCTCCTGTCGTCAAACTCCTCGGGCACTCCGGTCTAACCTCGATCCCTTCCTGAACACTTCTCGTTCTGTCCTCTGCTCGATTGGTGACCGTTCCTTCTCAGTTTGTGCTCTTAGACTCTGGAATGCTCTTCCTGCCGAAGTCCGATCCTCTCCCTCCCTTGCTACTTTTAAACGTCTCCTGAAGACTCATCTCTTCAGAATTGCCGTCTCTCCCCTGCAAACTTTCTCTACACTCACTACACAACCTGCGCTCTGGGAGGGAGGGCGCATTATAAATACCTATTATTATTATTCTCTCTCATTCCGCAGGCGGAGCGCATTTGGGCAGGACCGACTTCATTTTGCGACCCGGGCGGGAAATCTCAAGCACCATATAAGTGCTACTCAACTTGTGGGTGGTAACATTCGAACCACTCAGGGGTGGGCCCAGTGCCACCTTCCTCCAAGTGTGGCCGCTTCGTATTCATCCAAGGGGTTACGGGAAGAAGGAAAGAGCAGTGCAGATGGGCAATTTGATAGTGGTGCTGGGTGTGAGAACGGTACACAAAGTAAGTAAAGGTTGGACAGTGCTCCGAAGTGACATGGACATGAATATATACCAGAGTGTGAGGGTGGGCGAAGGGTTGGAAGACTGTGTAAAAAGTAGGTTAATTATGTGAATGTTTAAGAAAGAAAGCGGCTGATCGAGAAGCAAGTGGATGATAGATGCACATGGAGAGGGTTTGGGGTCTCGCTATGAAGGGCCAATTGAGTGTAGAAAAAATGATGGATGGCTATGTACCTGATTAAATATAAAGGGCACCAAAGAACTCAATATGACTTGATCAGACTTGGGAATACAGGAAACCTACCTGGGAAATAATCCCACATTATTTCAACAACCCCACCTCCCTAAATCAAAGCAAAACGTGAATAAAATCAATGATACGACATGGTTTGGATGGTATTACTACATGCTTTCCACACGAGTTAGAAAGCAAACAAACCGCAATACTCACCACGAATGAGATATCCTTTTGCATCAGAATCAACTTCATGGAAGAGTCTCTCAGCCGTCTTGGAATCAACACGAAGTGAAGCATCGAGAACCTGAATGAAGGTGTCTACACAAACGCAATCTTCCCCTTTCTGATCAAAGAACTTGAATGTCTCTGAGAAGACCTTATTCGAACTGCTTTGTTTGATCTCGCAACGAGCAATTACAAAATCACGGAAGCATATCAAATCACACCCGTCCTGCAACAGTGTCGACTAGATAAGTACAGTGGGCATTAAAATGGATTAGTCGGAGGCGGGATTCTTGTTGGCGGAATTTGTTATCAAACTCGATTGCAAAGAGGCGAAAGTAGAATCTACCTATGGTGATTCTACATGACTGTGCTGTGCAAGGGTGCACTACACTCACAGAGAAAGGGGAGAGTATGTGAGAATGCTTGAGAATAAAAGGGAAATAAGTGCAAGCATGGAAATAGAGCAAATTTAAAGTAGTATTTTTTTTTTTACTCAAAAGCGTTTTTCTGGCGACCGCAACCAAGGGCACGGTTACCAAAGACAGTAGTTAGCCAATCATTTAGGCTATATTAACAACCCTTCCCCATAAAAAACCTACAGACCAAGAAATCGACAAAAACAAATACCACAGTCATGCTCCGGAATCCGAGGGAGCCCTGCCTTACTCCGGCGCCCGGACACGTAGCCAACACCAAAAAAGGCTTATTCCAGTCAGGTCAGGTGTGCAGGAACTCGTCCGGCTACAAGAGACAAGTGGTAGCGTCCTCGCTCCTCCTGGTAACGGGAAATGTAGCATGCGCGAAGATTCCCCAACTTGAACACTCAACAAAAATGTGGGGGACAATGCAGTCGTCGAAGACAAGACAAACTGCAGGGGGTCGAACATTTGGGGGGTAGGAGCACGGGCAGAGTCGTAGCAATGATGGTGTGCAAGTCTAGGTTCCAAAGGTTTCCTATCTTCTTTGCCAGGCAGCCTGGAAGGCTGACCTGCCATCTAGTCAGTGAGGGGAAGAGGCAACCAACGGCTCGGTCGCCATATTCAAGGACTCTTTGGCGGCTGCTCATTTCCATTTCCCGCAATCACTACATGTCCAGGAACCCAGCAGAAGACAATCAACATGGGGTGCGGAGATTCTAGAGTACTCAGGGAGCTCTGTGTGTCGCTATATGTCATGTGATAAAGTGTACTCAAAAAAAGGTCGAACTCAATACTCCGGGCTCTGTGGAAGCTTTGTGAGCAGAGGTGTGGGGAGGGAGATAAGGTCAGATGTAGTACATTCTAGGGTGTCGTCCTGGGCAAAACCAGTGGCGCTACCGAGCTCTCGCAAGAGTTGCCTAATTCAAAACCCCAAAGGCTTAGGGTATAATTGGCGTCTCTCAGCGGCATAGATACCGTCGAGATCGGAATCAGATGCAGTGAGGGACGTTAGCAGCTGAGCTCACCCGTGTAAGCGATAATGCCCTGTGTAGGTCGTAAAACGAGCTGCATCTCTCAGGGCAGGCTTTCAACAGGGGGAGTGGGGGGGGGGATAAGTACCAGTCGTCAAACAGATCTGGTGTAGTGTATCGAGTACACCTTCCGTTATTCACGCATCCTTAGTCTAGCTTAGAACGACCAAAGGATTTTTTTTCCAGAGCACCTATTTGGCCACTGCCTACAATCAAGCATAATAATAGGCTGTACTAAAATAAAACTAAGCCAAAAAGAGTAAGCAGAAGGGTTCCGAGAGGGCGAGGAAACAAACGTGCGCGTAGGTCTGGAGGGGCCAGGAGCAGAGGGTGCCTTTTTAAAAAAATTCAGGCATAAGGCGTCACAGGCAGGAAATGCTACATTACTTCCAAGAAGCAGGGTGCGGCTCTCCGCAATTAACCATACCCCATAGGACCTTAACGTGTACGGCCTTGGAGCAACTTCCCAGACTTGGGGTAGACCCGACTTTGCAGGCCTACAGGAGCGATTCGTATGGCCGAAGCGGTGGCAGTAGTAGCACCTCCGCGGCAGTGGCATGAATGCCTTCACCGACTCAGAGCCTGTCACGGTCAAACGGGACGAAGAGTGTATGGGTGGGTCTCGAGGCCCCTCCCTGTTTTTCTAATCATACGCTCGACCTTGACCACCCCCTGGTCAGCCAGCTCTTCAATGATGTCTTCTAAGGAATATTTCACGAGTTTCCTTGCATAAAAAACTCTTTCATGAAGTTCATCGAAGAGTGAGGCGTCACACTCACAGGAGCGCCATTGAGTGTTCAAAAGGCGCAATCATGGCCGCCTCGGGAGGGTCAGACGCATTCGCCAGAAGGCTCATGTTCGAGACGAGTTACCGTCGGCTCTCTACCAGTCAAACTAGTTAAAGCTCCCCTCTAATGGGGCATGTGGCCTTGGCCAATATGGCGCCAGCGGGCTAAAAAAAAACAGGTATTCTTTGAATGAGGGGCCCCGACGTAATCTCGGCTCCGATAAACGCACTTGCGACTTTGGTGTTAGTCTAGGACCACCACCAGGAAGCGCCTCGGGGGAGAACGTGCTGATCTTGGCCAGGTTGCTTGACGAAGTAAAAGTAGCCTCGTCAGTCTTGGGAGCCCTGCAGAGGGGAGAGCAATCCCTAGCATTTTTCGGGAGAAGGGCGAGAAGTGAAACCACTTCTCTCTATTATCGGAAGGGACGGCCTGGCATCATCAAGATTCTTCTCCGAAATGGGGCGGACACCAGTCAGGGCAAGGGGGCACTCCTCTCCTTGTGAGTCCTCGGGAGGAGGCGAGGGGAAACTTGCACGTGGGCAGATTCAGGTTCGAAGTTTGGCACTGAGCAAAGGTTCGTCCTGATGTAAGTTCCTGCTATCAGGGGCGGGGTCACATGAGGGATGAGGGACCATGTCCATCTCGGAGGAGGAGGGACTACTACAAATGGTCACCCCCTGCACAAGTCGTCTTTTTTCTTTTTGAGAGAGCTCATATAGCGACTGCCTGCATGGGCATAAGTGGCCATACATGAGACAGCCTACTACTAGGCTATATTAAGAAACAAAAAAACAAATAATATGTAAATAAAAAATAACGCTAAATAAGGACAATGGCTAAAATAATAACACGAAAACCGCAAAAAAAGCAAGAATTAGGCGCGCTCTGGCGTCGGGGGTAGCCCTGCGTCTTCCCCAGTGGAGGAACATGCAACCTACAAAAAAACAAAAATCAAATAAAGGGGGGAGGCCAGCCTCATCTAAAAAGTCGTAAAGTGCACAAATCAGTGTGCATGAACCCATCCCTAGTACAAGGGACAAACAGTAGCGACCCCGCCCATCCCGATACCGGGACAGGTAACGTGCGCGAAGATCGCCCAGATTGGGACATTCAACAAGAATGTGCCGAACAGTCTGGGTGACAACGCAGTCTTCACAGTAAAGCGCAGGGAATGGCTCCATCAAATGGCGGTGCGTCCAGCGAGTGTGTCCAATTCGGAGACGACAGACAGAAAGCGACTTGAAGCCGTCACGGCATTGGGGGGGTAGGTCCATGGGAACAGTCACGGCGCAATGGCACGCAACTTTAAGTTCTGTGAGCCCAGTCATCGCGGACTCTTTGGAGCCCTCATCAGCGCGCTCATTCCTCGCAATTCCTACATGTCCAGGAACCCAGCAGAAAAAAATCTCGACATCCGCCCAGTTCGCCAAAACGTGGAGTCACGGATATCACGAACCGAGAGCACTCGGGGGGCTTTGTGAGTAGATATAAATCACAATCCGGTCTCCGAACCGGGCACGTCGCGTTATCGGGCGTACCGAGCGGTATATTGCAAACAGCTCTGCCGTCAAGACAGATGAAGCACCTGGCAGAATCCGCTGACTTCAAACAGGGGGGCTACAGCGAGGAAACCGACCCCCTCTTGGGACTTGGAGACATCCGTATACACTGGCATGGTTCCAGCGTGACACGAAGGGTGCTGCAAAAAGGTCGAACGCAATACTCCCGGCGTTGTAGGAGCTTAGGAAGCAGATGCGTTACGACAAATAGCCAAATGTGGTACCCTCCAGGGTGGCGTCCTGGGCAGAACCAGGGGCGGCGCCTGCCGGAGAGCTATACATAGCTCTCAAATGAGTTTCTTAGCCCTAAACCCAGAGGGCTTAGGGTGTGACTGGCGTCTCTCGGCGGCATAGGCAGCATCGAGATCGGCTGCGGATGCAGTGAGAGCTATTGGCGACTCACAGAGGCGCCGAGCTCGCACCTACAGGTGAATAATGCACTGTGCACGGCGAAGAGCGAGTGGCATCTCCCCAGCATCGACAAGTAGGCTCTCAATGGGAGAAGTGCGGAAGGCACCAGTCACCAGGCGAAGGCTGGTATGGTGGATCGAGTCCACCTTTAGCAATACATGCTTGGCTGCGGATGCATAAAACGCATCCGTAGTCGAGCTTGGAACAAACAAAGGATCGATAAAAAAGTAAGGCCCTATCAGCGACCCAGGCGCTGAACATCACGGAGCGAAGAATACCCATAGCGCGGGTACAAGAAGGAAGGAAGGAATAGTGCATTGAAAATTTAAAAGCTGCGTAGCCCAGATGGACTATCTAGCAGCCAAATTCACTTATGGGCGGTGAATTTAAAATTATTATTTTTAAAATATTGCCATATTAAAATATATAAAAAAGCAAAAATGTCCTTGGGACCAAAATTAGTTTAATAGGCAATATTAAGTCAGTTGAGTTTTTAACAAAAAAATAGACTATTAAAAGATTCAACAAAAGGTAAAAAAAAAGAGTAAAAATAATAAATAACAAGTAAATAAACTATGAATATATCAACAATATAACTTTAAAAGTTATTATGCAATTATATTTTTGTTAAAAATTTATTCATTTTTTTAAAAAATGTAAAAACATAAACTATGAATAGATCAACAATAAATATATAAAACTATTTTAAATTTTGTTTAAAAGATTGCTTTCTTTTAGGAAGGTTAGTATCCTAGTCACGTTAAAGAAGCAATGGGTCTCAGAAAAGATGCCCCGCAGAGCCTGCTGGGGGGCCATCTCTCTGGTAATGAAGGGAAAAGTCGTCCTTCTGAGATTCCTTAGCAATGGGCATTCTACAAATATATGGAGGACAGATATTTGTACCCCACACAGAATGCACATAGGTGGGGGCAGCCCACTCATTAAATGCTCATGGGTGAGCCGGCAATGGCCTATCCTCAGACGGACAAGCGCAACCTCCATTTTACGATGTCTAGTTGTACGTGGCCATGGGTGAACGGAGGGTTTTATGGAGTGGAGCTTGGTGGGAGGGAGCTCACTCCACCTCTTCTGCCATAGGCCGACCACGTATTCATTGATCAGAGGATAGGCATCGCAGAGTGGGACTGGGGCCACTGGAGCTGTCCCCAGTGATGCTGCTTCTTTGGCTGCAGCATCTGCCCTCTCATTGCCTGGGATGCCCACGTGACTAGGCACCCAGCAAAAGGATATCTCGTTGATGGGCGATAGTCGTAGGAGCCACCGCTGGATCTTGGAAACCAACGGATGGCTCGAACCAACATCACCCAACATTTGAAGCGAACTAAGGGAGTCTGTAAAGATAGTATGAGGACCAGATGGCCTGCCAGCTATGATAGTCAGTGCCGCCATCAGAGCAACGAGTTCCGCTGTGAATGCGGAAGCTGCGTTTGGCAGGCGGACCAATGCTGTCTCAGATGGAAAGACAGCAGCTGCTCCAACTCTGTCCGGTGACTTGGACCCATCGGTGAACACAAAAGTGCTATGCCGATGTTGAGAGGAGTGGTCGCCATACATGGCTCTCAATACTACAGGCAGGTGGTGATCCTTGGGCCTATCAGCTAGTTCCCTACATACCATTACAGGTTGTATGAGCCACGGGGGGGTCTTTGGCATGGTAAAGGGAATCACTGAGAACTCCCTTAGTTGCGCAGTGTGCTCGGCCATACGCAGAGCAAAGGGGCGAGCCAGAGATGGAGATCTATCGTATGAGGCCACTGTCCGTGTATTGAACATGCACTCATACACTGGCGTCTGCGGTAGTTGCTCAAGTCTAAGGAGGTAGTTTAAATTAGACTTGAGCCTGTGATAGGGAAGGGGGAGAACCCCGTTCTCTGCGTAGAGGCTCCACACTGGGGAGGACTTAAAAGGCTCCAGAAGCCAGGCGCACAGTGTTTAGTTTTTCGAGAATGGATGGCGAGGCAGAGGAGTACACCTGTGATCCATAGTCTAGCTTTGATTGGACCAATGCTAAATACAGGAGCCACAGGGTACGTCGATCACTTCCCCAAGAAGTGTGAGACAACAGTTTCATTATGTCCATTCTCTTTAAACAAGACCTTTTCAAGGCGTCCACATGGTGCCGGAAGGAAAGCCTTGAATCAAATATGACCCCCAGATATTTGAAATGGGGCTCAAAATCTATAGGCACACCATATAGCGACGAAAGGGAGGGGGTCCCATGTCACTAACTTATGCCCATAAAAGTGAACAGCCTTGGTATTTACTGCGGAAAAGCGGAAACCCTTGGAGGAAGCATTTTCAGCTACAGTGCTTATAGCTCGCTGTAGCTTACGGACGATAAATGGGAGTCTGGGCGAAGAACAAATGAGCGCCAGATCATCCACATATAACGTCGACGAAATCTCGGGAGGGAGATTTCTAACAATGCTATTAATGGCCACAGAGAAGCAGGTGACACTGAGGACACTTCCCTGTGGCACACCCTCAACTTGGTCCACAGGCTCTGATAAGGTGCCTCCAATCCTTACGCGTAGTGTGCGTCGCATCAGAAATTGCTCGACAAACCTGGGGAGGTAACCCCGCAGGCCCCAATCATGGAGTTGTTTAAGGATACCACGCCTGCGCGGGTACAAGAGAGCCTAAGGCTGAGAATATGAGCCTCCCAGGTGAGGCGTCGGTCAAATACAAGACCAAGGAATCGGTGCGAGTCCACCACTTCCAGGCACCTCACTGTTTTCCAATCACACGTTCGACCTTGACAGCCCCATGGTCGGCCAGCTCTAAGGTGATGTCATTATGGAGTAGTCTACGAGTTCCTCGCATAAACTACTTCTTTCAAGAAATTCATGGTAGTGTGGCGTCACACTCACAAGCGTGCCATCAAGTGTCGAAAGGGCACTAATCATGGCCGCCTCGGAGGGATTAAACTCGTTTGCCAAGAGGCTCCCGTCCGAGAAACAGGTCACCTTTGGGTCTCTACCAATCACACTAGCTAGATCTCTAAAACACACAACAACTGAACACTATGAACGGCCTTCGGCGTAGATAAAATGATGGGTGCCCTTGAGTTTTATAGGACATAAAAGGAATGGGAGGGGCGGGTAGTTTTAGGGGCGTCGACGCGCGCCGACACCCCTTTGTGGGAAACCCGTAGATGCTTAAGTCCATCACTATTTAGAACTAAGGAACCGAAAACTAACGTGGAGCTCTGGGCCAGAATCCCTGTGAAGAGGTCCCTAAATATGTTAGGAAAAGGGGGCTCAAGTAACCTAGAGAGAAAAAAGTACTTGGATCGCCGTTATTCTCGACATTTTGACTCGTGACACACGATAGCGAACAGATCTTGCCACCTATCAACTTCATCACTCGATAAACTTACCCTATCATAAAACTTAAACAGCTCCAACATGGCAGGATCTGTGGCAGGAATTCCAAGGTAATGAGCGAAGTTTTCGAGATTGATCATACCATTTGTTCTTGTTGCTATAGAAGCAAATTGATCCATCAACTCACCCTCAACTTCACTCAAACTTAAATTTCTGAAAAAAAGAGAGAGTAAATGTGGACCATTACATCCAGCCAAACACATGCAATTTTGTGTAATTTGGAGTGTTGGGTGCTAAGGGTGGTGCAGCATAATTTGGGGTGGTTTGTATGAATTGTTTGAATAGTATCTTGGTTCTGTGTGTTTTGAAAGTAATTTGGGTGTCGAGTGTGATGCCTAGGAGGGGTCAGTGCCGGCTCAAGGTAATGGCAACTCAGGCAGTTGCCCGGAACGCCATTAAGGACCCCCTCGCCCCTCCCCCAATATATATATATATATATATATATATATATATATATATATATATATATTATTGTTCATTGTTTGTTAAAAAAAACAAACCAAGTAATAAAATCATTTACATTATTCTATATTTTTAGTTTTTTCCTTATGAAAATTTGTATATTTATAGTTAAAAAGGGCACCGAACATATGCTTGCCCAAAGCAGGAGGGAGTGCTTGTCCATTTAGTTTAATTGGGGGGCGTTTGTTTGATTTGTAGTTGCTGGGGGTGAAGAGTGTTATTAATGATTTGGCTGCGGATGCCACATCCGGTTTTGTGTGAGCCATTGTGTCTAGTGAGTTAATGTATTGTTGGATTGTTCTGGTAGCGGTGGCGATGTTGTGCTGTGAAAGAGATGTCATCTGCGTAGGTGTTCATGCGGATGATTGGTGATTGAGGTTGTGGTATGTCATGAGTATAAAGGTTGAAGAGGTGGGAAGAGAGAATAGCTCCTTGGGCAACTGGTATGTCATGAGTATAAAGGTTGAAGAGGTGGGGATAGAGACTGGCTCCTTGGGCAACTCTGTTGTGTGTTTAATGTGTCATTTGTGGGTTTTGTGTATTCCTTGGCCTTGTCTGCCAAAGATAAAGTTTGTGAGCCATTTCTTGCCATCAGAGCTAATATGTGTTTAGGTACTGTGTCGAAGGCTTTCTTTATATTAATTGCTGTGAGGATGATGCGTGCATGGTGCTGGAGTGGTTAAAGATGTGCTTATGTTCAGTATTTAGTTTAAAGTATATTGTTATCTGGTCATTGTTCTGCGATGAAATAAAACATTTATGAAAGTTTATCAGTGTTGTAATTTAGATAGTCTAAGATTAGTCATCATGTTCAATTATGCTTTCATAATCATACAGCAAAAGCTGTATTTTTCAAAAAACAAACAAACTTACAAATATCCTTTATACAATTATCTTTACAATAGAAGTAATTGAGGAGTTAACGTCTATTTATTTGAACCTTCCCTCTATCCACCCTTAACCGTAGCCTGAAAGCAGTGACTTGCAAAATTCATCTGAGGACCTGCCCACTGTCCAGGTAACCCAAGGTAGGCATACCTCTTCAAAATTCTATCACCCTGTACAAGAATTCGACCCCAGCATCCGGGAGAAATGGTGGTGAGCCTGCTCATCTTGCAAGCAAGACAGGTATTACGTACAAAGCAACCCCAGCATGAGGAAGAAGTGGTGGTGACCATGCTCATCTGGGTAACAAGACAGGTACCAAGTACAAAGCTACCCCAGAATGAGGGAATTTTTATTTTTGTTTTTAAGAGCTCATCTGGCGACTGCCTACTTGGGCATTAGTCACCGTAATAAAAACTGGCCTTTAACTAGGCTACTTTAAGATAAAATTAGGATAAAAAAAAACGCCCCCCCCCAAAAAAAAAGGGAAGTGAGCAGTAAGCAAGCTCCTGCGTCGGGGAGAGGTCCCCCCAGCGCAGGAGCGTGCGACCTATAAGAGGAAAAAAACAAAAGCCAAAAAACAAAAAAAACAAGAAAACCCTGCTTAAATAATAGGGAGAAGGCCGGCCTCCCCCCAAAAGTCAACAAGTCCACCAGTCAATGTGCACGCACTCGTCCCGAGTACAAAGGACAGGCGGTAGCAACCCCACACATCCCGGTACCGGGACAGGTAACGTGCGCGAAGATCATCCAGACTGGGACATTCAACAAGAATGTACCGAACAGTCTAGGGGACGACGCAGTCGTCGCAATAGGGCGCAGGCGAGCGCTCCATCAAATAGCGATGCGTCACACGTGTGTGTCCGATTCGGAGACGACAGAAAGCGACCTGAAGCCATCGCGGCATTGGGGGATAGGTCTATGGGAACAGTCGCAGCGCAATGGCACGCAACTTTAAGTTCTCTTCGACCGTCTCCCATTTTCTTTGCCAGGCAGTCCGAAAGGCTGCCTGTATTCCTGCCGTGTAGTCTGTGTGAGGAAGAGCGAAACGCTGGTCCGGTCGCAGAGTCCTCGCGAACTATTTGGCGCTCTCATCGGCGCGCGCATTTCCCGCAATTCCTACATGTCCAGGAACCCAGCACAAGATAATCTCGACATCTGCCCGGCTCGCCAAAACCGTGGCGTCACAGATATCGCGAACCAGGGAATGCGGATTCCGAAGCCCCGAGAGCACGCAGGGCGCTTTGTGAGTCGCTATAGATCACAATCCGGTCTCCGAACCGGGGACGTCACGTAATCTCCCGTACCGAGTGGTGTATTGACACCAGCTCGGCCGTGAAGACGACGCAGCGCCTGGCAGAGCCCCGCTGACTTCAAACAGAGGAAATACGGCGTGGAAACCAACCCTCTCTTGGGACTTGGAGCCATCCGTATACAGTGGCACGGTTCCAGCGTGACACGAGGTGTGCTCCAAAAAGGTCGAACGCAATACTCCCGGCACCGTACATTTGTTTTTTATTATTATTTAAGGGGCTATCTGGCGACTGCCGACTTAGGCATAAGTCGCCGTAAACAAACAGCTTAGTTCTAGGCTACTTTAAAAAAATGAACAGGAAACAACAATAAAAAGAAATAACAATAACAGAGCAATAACAAAAACAACAACAACAATTAAACTTGGTTGAATGAAAGAGAGAAGGCCGGCCTCCCCCCAAAAGTAAACAAGTCCACCAGTCAAAGTACACGCACTCGTCCCAAGTACAAGGGACAGGCGGTAGCGACCCCACCCATCCCGGTACCGGGACAGGTGTCGAACGCAATACTCCCGGCGCAGTACAAGCTTTGGGAGCAGAGGCGTGGCGACAAATAGCCAAATGTGGTACCCTCCAGGGTGGCGTCCTTTGCAGAACCTGGGGAGCCACCGGCCCGAGAGCTATATCTACCTCTCGAAGGAGTTTCCTGGCCCTAAACCCAAAGGGCTTAGGGTATGCCTGGCGTCTCTCGGCGGCATAGGCACCATCGAGATCAGCTGAGGGTGCAGTGAGAGCTGTTGGCGACTGAGGGAGGCGCCGGGCTCGCGCGTACAGGCGAGTGATGCACTGCACGCGGCGCAGAGCGAGTGGCATCTCCCCAGCATCGACCAACAGGCTCTCAATGGGGGAAGTGCGGAAGGCACCGGTCGCAAGGCGAAGGCCGGTGTGGTGGATTGAATCCACCTTCCGCAATAAACGCTCGGCTGCGGATGCATAAAACTCGCATCCGCAGTCGAGCTTCGAGCGAACAAAGGATCGATAAAAAAGTAAGGCAGTAGCCCTATCAGCGCCCCAAGCGCTGAACGTCACGGAACGGAGAATGTCCATGGCGCGGGTACAAGAGACCCTAAGGCTGCAAATATGAGCCTCCCAGGTGAGGCGACGGTCGAATACAAGACCGAGGAAACGGTGCGACTCAACCACTTCCAGGCGCACCCCATTAAGAAACAAATCTGGGTCGGGGTGAAGCCGTGGATGGCGGCAGAAGTGCACCACCTTAGTCTTGGCCAAAGAAAACCGAAACCTGTGAGCTTCGGCATAGCGAGAGACGCGGTTCAATGCCTGTTGGAGTCGACGCTCCAGAGTTGGCATCTGGGCCGCACCAAAAGAGATCGAAAGGTCATCCACGTAGAGCGTAGCGAGAACATCTCCCGGCCGGACACCATCTTCCTGCTCTTTTGGGCCGGAGAGGGCTCCCCCCAACCACCATTGTGTGGAGAGTCTCCATGATACCGTATCGCCACGAGGTATCATAAGCCTTATCCATATAGAAAAACACCGTGGCGTAGTGCTGTCTACGAAGGAAAGCCACGCAGACGGACGTTGCAGTCGGAGCAGAGCATCAGACGTGGAGTGGAACTTGCGGAAGCCGCACTGTGCAGAACACAGATGGCCTCCGCTGTCCAGGAAAAAGGGTAATCTAACATTTACCGATTTCTCCATCAACTTGCACACGCAAGAGGTTAGAGAGAGTGGGCGGAAACCGGTCGGAGTAGAGTGATCTCTCCCCAGTTTGCGAAAGGCGAGCACAGTAGAGATTCGCCAGGAGTCTGGGAGAAGACCCTCCACCCAGATCTTGTTGAACAAATCTAACAGAAAGGCCATGCCTCGCTCACCCAGGTGTCGAAGCATGGCGTACGGGACATCGTCTGAACCATGGGCGGTGTCCGCGCACGAAGCGAGAGCGGAGCGCAACTCACTCACAGTAAACTTGTCGTTGAAGGGTTCTCCACCTCTGGAGGTAAAGTCCAGCCGGAGGCCTTCCGCGACATGACGTGCATTGAATGCTGGCGGAGAGACATCCCGGCTAGAGAAGACGGAAAAAGCGGTCGCGAAGGAGTCCGCCACGGACGCGGGGTCCGAGATTGCGGTCCCATTCTCCTGGCGAACGGGAGGGGATCCTGCGAGAACTTGCCCCGAATCCTTTTGACACTCATACACAACTCTGCTAAAGGAGTCTTTCCCGTTAAGTGAAGACACATATGCCCGCAGGGAAGAGCGGCGGGCGTGCTTTGAAATATACCGGAACCTAACCCTAGCCCGACGAAATTCAGCGACAGTGAAATCATTCGGGCGGCGCTTATAGCGCATGTAGGCATAACGCTTCTGTTTGAGGGAAGTCTCACACTCGGCCAACCACCATGAGAGTGGTCGGCGTGCAAAACGGCCAGACGTCCTAGGAATAGTAGTCAGGCCCACGGCGATGAGGTTGCCGGAGAAGAACTCAACGGCCTCATCCACCGACCTAAACTCTTCGACAGAAATGCAGGCCACTGCGCCCGCGCCAAGCACCACCGAGGTGGTCTCTCAGGCGGCAGTTGCCCTGAAAAAGATATTTATTTCAATGGAAAAGTGATCACTACCATGGAGGTCATCGACCACCCACCAATCAAAATCAGGCTGCGCATCCGAAGAGCACAAAGATAGGTCAAGGCAAGAAAATGAAGCGGTTCTCGGACAGTGATGCGTAAACTCATCCCCGTTTAGGACACCCATCTCAAGCTCTTCGATCAGATCGGCAAGGACTTGTCCCCTGGGATTTATGGAGTAATCTCCACAGAGAGGATGCCTGCCGTTCAGATCTCCAAGCAAGAGATAGGGCCTCGGCAACCGTGCCACGACGCAGCGGAAGTCCCCCGCGTCGAAGTCAGCTGACGGTGGAATGTACGCATAAATGATAGTATAGCTCCTATCCAGGTGCAGCTGCACAGCCACTGCCTGAAAGGAGGTATCTAAAGAGAAAGGAAGAACGGAGACATCATGCCGGGTGTAAACCGCACATCCCCCAGCCAGGCCATCCCGCGGTGGTGGGGTCGAAAGACCCTTATACCCCGGAAGGGCGGGCAGGGGGCACGCGCCTATCATGGTCTCCTGCAAAACGATAGCTAACGGGGAACGGGACCAGACGAGCCTCCGCAGCTCCTCCCAGTTGGCCGGGAGTCCACGGCAATTCCATTGAAGGAATATGCCCTCCAGGCCTAGCTCGGAGGAGACGCGGGGGCCCTCCTCGAACTAAAGACCCTCACGGGAATTGCCGTACGCTACCCGGGGGCAGAACCCCGGGCGCTGTTGGCCGGACAAAGTGCTGTCGCCTTCGAGGACTTATTGGGGGAGGTTGGGCTCGCCAATGCGAGTCTTTTCCTCCCTCCGCCTCGAAACCTTAGGCGGGCGTTGCGGCTTCGGAGGCGGGGGGCCCTCTTTTCCAGGAACCACCGTCTCCGAGCCACTCGCTCCACCTCGGGGCATGGGCGAAGGGGCCGAAGCTCCTTTGCTGCTGTCCTCCTTTCGGGGAACAGCTTTAGGAACCCCGGAAGATGGCCTAGCGACCATCTTCAGGGGTGTTGCCTCCTGTGAGTCTAACGACTCGGTGGAGGCGCGTGGCCGTTTCGACTTACGGGAAACGGTCACGCTGGGGAAAGAGCGGGGAGCCCTGGTTTTAGCCGGGGCAGGGTATGAACCCTTTTTGCCGACAGCTTTACCAGGGGAGCGCCTGGGTTGGGTAGAGCCCGCAGAAGAGCTCCGAATGGGCGAGGAAACTCCATGCTCGTTGGCCTGGATGGGCCAGGAGCAGAGGGTGCCTTGCTAACTATTGAGGCATATGACGTCCCAGGCAGAGCCGGGCGCGCCAGGACCAAGTCCTTAGCCTCGCGGAATGAGAGTCTATCCTGGGCCTGAACAGCCAGGATTTCTTTCTCAAGGAGATATGCACCACATTGCTACGAAGAAGCAGGGTGCGGCTTTCCGATATTGACACACTTGGCCACACACGATTTGGACTTATCGTGTGCGACCTTGGAGCAATTTACACAGACTTCGGGTGACCCCGACTTTGCACGTCTACATGAGCGATTCGTATGGCCGAAGCGGTGACAGTAATAGCCCCGCCGCGGCAGTGGCACGAATGCCTTCACGCGGTAGCGGTACCAACCGGCACGCACCGACTCAGGGAGCTTGTCACAGTCGAACGTGACGAAGAGTGTAGGGGTAAGTCTCGAGGCCCCTCCCTGTTTTCTCATCACACGTTCGACCTTCACCGCCCCATGGTCGGCCAGCTCTAAGATGATATCCTCAATGGAGTAGTCAACGAGTTTCCTCGCATAAACTACTCCTTTCACAAAGTTCATGGTAGAGTGCGGCGTCACACTCACCGGGGTGCCATGAAGTGTCCGAAGAGCACTTATCTTGGCCGCCTCGGCGGGATTCGCCGCATTCGCCAGAAGGCTGCCGTCCGAGAAACGGGTCACCTTCGGCTCTCTACCAATTGCACTAGCTAATCCTCTCCTCTGATGGATCATGTTGCCCTTGGACAACATGGTGCCATCAGTGGAGCGAATAACGAGGAAGCGTTTTAAGCCGGCGGGCTCGAAAACGCTAGGTAACCTCTGAATGAGGGGCCCCGATGTCATCGAGGCTCCGCCCTGTGCACTTTTGGTCTTTGTCATGGTCAGGAGCTCCGTACCCGGGGGCGCAGAGGGGCCTAAGGTGCCGATCTTGGCTTGGTCGCTTGCCAAAGTGGCAGCAGACCCATCCGTCCCCGTAGCCCCCGCGGATGGAGAGGAGCCCAGAGTCTTCTTCGTCTTTTTGGTCTTTTTCGTCCTTTTCTTTTTTGGAGAGGAGGGCGGGGAATGAACCTGTTTCTCACCCCCGCCGGTAGAAGCCCACAGGCCAGATGGACCGGCCTCAGCCAGGTCCCTCTCCGAAATGGAGAAGGTCCTGGTAGTTGTAGGGGCACCTGCCGGAGGAGATCCCTCCCCTCCTTGTACTGCCTCAGAATCCCCAGCCGTTTGAGGAGGACCTTGCATAGGGGCTCCCCCCCATGGAAGGCCCTACCGTCTGAGGCTGGTTTTCCTCAAGGACCATGTCTATCACAGGAGGGGCCTCCAGTTGGCCATCTCCTCCCAGGACATCGCAGGTCCCCTTGGCAGCGTCATAAGTCTTTAGTGGGGAGGCACAGACCTTGACCCCGGCAAGGTTTAATATTCTTGCCAGCAGGTCTTTTGAGGGAAGCGACCGAAGGGGTCTGGCTTCCCTCTCCCCCCTAAGGGGGTTTGCCCTACCGAACCGCTTGCACGAGGGGCGGTCGGCAATGGGTGCCTGCTGGCTTTCTTGGCAGTCCCCTTAGAAAGCAAAGGAGGGACTGCCGCTGGAGATAGGGAAGTGCCCAAAAGCACCTCCAGAGAAGGGGGTGAGGGGAGTCTCCTACACCCGTATTTGTAGGAGAGGAGTAAGCCTCCTCTCCGGTTAAAGAAGTATGGAGGGTCCCCTGTGCAAGCACAGGATGGGGGACCTCAATCTTTTCTGTGGAGCTGCACGAGGGCGGCTCCGTTGTTTTAGGGGGAATTAAGGGGAGATGTTTATTTTTTGCATCATTGGGCATGGTGACCCTCTTTGTTTTACGGGACGCAATCGCTCACCACCTCTTGCAGTAGCCCGCACTGCAAGAGGTGCTTACAGGCCTGGCTGAGCAAGGCGCCGCCATTCGGGACCACCCCTCCCGCCTGGTGGCCTGGCAGTCCATCGGGATGGCGGCTCCACCTTGGACATGGCGTAAAATTGATAGAATGTGAAGAGGAGAGGAAAAGGGATGTTAGGTAGGTATGGGTGGGGATGAAGCAGGTTGTTAAAAAAAACTCCATCCCGAACCGGAGCTCAGGGGTTAGGGAACATTGTCCCCTCCCCCCTCAGCCCCGATCCGGGGTGGTTGGCTTGAGAAGAAGGTCAGCATCTACCCTGTGAAATTAGAGGCTGACCAGAGAAAGTTGTGGGAGAGGTTGTATGAAAAGCGACGAGGTAGGGGAGAAATCGGGCTATCTGAAGGAAGGAAGAGAGGCTAAGCTGGGGCCGGATGGAGCACTGGATCCCGTCAGCACGGCGGACAGGATGGCAAATCGCCGCGCTCCTTACGGGGGCCCCAATGGCACTAGCTAATCCTCTCCTCTAATGGATCATGTTGCCCTTGCACAACATGGTGCTATCAGTGGAGCGAATAACGAGAAAGCGTTTGAAGCCAGCGGGCTCGAAAAGGCCAGGTAACCTCTGAATGAGGGGCCCCGATGTCATCGAGGCTCCGCCCGGTGCATTTTTGGTCTTAGTCAGGGGCTCCGCAACCGGGGCGGCAGAGGGGCCGGATGTGCCGATCTTGGCTTGGTCGCTTGCCAGAGTGGCAGCAGACCCATCCGTCCCCACAACCCCCGCGGATGGAGAGGGGCCCCGAGTCTTCTTCGTCTTTTTCTTTTTTGAGAGGGGGGGGGGGGAATGAACCCGCTTCTCACCCCCGCCGGTAGAAGCCCCCAGGCCAGATGGACCGGCCTCAGCCAGGTCATTCTCCGAAATGGAGAAGGTCCTGGTAGTCGTGGGGGCACCGGTCGGAGGAGATCCCTCCCCTCCTTGTACTGCTTCAGAAACCACAGCCGTTTGAGGAGGACCTTGCATAGGGGCAGATTCGGGTTCGGTGCTTGGCGCCGAGCCCGGATTCACCATGGAACGCCCTACCGTCTGAGGCTGGGTTTCCTCAAGGACCATGGCTATCTCAGGGGGTGGCCTCCAGTTGGCCATCTTTCCCCAAGACATCGCAGGTCCCGTTGGCAGTATCGTCACTAGTCTTGTGTGGTGAGGGATGGGCCTGGACCCCGGCAAGGTTCAATATTCTTGCCAGCAGGTCTTTTGAGGGAAGCGACCGAAGGGGCCTGGCTTCCCTCTCCCCCCTAAGGGGGTTTGCCCTACCGAGCCGCTTTGATGTGGAGCGGCTGGCTAAGGGCTGCCTGCTGGCTTTCTTGGCAGTCCCCTTGGAAAAAACAGAGGGGACTGCCACTGGTAAAAGGGAGGAGCCCGAATGCACCTCCAGAGAAGGGGGTGAGGGGGAGTCCCCTTCACCCGTAGGCGTAGGAGAGGAGTAAGCCTCCTCTCCGGTTGAAGAGATATGGAGGGTCCCCTGCGCAAGCACAGGGGGGGGGGCTCCATTTTTTGCTGGAGCTGCCCGAGGGCGGCTCCGTCGCTGTTTCAGGGGAAGTTGGGGGGTTGGTTTTTTTTTATATTTTCATCATTGGGCATGGTGACCCTTTTTGTGCTATGGGACGCAATAGCTCATCACCTCTTGCAGTTGCCCGCACTGCAAGAGATGCTTACAGGCCTGGCAACGCCAGGCGCCGCCATTTCGGACCACCCCTCCCGCCTCGTGGCCTGGCAGTCCATCGGCATGGCGGCTCCACCTTAGACACGGCGTAAAAAAGATAGATTTTGAAGACGAGAGGAAAAGGGATGTGAGGAAGGTATGGGTGGGGATGAAGCAGGTTGTTAAAAACCAACCACCCCAGACCGGAGCTCAGGGGTTAGGGAACATTGTCCCCTTCCCCCTCAGCCCCGATCCAGGACGGTTGGCCGAGAAGAAGGTCAGCATCTACCCTGTGAAATTAGAGGCTGACCAGAGAAAGTTGTGGGAGAGGTTGTATGAAAAGAGAGGAAACAAGTGTTTTGAAGGAAGGAAGAGAGGCTAAGCTGAGGCCGGACGGGGTGCTGAGTCCCGTCAGCACGGCGGCCAGGATGGCAAATCGCCGCGCCCCTTACGGGGTACTGGGGAAGGAAGGGCGTGCCGATCACCCAGATGTCAGGTCTAAGTCTACACGAGACACCCTCTTCGCAGCCATTCGTTCAACATGCAATGAGCAAAGAAACGGGAATAGAAGTAACAGAAAGAGTAGTAAACATTTAAAAGACAAATGCATATTTCAATATCAGCCACTTTCAATAAAGTGGGGTAGAAGCATATCAATGCACCTAAAATGATACCCACCCCTCTATACCCTATCAATCACATATCCACCTATCATTCATTCCATGCCAAATTGGTCCCGATAGCGATGTGCTGCTATACATTAAAGCATCTCAACCAGGTCAGGGTTCACTCCTCGGTTCAGGACCTCAAGCATGCATCCTCCAAAATGCCCTTGCACACCTTTCATCCACTTACCCCTCTGTCAACCCCATTTCTCTCTTAAAATCTCATCCACATAATCAAAACACCTTTTATGCGGTCTTTTAACACTCTCACTCTAGTATATTCTCTTCCAATGTTCATTCATATTGATTCTTCTTCCATGACCATAACACCTCAGAACACACTCGGGCACAACCAAGTTCGCATCATAGATACATCTTATCCAATCGTTCCTTCGCGCACCAAACACCCCTCTCAAAATTGTCCACTGGCACTGCTTTCACTCGAGATCTTTCCTTCTCCTTCCATAAACCAATGTTGGGCCCAGCATTCTCTCGTGCATATTTGACACTTAAACCCTTATCATTCACTAATGTTCAAATCGCCCCAGAGACTAACCTACCATTTCACACCTTGTGGTCGCAATGTGATTCATTCACGATACATCTGAGGTTGTTAAAACATCAGTTATTTAAGGGCAACACCACAGATTGATATTACACCAAACTACACACTTCATTTACTTTTAAACCTCTCATAAAAATACCCTGCCAACATAGGAACCTATCCCTGATCAATCTCACACACCCCTAACTCATTCTCTTTCATACTTCTCTCAGTAATCAATCTCTATAAAGACAAACAGCCTAAACTCTTGCCTTACACCACTCGTAGGTCCACCTGTATATTAAACAATTCATTCCAGCATCTTTCACACAAATGCATGCTTTACTTCCAACATCATGCTTGCAATGCAATCTAGCAGTTTACCATTCACACCATACATTCTTCGAACCCCTTACAATTTATAATACTGCCTCTCAGTATTTTTTAAGGGGATAATATGTGGCAACTGCTATCGGAAGCATAAGTCAAATTACAACCTTTTCACTTCTATTCTAGCCAACAAATAAATAAAAAGTGCCAAACCAACAAAAACAAGCAAACAACTAAGATAAAAAACCTCCAAAAATAGTCAGTCATCCCAGAGTGCACGAATCTGTCCCAAGTACTAGAGACAAGCGGTAGCGACCTCACTCATCATGGTATCGGGGTAGGTAAAGTGTACGAAAATCTACCCCACATCTTGGGACACTTACAAGAATATGCCGAACAATATGAGGACCATTGCGACCTCACACACTCTTTCTTGCCCTACACCACAGGAGTCCACCGCGTATATTAAACCATTAGCCCCAGCTATCTTTTACACAAATACACACCTTACTTACAACATAATTTCTTTTATGCCATTAAACAGTTTACCATTTTATACATTCTTAGAACTTGCTATAATATTTCCCTATCTATGTGATCCTAAGCTTTCTCGAGATTCATTACCTAGTATACCCTTTACACCACATATTTCGTCTTTTCAGCTAGCTCATCCTCTATCATCTTTCTTATATGCCAAGCCAAAGTTTTTCCATACACCTTTCCTTCATCGGGACTTATTCCTCTGTAGTTATTGCAATCCCTGTACCCTTATACCACGATCCTATCACCGCATTCTTCCAGTCCTCGTGCACTCTCTTACTTCCAAATGCATCACAAGGGGCACCTATCACTCGAGAAGATGCGTTTAGCTTCTTCACCACAAGGTAAAACCACTGCTTGTAATACTTACACATATTTGTGTTTCAATTTCTGGAACTCTATGAGGCCTGTATTGCGAGGCAATTTCTTGAGGCGCGCTTTATGCATCACTCGGCAGTCATCGTACGTGTAATCCATAACTGGAAGCCCCAGAGAACTGAAAATAAAAATAATAATAATTAAACAATCAGAATAGCTCTGTTAACCAATGAAATTACAGATATGACTAAAGACTGATGAAAGCACTTTTATCTGCATTTTTTATATAGCTTATCTGGTGGCTACCAGCGAGGGTAAAATCAAGGGTGTATGTGTTGCAGAGGATGGTATGGGTCTTGCATATGGATATATGCTGGGGTATGAAAAGAATAATCATTTTTAGCCACTGCCCTACTTTTTCCTCTCAAGTCATGACAAGTTTATTTATTATCCTCACTTTAAATTAATTTTTTTAGGATGTGGGTAGGGAGGGAACGCCGTCTCTTGGCCAGGACAGACACTCTTGACCAGATCATGAAACCAACAAAAATCATCACTGGTAAGTACGAGGACACCAGATGGTCTTTTGGGGGTGCATGAAGTATTTTGCTACCTTCGCCACCCCGGGGATGAGAGCGACCCATTCGTGTCATGGGTATGGAGATACAACTACCCATCAGTAGAATTCTTTGGAATAGAAACGTGTGTTGTGGAGATGGGGGGAGGAGACAGCGGTATTGTGATTGGCTGTGTGATGTAACCTGAGCAATAAACTTGATACATTGACGATTGAAAGCAAACGTTGCATCCACTGAGAAGACCTAGCCTTCATACACTCACTTTGCCATTACTTGACGAACGTTGGCAGCAAACAATCGTGGGTCTCTCTTCTCTTCTGCACTGGGATGATAAACGGGGAGGAACTCGAGTTGACAGTAATTGTGAAATTGACACAACGCCACCCACAGCATTTTAGCCCTAAAATATACACATGTCAGAGTAAAATTCGTCTAAAAACTGCAAGCAATAAGGCCAGTTGTTTATGCGAAAAGAAAAACTTACATTTTAAAGTGAAGAGGTAAATATGGAATTATATCTAAGGAGAAATAAAAAGGTTGGGGGATAAATAAAGTAATAACAATTGAGTTATTAACATAAATATGAAACTCGTTGTACAAAGAACTATCCAAAACATCCGAGTGTCATTATATAAATCGCAGTCGAGAGTCCCATAAAACCACACATGTACACATACTATAAAAAAAGCTAAGTAGTCCCTATTCGCAAACTACACACAAAATAAAATCTCCAAGAATTCCCAATCACCAGTTCAGCTGCCCTTTTTTTTAAGAGCTCATCTGGCGAATGCCTACTTGGGCATAAGTTACCGTACTTACCACTGCCTAGTACTAGGCTACTTTAAAATAGTAACATGAAAAAAACAACAACAATAAAATAAAAAAAGGAAGAAGGAACGAGGCAGGAAGCAAGCTCCAGCGACAGAGGGATGTCCGCCTGTCCCCGGCGCCAGAACGTGCGACCTACAAAAATAAAAAAAAAAATCAGAAAAAAAACAACTAGTTAAATAAAGGGGAGAAGGTCAGCCACCCTCCAAAAGTCGGTAAGTCCACCGATCAATGTGCACGAACTCGTCCCAGTACCGGGACAGTTAACGTGCGCGAAGATCGCCCAGACTCGGACCTTCAACAAAAATGTGCCGAACAGTATGGGGAAGAACGCAGTAGGGCGCAGGCGAGCGCTCCATCAAATGGCGGTGCGTCCCGCCGCGAGTGTGTCTAATTCGGAGACGACAGAAAACAATCTGAAGCACTCGCGGCATTAGGGAGTAGGTCCATGGGATGAGTCGCGGCGCAATGGCACGCAACTTTAAGTTCCCTTTGACCGTCTCCCATCTGCCATGTAGTCGGTGTGAGGAAGAGAAAAACGTTGGTCCGGTCGCCCGAGTCTCGCGGACTCTTTAGCGCCCTCATTCCCCGCAATTCCTACATGTCCAGGAACCCAGCAGAAGATACTCTCGACAAAACCGTGGCGTCACGGATATCGCGAACCAGCGGATGGGGAGATTCCAATGCCCCGAGAGACATCAAGGCGCATTGTGAGTCGCTATAGATCACAATCTTGTCACGTAATCTCCTGTACCGAGTGGTGTATTGCCACCAGCTCGGCCGTGAAGACAGACGCAGCGCCTGGCAGAGCCCCGCTGGCTTTAAACAGAGGTGATACAGCATGGAAGGTGACCCCCTCTTGGGACTTGAAGCCATCCGTATACACTGGAACGGTTCCAGCGTGACACGAGGTGTGCTCGAAAAAAGTCGAACGCAACACTCCCGACGCTGTACAAGCTTTTGGAGCAGAGGCGTGGCGACGAATAGCCAAATGTGGTGCCCTCCATGGTGGCGTCCTGGGCAGAACCAGATACGACACCGGCCCGAGAGCTATATCAAGCTCTCGAAGGAGTTTCCTAACCCTAAACCCAAAAGGCTTAGGGTTTGACTGGCGTCTCTCGGTGGCAGAGGCACCGTCGAAATCATCTGCGGATGCAGTGAGAGCTGTTGTCGAATTTTTTTTTTCAAGGGGCTATCTGGCGACTGCCCACTTGGGCATAAGTCACCGCAAACAAACAGCCAAGTTCTAGGCTACTTTAAAACAAAAATTTTAACAGAAACAACAAGAAAAAGGGGATAACAATCAGGAAGCAAGCTCCAGCGTCGGGGGGAGGTCCCCCTCCCCCAAGCCCAGGAGCCTACGACCTACAAAAAAACAAAAAAACAACAATAACAAAAAAACAAGTAAAATACAAAGGAGAAGGCAGGCCTCCCCACAAAAGTGAAAGGGTCCACCAGTCATGGTGCACGCACTCGACCCGAGTACAAGGGACAGGCGGTAGAGACCCCGCCTATCCTGGTACAGGGACAGGTAACGTGGGCGAAGATCACCCAGACTGGGACATTCGACATGAATGTGCCCAACAGTCTGGGGGACGCGCAGTCATCGCAATAGGTCGCAGGCGAGCGCTCAATCAAATAGCGATGCGTCACACGAGTGTGTCCGATTCGGAGACGACCGAAAGCGACCTGAAGCAGTCGCGGCATTTGGGGATAGGTCCATGGGAACACTCGCGGCGCAATGGCACGCAACTTTAAGTTCCCTTCGACCGTCTCCCATCTTCTTTGCCAAGCAGTCCGAAGAGATGCCCGTATTCCTGCCATGTAGTCAGTGTGAGGAAGAGCGAAACGCTGGTCCGGTCGCAGAGTCCTCGCGGACTCTTTAACGCCCTCATTCCCCGCAATTCCTACATGTCCAGGAACCCAGCAGAAGATAATCTCGACATCTGCCCGGCGTCACGGATATCGCGAACCAGGGGATGCGGACATTCCAATGCCCCGAGAGCACTCAGGGCGCTTTGTGAGTCGCTATAGATCACAATCCGGTTTCCGAAGCGGGCACGTCGCGTAATCTTCAGTACCGAGTGGTGTATTGCCACCAGCTCGGCCGTGAAGACAGACGCAGCGCCTGGCAGAGCCCCGGTGACTTCAAACAGAGGGGATACAGCGTGGAAGCCGACCCCCTCTTGGGACTTGGAGCCATCCGTATACACTGGCATGGTTCCAGCGTGACACGAGGAGTGCTCCAGAAAGGTCGAACGAGATACTCCCGGCACCGTACAAGCTTTGGGAGCAGAGGCGTAGGCGACAAATAGCCAAATGTGGTACCCTCCAGGGTGGCGTCCTGGGCAGAACCAGGGGCACCACCGGCCCGAGAGCTATATCTACCTCTCGAAGGAGTTTCCTGGCCCTAAACCCAAAGGGTTTGGGGTATGCCTGGCGTCTCTCGGCGGCATAGGCACCATCGAGCTCAGCTGCGGATGCAGTGAGAGCTGTTGGCGACTGAGGGAGGCACCGGGCTCGCACGTACAGGCGAGTGATGCACTGCACGCAGCGCAGAGCGAGTGGCAGCTCCCCACCATCGACCAACAGGCTCTAAATGGGGAAAGTGCGGAAGGCACCAGTCACAAGGCGAAGGCCGGTGTGATGGATCGAATCCACCTTCCGCAATAAACGCTCGGCTGCGGATGCATAAAACTCGCATTCCTAGTCGAGCTTCGAACGAACAAAGGATCGATAAAAAAGTAAGGCAGTAGCCCTATCAGCGCCCCAAGCGCTGAACGTCACGGAACGGAGAATGTCCATGGCACGGGTAAAAGAGACCCTAAAGATGCAAATGTGAGACTCCCAGGTGAGGCGTCGGTCGAATACAAGATCGAGGAAACGGTGGGATTCCACTACATCGAAGCTCACCCCATTAAGAAACAAATCTGGGTCGGGGTGAAGCCATGGATGGCGGCAGTAGTGCACCACCTTAGTCTGGGCCAAAGAAAACCGAAACCTGTGCGCTTCGGCATAGCGAGAGACGCGAATCAATGCCTGTTGGAGTCGACGCTCCAGAGTTGGCATCTGGGCCGCGCCAAAAGAGATCGAAAGGTCGTCCACGTAGAGCGTAGCGAGAACATCTTCCGGCAGCACCGAGATGATGCCGTTGAAGCTCAGGGCAAAGAGTGTGACACTCGGGACACTTAACTGCGGGACACCCTCTTCCTGCTCCTTTGGGCCGGAGAGGGCTCCCCCCACCCGTACGCGGAATCGACGATCTCGCAAAAATTCAGATATAAACATTGGGAGGCGTCCCCTCGCCCCCATCGTGTGGAGAGTCTCAATGATACCGTATCGCTATGCGGTATCATAGGCCTTCTCCAGATCGAAAAAGACCGTGGCGTAGTGCTGTCTACGACGGAAAGCCTCGCAGACGGCATTTTCCAGTCGGAGCAGAGCATCCGACGCGGAGTGGAACTTGCGGAATCCGCACTGTCCAGAAGACAGATGGCCTCCACTGTCCAGGAAAAAGGCTAATCTAAAATTTACCAATTTCTCCATCAACTTGCACACTCAAGAGGTTTGAGAGATTGGGCGGAAACTGGTCGTAGTAGAGTGATCTCTCCCCGGTTTGCGAAAGGCGAGGAGAGTAGCGATTCGTCAGGAGTCTGGGAGAAGACCCTCCACCCAGATCCTGTTGAGCAAATCTAACAGAAAGGCCATGCCTCGCTCATCCAGGTGTCGAAGCATGGCGCACGGGACATCGTCCGGACCATAGGCGGTGTCCGCGCACGAAGCGAGATTATTATTATTATTATTATTTTATTTTTTATTATTTTTTTTTTTTTTAAAGCTCATCTGGCGACTGCCTACTTGGGCGTATTAAAACTGGCCTAGTTCTAGGCTACTTTAAAATAAAATTAAAAAGAGAAAAAAACAAAAAAAACAAAAGGGGGAAAGGAAGCAAGCTGGTGCGTCGGGGAGAGGTCCCCCCGGCGCAGGAGCGTGCAACTAAAGGAAAAAAAAAAACAAATGCAAAAAAACAACAAAACAAACAAACCTTGCTTAAATAATAGGGAGAAGGCCGGCCTCCCCCAAGAATTCAACAAGTCCACAAGTCAATGTGCACGAATCTGTCTCGAGCACAAGGGACAGGCGGTAGCGACCCCGCCCATCCCGGTACTGGGACAGGTATCGTGCGCGAAGATCACCCAGACTGGGACATTCGATAAGAATGTGCCGAACAGTCTGGGGGACGACGCAGTCGTTGCAATAGGGCGCAGGCGAGCGCTCCATCAGATAGCGATGCGTCACACGAGTGTGCCCGATTCGGAGACGACAGAAAGCGACCTGAAGCCGCCACGGCAGTGGGGGATAGGTCCATGGGAACAGTCGCGGCGCAATGGCACGCAACTTTAAGTTCCCTTCGACCGTCTCCCATCTTCTTTGCCAAGCAGTCCGAAGAGCTGCCCGTATTCCTGCCATGTAGTCGGTGTGAGGAAGAGCGAAACGCTGGTCCGGTCGCAGAGTCCTCGCGGACTCTTTGGCGCTCTCATCGGCGCGCTCATTCCCCGCAATTCCTACATGTCCAGGAACCCAGCACAAGATAATCTCGACATCTGCCCGGCTCGCCAAAACCGTGGCGTCACGGATATCGCGAACCAAGGGATGCGGAGATTCCAATGCCCCGAGAGCACTCAGGGCGCATTGTGAGTCGCTATAGATCACAATCCGGTCTCCGAACCGGGCACGTCGCGAAATCTCCCGTACCGAGTGGTGTATTGCCACCAGCTCGGCCGTGAAGACAGACGCAGCGCCTGGTAGAGCCCCGCTGACTTCAAACAGAGGGGATACGGCGTGGAAACCGACCCCCTCTTGGAACTTGGAGCCATCCGTATACACTGGCACGGTTCCAGCGTGACACGATGTGTGCTCCAAAAAGGTCGAACGCAATACTCCCGGCGCAGTACAAGCTTTGGGAGCAGAGGCGTGGCGACAAATAGCCAAATGTGGTACCCTCCAGGGTGGCGTCCTGGGCAAAACCAGAAGCGCCACCGGCCCGAGAGCGATATCTACCTCTCGAAGGAGTTTCCTGGCCCTAAACCCAAAGGGCTTAGGGTATGACTGGCGTCTCTCGACGGCATAGACACCATCGAGATCAGCTGCGGATGCAGTGAGAGCTGTTGGCGACTGAGGGAGGCGCCGGGCTCGCGCGTACAGTCGAGTGATACACGGCACGCGGCGCAGAGCGAGTGGCATCTCCCCAGCATCGACCAACACGCTCTCAATGGGGGAAGTGCGGAAGGCACCGGTCGCAAGGCGAAGGCCGGTGTGGTGGATCGAATCCACCTTCCGCAATAAACGTTCGGCTGCGGATGCATAAAACTCGCATCCGTAGTCGAGCTTCGAACGGACAAAGGATCGATAAAAAAGTAAGGCAGTAGCCCTATCAGCGCCCCAAGCGCTGAACGTCACGGAACGGAGAATGTCCATGGCGCGGGTACAAGAGACCCTAAGGCTGCGAATATGAGCCTGCCAGGTGAGGCGTCGGTCGAATACAAGACCAAGGAAACGGTGCGACTCAACCACATCCAGGCGCACCCCATTAAGAAACAAATCTGGGTCGGGGTGAAGCCGTGGATGGCGGCAGAAGTGCACCACCTTAGTCTTGGCCAAAGAAAACCGAAACCTGTGCGCTTCGGAAGCGAGAGACGCGGTTCAATGCCTGTTGGAGTCGACGCTCCAGAGTTGGCATCTGGGCCGCGCCAAAAGAGATCGAAAGGTCGTCCACGTAGAGCGTAGCGAGAACATCTTCCGGCAGCACCGAGGTGATGCCGTTGATGCTCAGGGCAAAGAGTGTGACACTGAGGACACTTGCCTGCGGGACACCCTCTTCCTGCTCCTTTGGGCCGGAGAGGGCTCCCCCCACCCGTACGCGGAATCGACGATCTCGCAAAAATTCAGATATAAAAATTGGGAGGCGTCCCCTCGCCCCCATCGTGTGGAGAGTCTCCATGATACCGTATCGCCATGCGGTATCATAGGCCTTCTCCAGATCAAAAAACACCGTGGCGTAGTGCTGTCTACGAAGGAAAGCCTCGCAGACGGCATTTTCCAGTCGGAGCAGAGCATCCGACGTGGAGTGGAACTTACGGAAGCCGCACTGTGCAGAAGACAGATGGCCTCCGCTGTCCAGGAAATAGGCTAATCTAACATTTACCAATTTGTCCATCAACTTGCACACGCAAGAGGTTAGAGAGATTGGGCGGAAACCGGTCGGAGTAGAGTGATCTCTCCCCGGCTTGCGAAAGGCGAGCACAGTAGCGATTCGCCAGGAGTCTGGGAGAAGACCTTCCACCCAGATCCTGTTGAACAAATCTAACAGAAAGGCCATGCCTCGCTCACCCAGGTGTCGAAGCATGGCGTACGGGACATCGTCCGGACCATGGGCGGTGTCCGCGCACGAAGCGAGAGCGGAACGCAACTCACTCACAGTAAACTTGTCGTTGAAGGGTTCTCCGCCTCTGGAGGTAAAGTCCAGCCGGCGGCCTTCCGCGACATCACGACGTGCATTGAATGCGGTCCCATTCTCCTGGAGAACGGGAGGGGGGTCCTGCGACAACTTGCCCCGAATCCTTTTGACTCGCTTCCACACCTCAGCTAAAGGGGTCTTCCCGTTAAGTGAAGACACGTATGCCCGCCAAGAAGAGCGGCGGGCGTGCTTCGAAATATACCGGAACCTAGCCCTAGCCCGACGAAATTCAGCGACAGTGAAATCGTTCGGGCGGCGCTTATAGCGCATGTAGGCATAACGCTTCTGTTTGAGGGCCGTCTCACACTCGGCCGACCACCATGGGAGTGGTCGGCGTGCAAAACGGCCAGACGTCCTAGGAATAGTAGTCAGGCCCACGGCGATGAGGTTGCCGGAGAAGAACTCAACGGCCTCATCTACCGACCTAAACTCCTCGACTGAGATAGAGAATTCAGTCATTTCCTGAAATGCAGGCCACCGCGCCCGCGCCAAGCACCACCGAGGTGATCTCTCAGGCGGCAGTTGCCCTGAAAATGATATTTGAATGGGAAAGTGATCACTACCATGGAGGTCATCGACCACCCCCCAATCAAAATCAGGCTGTGCATCCGAAGAGCACAAAGATAGGTCAAGGCAAGAAAATGAAGCGGTTCTCGGACAGTGATGCGTAAACTCATCCACGTTTAGGACACCCATCTCAAGCTCTTCGATCAGATCGGCAAGGACTTGTCCCCTGGGATTTATGGAGTAATCTCCCCAGAGAGGATGCTTGCCGTTCAGATCTCCAAGCAAGAGATAGGGCCTCGGCAACCGTGCCACGACGCGGCGGAAGTCCCCCGCGTCGAAGTCAGCTGACGGTGGAATGTACGCAGAAATGATAGTATACCTCCTATCCAGGTGCAGCTGCACAGCCACTGCCTGAAAGGAGGTATCTAAGGAGAAAGGAAGAACGGAGACATCATGCCGGGTGTAAGCCGCGCATCCCCCAGCCCAGCCATCCCGCGGTGGTGGGGTCGCAAGACCCTTATACCCCGGGAGGGCTGCCAGGGGGCACGCGCCTAGCATGGTCTCCTGCAAAAAAATAGCTAACGGGGAACGGGACGAGGCGAGCCTCCGCAGCTCCTCCCAGTTGGCCCGGAGTCCACGGCAATTCCATTGAAGGAATATGCCCTCCAGGCCTAGCTCGGAGGAGACGCGGGGGCCCTCCTCGAATTGAAGACCCTCACGGGAATGGCCGTACGCTTCCCGGGGGCAGAACCCCAGGCACTGTTGGCCGGACAAAGCGCTGTCGCCTTCGAGGACTTATTGGGGGAGGTTGGGCTCGCCATGCGAGTCTTTTCCTCCCTCCGCCTCGAAACCTTAGGCAGGCGCTGCGGCTTCGGAGGCGGGGGGGCCTCTTTTCGAGGAACCACCGTCTCCGAGCCACTCGCTCCACCTCGGGGCGTGGGCGAAGGAGCCGAAGCTCCTTTGTTGCTGTCCTCCTTTTGGGGGACAGCTTTAGGAACCCCTGAGGATGGCCTAGCGACCATTTTCACGGGTGTTGCCTCCTGTGAGTCTAACGACTCGGTGGAGGCGCGTGGCCGTTTCGCCTTGCGGGAAACGGTCACGCTGGGGGAAGAGGGGGGAGCCCTGGTTTTAGCCGGGGCTGGGTATGAACCCTTTTTGCAGCCAGCTTTACCAGGGGAGCGCCCGGGTTGGGTAGAGCCCGCAGAAGGGCTCCGAATGGGCGCGGAAACAACCGTGCTCGTTGGCCTGGATGGGCCAGGAGCAGAGGGTGCCTTTCAAATGCTGAGGCATATGACGTCCCAGGCAGAGCTGGGCGCGCCAGGAACTAGTCCTTAGCCTCGCGGAATGAGAGTCTATCCTGGGCCTGAACGGCCAGGATTTCTTTCTCCAGGAGATATGCACCACATTGCTTCGAAGAAGCAGGGTGCGGCTCTCCGCAATTGACACACTTGGCCACACACGATTTGGACTTATCGTGTGCGACCTTGGATCAATTTACACAGACTTCGGGTGACCCCGACTTTGCACGTCTACATGAGCGATTCGTATGGCCGAAGCGGTGACAGTAATAGCACCGCCGCGGCAGTGGCACGAATGCCTTCACGCGGTAGCGGTACCAACCGGCACGCACCGACTCAGGGAGCTTGTCACTGTCGAACGTGACGAAGAGTGTAGGGGTGGGTCTCGAAGCCCCTCCCTGTTTTCTCATCACACGTTCGACCTTGACCGCCCCATGGTCGGCCAGCTCTAGGGTGATGTCCTCAATGGAGTAGTCAACGAGTTCCCTCGCATAAACTACTCCTTTCACAAAGTTCATGGTAGAGTGCGGCGTCACACTCACCGGGGTGCCATGAAGTGTCCGAAGAGCACTTATTTTGGCCGCCTCGGCGGGATTCGCCGCATTCGCCAGAAGGCTGCCGTCCGAGAAACGGGTCACCTTCGGCTCTCTACCAATTGCACTAGCTAATCCTCTCCTCTGATGGATCATGTTGCCCTTGGACAACATGGTGCCATCAGTGGAGCGAATAACGAGGAAGCGTTTTAAGCCGGCGGGCTCGAAAACGCCAGGTAACCTCTGAATGAGGGGCCCCGATGTCATCGAGGCTCCGCCCTGTGCACTTTTGGTGTTAGTCTTGGTCAGGGGCTCCGCACACGAGGGAGTAGAGGGGCCGGATGTGCCGATCTTGGCTTGGTCGCCTACCAAAGTGGTAGCAGACCCATCCGTCCCCGCAGCCCCCGCGGATGGAGAGGAGCCCCGAGTCTTTTTAGTCTTCTTTGTCTTTTTCTTTTTTGGAGAGGAGGGCGGGGAATGAACCCGCTTTTCACCTCCGCCAGCAGAAGCCCCCAGGCCAGATGGACCGGTCTCAGCCAGGTCCCTCTCCGAAATGGAGAAGGTCCTGGTTGTCGTAGGGGCACCTGTCGGAGGAGATCCCTTCCCTCCTTTTACTGCCTCGGAGCCCTCAGCCATTTTAGGAGGACCTTGCATAGGGGCGGATTCGGGTTCGGTGCTTGGCGCCCAGCCCGAATTCCCCCCCATGGAAGGCCCTACCGTCTGAGGCTGGGTCTCCTCAAGGACCATGTTTATCAAAGGAGGGACCTCCAGTTGGCCATCCCCTCCCAGGACATCACAGGTCCCCTTGGCAGTGTCGCCAGTCTTGTGTGGGGAGGCACAGGCCTTGACCCCAGCAAGGTTTAAAATTCTTGCCAGCATGTCTTTTGAGGGAAGCGACCGAAGGGGCCTGGCTTCCCTCTCCCCCCTAAGGGGGTTTGCCCTACCGAGCCGCTTTGATGCGGAGCGGCTGGCTAAGGGCTGCCTGCTGGCTTTCTTGGCAGTCCCCTTGGAAAGAAAAGAGGGGACTGCCGCTGGGAAAAGGGAGGTGCCCGAAAGCACCTCCAGAGAAGGGGGTGAGGGGGAGTCCCCTGCACCCGTAGGCGAAGGAGAGGAGTAAGCCTCCTCTCCGGTTAGAGAAATATGGAGGGTCCCCTGTGCAAGCACAGGGGGGGGGACCTCCATTTTTTTGCTGGAGCTGCCCGAGGGCGGCTCCGTCGATGAGCAAGGGGGAGTTAAAGGGGTTTGGTGTTTTGAAAATTCATCCATGGGCATGGTGACCCTATTTTTGCCACGGGACGCAATAGCTCATCACCTCTTGCAGTTGCCCGCACTGCAAGAGGTGCTTACAAGCCCGGCAGAGCCAGGCGCCGCCATTTCGGACCACCCCTCCCGCCTCGTGGCCTGGCAGTCCATCGGCATGGCGGCTCCACCTTAGACACGGCGTATAAATGATAGATTTTGAAGAGGAGAGGAAAAGGGATGTGAGGAAGGTATGGGTGGGGATGAAGCAGGTTGTTAAAAAACCCCCATCCCGAACCGGAGCTGAGGGGTTAGGGAACAATGTCCCCTCCCCCCTCAGCCCCCATCCGGGGTGGTTGGCTTGAGAAGAAGGTCAGCATTCTACCCTGTGAAATTAGAGGCTGACCAGAGAAAGTTGTGGGAGAGGTTGTATGAAAAGCGACGAGGTAGGGGAGAAATCGGGCTATCTGAAGGAAGGAAGAGAGGCTAAGCTGGGGCCGGACGGAGCGCTGGATCCCGTCAGCACGGCGGCCAGGATGGCAAATCGCCGCGCCCCTTACGGGGGCACGAAGCGAGAGCAGAGCGCAACTCACTCACAGTAAACTTGTCGTTGAAGGGTTCTCCGCCTCTGGAGGTAAAGTCCAGCAGGTGGCCTTCCGCGAATTCACGACGTGCATTGAATTGCGGTCCCATTCTCCTGGAGAACGGGAGGGGGGTACTGCAAGAACTTGCCCCGAATCCTTTTCACTTGCTTTCACACCTCAGCTAAAGGGGTCTGTCTTCCCGTTAAGTGAAGACACGTATGCCCGCCAAGAAGAGCGGCGGGCGTGCTTCGAAATATATCAGAACCTAGCCCTACCCCGACGAAATTCAGCGACAGTGAAATCGTTTGGGCGGCGCTTATAGCGCATGTAGGCATAACGCTTCTGTTTGAGGGCTGTCTCACACTCGGCCGACCACAATGGGAGTGGTCGGCGTGCAAAACGGCCAGACGTCCTAGGAATAGTAGTCAGGCCCACGGCGATGAGGTTGCCGGAGAAGAACTCAACGGCCTAATCTACCGACCTAAACTCCTCGAATGAGAGAGACAATTCAGTCATTTCCGGAAATGCAGGCCACCGCGCCCGCGCCAAGCACCACGAGGTGGGCTCTCAGGCGGCAGTTGCCCTGAAAATGAGATTTGAATGGGAAAGTGATCACTACCATGGAGGTCATCGACCACCCCCCAATCAAAATCAGGCTGTGCATCCGAAGAGCACAAAGATAGGTCAAGGCAAGAAAATGAAGCGGTTCTTGGACAGTGATGCGTAAACTCATCCACGTTTAGGACACCCATCTCAAGCTCTTCGATCAGATCAGCAAGGACTTGTCCCCTGGGATTTATAGAGTAATCTCTCCAGAGAGGATGCCTGCCGTTCAGATCTCAAGCAAGAGAAAGGGCCTCGGCAACCGTGCCACGACGCGGCGGAAGTCCCCCGCATCGAAGTCAGCTGACGGTGGAATGCACGCAGAAATGATAGTATACCTCCTATCCAGGTGCAGCTGCACAGCCACTGCCTAAAAGGAGGTATCTAAAGAGATAGGAAGAACGGAGAAATCATGCCGGGTGTAAACCGCGCATCCCCCAGCCCGGCCATCCCGCGGTGGTGGGGTCACAAGACCCTTATACCCCGGGAAAGCGGGCAGGGGGCAAGGCCTATCATGGTCTCCTGCAGAAAGATAGCTAACATGGAACGGGACGAGACGAGCCTCCGAGTTCCTCCCAGTTGGCCCGGAGTGCACGGCAATTCCATTGAAGGAATATGCCCATCAGGCCTAGCTTGGAGGAGACGCGGGGGCCCTCCTCGAACTGAAGACTCTCACGGGAAAGGCCGTACGCTTCCCGGGGGCAGAACCCCGGGAGCTGTTGGCCGGACAAAGCGCTGAAGGCGCTGTCGCCTTGGAGGAATTATTGGGGAAGGTTGGGCTCGCCATGCGAGTCTTTTCCTCCCTCAGATTAAGAGTGGAAAATAAGTGTGGCATGAAGTTAGAAAAGATAATACCTGGAATCTTGCTTCAAGAAATGAGCTTATGTGGGACTTACGCTCCAGGTCCATCCCAGGTCCAGGTCATACAGTCAGTTTGGTTTGGGTAGCGAATGACAACCGGTTGGACAGGAACAGCAGGGTAAAAAGCTCCAGGCTTAAATGTAATCAAACAGGAACGATTGGTGCAGGTACCCTCAGGAAAAATCATCACCTAGAAAAAAATCCACACTGTATACAACTGTTAGTGTTAAGCACTCATACCAATATAGTCACACTGTTACAAGCAAGGCTTCTTATCTAATAAGTGAATATAAGCAACACTGGATCTTGTTAGTTCTTGGATGGGGATCCAGCTGTCACAGAGCAAGAGAGAATTCAAGCTTCATACCCATTTTATGTTGATTCCACACATTGTGATGTTAACCTAATTTGTGCCTGGATGTATTAAAGGTAGATTCTTAAATCCAGGCTTAAGCCTCAAATGCTCTCACTATTTCCATCTATTGTACTTTTTCATTACTACGTCAGTGGCCCCAGTGGGGACACTGTGGAAACTGTACAAGTAAAAAAATTAGTAATCATCCTGGGCCTGAATGCTCCCAGTACTCTCCTACTTTAGGTTACTTGGGTTATGGCCCTTGCACTTCCCCATAGTGAACTACTTTCTTTATAAACCTCTTTAAACAATTTCAGGCAGCGATGCCCTTGCTGGTTTTTGCTTTTAAGTTTTAAGTGTAAAATAATTCTTCCTATCACTGTGAATTGTTACTAACTAATAATATGCCCTTGTTGATCATGACATCTTTCCTTTGCTCTCTGAGAGTGGAATTAAGAATACAACACTAGTGTCATCTGCATGTTTTAGGTGGTAATGAAATGTGACAACACCTACATACAAAATGGTCAGAGACATTTTCTTGCATCATCAGTCAAATGCATCCAATAATATTGGAGCAGGTTGGAGAATCATTAACACTTCTTGCATCAAAGGCAACCTATTCTATCTTCAGTAATTTCCTTAGCAATTTCCATATCTTCTCTATTTTTTATATATTTATTAATTCCTACCAATGCCCAAGTCTTGGGAGATGATGAATTGATAATGCCTTTTCTTTCATAATTATTTACATTTGAATTGAGACAGCCCGGGAAAAGCTGGAATAATCTTTGATATCTATCGTCCTTTTCACAAGCAAAACAAAGGCAACCATAGGACAGGAGTGGCCCAAGAGGTTTCCAGGGTGGAAACAGGCAATACCTATGTGAGAATCGACAAAGAAATTGCAAGCAGAGACCTGTAAATAAAGTGGTGGGGCTAGAGGAAGTGAAAATGTGTGAAAAATATATAACCGCAGTTAGTACTGCAGGAGAGCAAGCTGAGGGGATTGAGTCCAGGAGGGGACATACTCATATGTCTCCATATCAGTTGCAGTAAGGTACCTTGCTATGCCCAACATTCCCTTGTGGGTCAAGAAAAGGATAGATAAAGAAAAGAAAGATTGAAGGGGGAGGGATTGACTCCAAACTGGTTAGTAACTACTACTGACCAAGAAGATAGGGGGCAAGAGGCTTGTAAAGAAAGTAGAAAGTGGTGAAAAAAGATCCAGGTAGCGTCCATCTACTTTGAGACTGCTGAGGAAACTGGGGGTGGGAAGGCATGTCTCACTTCTTGGTACCATGTGTAACCATCTATAAGAGTATAATCAAGTAAAATAGGATGCATATAATTAGGAGAGCAACAAGGGGGTAACTATTACTAAAATAAACCATCAACCCTGAATGCTGAAAGAGCACAAGTTTAAAACCACCAAATGGAACAGACCTACAGGGTGCCAAATACCCCAGCTAGAAACCCTTTTGTGGGAATGGGGAAATGATCATTCAATACCTGCGGCCAATCATCTTCACTTGTTGCTCTTCTTTTAATTTCTTCAATGGTGGTTTGCCTGGAGTTTGTGTTCTCACGCCATACATACACTGGCTGTGTGAAGTTGATGTACCCTGGAAGATTGCTTAGGGATAAGTCATCACTATAAAAGTTTGTTTTCAATGTGTCACAAATGATATCACAAGGCCATACTAAAAATGAAGGACAAGGATGGAAATGCACAAATGTAAGAGAAAATTTTTAAAATAACAAACAGATAATCTAGTTTTATTATGAAACTATAAAGCTGTTCAGTAAAAGAATGGCATTTTGTTTGAAAAAGCTATTATGGTTTGATGACTGATTGGGGAAGAAAAGACTATGAAACTAGAAGGGTAGATATTGCCATCACAAAACATAATTCGCTGCAATGAGGACATTGGACATACTGCCAAAGAAAGGAAGCCGAAGATTTTCAATACGGCTAACTAAGGCCGGTACATTTGACCAGAAGACGGCGATGCAATCCATAAAAGTGGTGTGAGGTCCCACCACGAGGATCGGAGCCTCGGAGCGGCTGGCTATTCTACCCTTGATTGCAACCCAATGGAAACCGTAGCACCGCATCATCACTCGTCCGAGAAACCCAAGACACCAACGAATTTGCCTGCACAAGTAGGTGACACACAACTCAGAATTATGTTAGTGTTTTTGTGGAAACACACTGTGCTTATTAATTTATATTTGCCATTGAATTCAAGTATACATTTAAGGGAAAAAAGCCCAGTACACTGAAGGATACTTGTTTTAGCAGTACCAAGCAATTAAAATGCTACACACAGTCATCACAAAACCGATATCAATGTAAATTGATTAATGAACCAAGGTATTTTAGTAATTGGTAGAAGATATAGTATTCACTGAACTGTATGCTCACAGGTTAGTTTTATGTATGGTGTGTAGTAAATAACTGTGTATATTACATAATAGCATATGGAAGTTATAAAAATAATTTATATAAAAATATCTCTCAAAGAGAGAAAATAAAGAATACAAAAGTTAAAACTCACTTTGTTGTGAAGCATCACAAGATACAATCTGCAAAAACTTTCCATTCACAAATATTATGGCAAAAAAAGCATGTTTTAAGTGAATTCACAATGATCAGATGGCTAAAATAAACCAACAAACTACTCTTTTGTAACAAAACAGGGTATTTATATAAGCAATAATTTTTAGTTACAAATAACATACTGATAAAGCTAAAGTTGTTTGGAACAGTTGCATAGGGATGAAAGTCTGATGAATGAGGGCAAGGTAAAACACAGGCTTTGTTGTATTTATAGAATTAAACCATTTCCAAATAGTAAAAAATTAATAATGACCATAAAATAAAACAAAATGGAGAACTTACAGCCATTTATGAAACTCACTAAAAATTCTATATATTTTTAATTTTTCCCATAGTTATTTGATGATATGGTAACTCTCATCCCTAGATAAAACAACATAAACAAGGACAGATAGCACAAGAAGTCAACTTTGCAATAAAAAAGGAATGAAAGGTAAGCAAGATATATTGATATAAAACATAAAAAGAAACTAAGTAAGACTTAACATTCAGAACTCGTACATACAACCTTTGGACATAGCAAAGAAATCACTACTAACCCAGGATACAAACAATATGGTGAGTGATGGAAATGCAAGTACAGCATGGGGTCCTAACCTGGCTGAACCTCACCTCAACACCCTACAAACACTACAGGACAAAGCCCTTAAAATAATCACTAGATGCACAGCTACCACACCCACAGACCATGTAGAGCTGGAAAGAAAAGTCATCAAAGTCAAAGATCACCTTGACTTGAGGTACACAATTCATTGCTGCAGCTTTCACAAACCAACAACATCCTCTATATTGTAGCTCAACAACACACACAAAGATTTTATTTTATTCAACAGCACCAATCTCGAAACTGCTACCAAGGGTATAAGTCACCATATTTAAAAATTCACCTTAGTAAAATTCTGACAAAAGACTTCCCAAACAAAGCAAAGCCCCCCCCCCCCCCAAAAAAAGATACAAACCAAAAGAAAGGAGGAGGAGGAGGCCAACCTCTTACAACAAATCAAATAGTCCACAAGTCTATGTGCATGAACCCATCCCAAGCACAAAAAAACAAGCAGTAATGACCGCACTCATCCTGGTATCGGGATAGGTAACATGCGTGAAGATGACCCAGACTGGGACATTGAACAAGAATGTGCCAAACAGTCTGGGGACAATGCAGTCATCATAGTAAAACATCAAAAGACCCAGCACTAGATACTATACTAAAATTATGTCAACCATCTCTCTCCTCCCAACCAAGGCAACATTCAGAATCATATACACACTGAAATCACTTGAGGCTCCATTCATGCAGACACTAACAACACTACTAAACACTTGCCCCTATGACATACATACATCTGAAGCCACCTTACATTGCAAGGATAGGGTGCACCTAACCAGAATGAGATGTAGACACCACCCAGCCTTCCTGAGCTAACAGAAAAGACTGGATGACTCCACTATAGAGAGCTGTCCATGTTATAGCAGATTCACCCACACCATAAAACACATAATGGAAGACTGCATAAACCACCTACTCAGACAAAACAACAAGCACTCACTGGAAAGTTTGTGAGAGCATCCAGTGCCAGCCATGGCCTTCCTCAGGAGCCAGAAAACCTATGGCTAAGTAACAACAACATGAAAAACACCAAAACTCTTCATTTGAAAGTAGCAGCCACTCAAAGAGAAGTTTTCAGCCACTTCACAAACTTAAGGGAAATTATATACTTCATGTTATAAACAGCAGAGGCCTAAATGGCTAAATTTAAGATTGCTCAACCACCTTGAAACTATTGTTAGCTTGAGCTTCTGCTTAATCCTATCAAGAGGTCTTGGGAGAAATGCAAGCCTGAAATGAAAAAGGCCCCCTTTGGTGGCCATTCTCTCTAGTAGTCTAAGTAAATAAAATTATTTGCCAAGTCAAAAAAGCTGCAGTTAGGAAAAGTTTCTTTTATTTGTAATCCCTGACCTTGCTGGATAGTGAGTTGAGTAAACTCCCAAGAACAAACAAATGCAACAAGAATATCTTAAAATAAAAACCCTCATTTATTTTAGAGAGCGGCAGTTTTAAACAAGTTTTTACTTTTCTATTAAAGCCTCCCTTTAATTGATGAATCACAAAAAGTAAGAATGCAATACAATAGCAGAAACTACAAATAATTTTATAATATCTTTTAAATCTTATTTTTTTTAGTACATTGCGGCGGTTAAAAAAAATGAGACATGGTGCAGGAATTCCAATCTTTTAAGCTGCCAAAGTGATTTTTATTAAATTTACATTGAAATAACTATGCCCACTTTATGTAATTGCCTATAATTTGCTTATATAACCATAGTGGGGCAAAATTGTAAGGAAAAGTTTCTTTAATTTGAGGCAATTAAAAAAACTTAGATTGTCAAATATTTTGTTAGAATCCACGCATTCATTCATCACAAGTATTCAACTCTTTAAAATATTCTGTGAAAGCATCAGATAAATATAAGAATCTTATTAGAGCAAAAACAAAAGGTTAAAAAAAAATTAGCAATGGTTAGCATACCACATACCAGGACAAAGACAATATAAGCAAGCATTTCCAGCAATTATACCAAAGCCATAAAGTTAGGAAAGCATGCTTGGTATAAAGAATACATGTAGTTTGGTTTCATGCAGGATACATTAAAAACAAGACACCAACATTTACCCAAAACAAATAAAGCATAGTCTTTCCTTCCATAAATTATAGTGAACAAAGTCAAAATTGTTAATTTTTCATATATGCTAAAATCCTTGACAGATTTTAAAATATCTCAAATTTTTATTCTTATCCAAACAATGCAATGATATAAAGAGTTGAAGATAGAACAGGTTTTATTTAGAATGAGCTGGATGATTTGTGATAGAATAATTCAACTTTGGGGGGGGAGGGGAGGGGGAGGGGAAAACAATCTAGCATTGGGCTTAAATTCAACTTTGAATGATTAACTCACAATGAGGTAGCAATTCTATATTATACTGATATTTATAAGGTTACAGCTGGTAATTGTTCTAATGCCTTTATTTTGTGCTGTTTCAATTATATACAATCAATACTGCATATACAAAAAAAAGAGAAAAACTTACTTGGATTGCCCCCTAGGCTGGTGATTATATCACTAGCCTGAACCCACCAGAAAAGCTGTCACCATGGATGCTTGAACCCACAAGTCTAATGTTTGGGTTTGAATATGTTGTTATTAGGTGTGCAGTGTTTTTTGAAGGATGGTTACAGTGTGGAGAGTTTTGGTTGTCCTCTTGGTTTCTGAGGTGTTTGTAGTATTGCAGTTTTGGGTGGGGACCTGATCTGAATCTTGCGAGTGAATAACGTTGCTGGAGATGAAAGATTATTCCTTTGCTATGTCTCAAGGAGGTGAGTACTGTATGGGGTTGATTGGGAGGTTGTGGCTGATTATCTAACCGTGAGTTGTTTCCTTTGTTGCAGTAGGTAGAGGGTGGTGAGGTGTAAATTCTGTTCAAATATGCATAATATTTTACATTGTTGGTCCTAGGGGAATTGAGGCTGTGGTATGGTTTTGATTAAGTGTGCATTTAAGTGTAGAATTGTATGTTCAAGTTTAAGTGTGTAGTATGAGGAGAATTTTGGTTTGTGTAGGTGGGTCAAGTGGGTGGTTTGTGTACAGCTGATAATTGTTCTAATGGCTTTATTTTGTGCTGTTTCAAGTTTATAGTTGATTTGGAAGTAGTATGGGGCCAGGCAAGTGATTTGTCATTTAGTGTGGTGCTGAAAAATTGTGATTAGTTTGCTGTTATAGTGTGTAGGTGATTGTTTTCTGTCTGCTTTGCTACAGATGTTTGTGACATGCAAATGTTATGCATGCATGAATGCAGTGATTGTAGTATGGTCAGGTAATGCTACTGGGAATTTTCTATTGTTTTGGAACCGATGTTCAAACAGTGATATATATAAGTATATACATATATATCATGAATACATGTCATTTACATGATCATACACAGGACTTTTCCAAGCACAAATCTTTCAACTAACCATAAAGATTTCCCTCTCTCCCTTCAGTCAAACATATTCTTCCCAAATCACAACACCTTAGTCATACAACACTGCCATTTAACCATTTCCTTCTATTTTTTAATTAACACCAACCAATTTGACATAAAATCCTCATAAAAGCATTTTCCCAGTAGTTTTCTGTCCTCCCTTATAAATTCTTTGATAAGTACACAGAATTTCTGCTCTCTCTCTCTCTACCTTCCTCTGTCACAAGCAAACACATCTACCTTCCGACAAAGCAACTTCCACAAGAAAGCTGATTGGTGAAAGCTGGTCATTCTAACTTTCTTAAACAAACATAGAAACTTAGTTTCATTGAGAGAAAGATTATCCAGTCAGCCACTGCATTCATTAATCAGTTGCTATTCTTACTTATTCATCCCTCAGTCATTCAATTATAATCTATTTGACTAGCTTCACATATTCAATTTGCTTAACTTAAAATCATGTCATAGACAGATTCATGCTGTGTCCAACACATCCGGAGAGCAGAATAAAAGTAAAGGGTTCCTTAAAACTTTTTTTTAAAATATCTAAAATGGTAATGGTACTGAAATGTATGAGATTCTGATATCAGCATGAGGTATATTAGTCAAAAAGTCATATATGTTGATTAATATGATAGTCCATGTTGAAAGGATTTGATATGATAATGGTGAAAACATGTAACTATACTGCGGAGGAAAGAATTCTGATATGCATGCTGCATGAGGAGGGTCTCAGCTAAGGTCACATTTTGGTATTGCAGAAGTATTGAAGAAGATCAGAGAAAGTGGAAACATCCAAGACCCACCTCTTTCAGGATTAAACAGTCAGTACACAATATGATGACAGGTCTAGGCATTGCATGAGCCTTCAGGACCACAAGAAAACTCTAGTCCAGCTGCAACATAAATGGACAAAGGGGGCCAGGTTAATACATATGTTAAAAGTCCATTGTAGACTGCTTACACAAGGCTTTTAGTCATGTAAAATATGCCAGAAGGCGCTGAACAACCTTCAGCACAAAAAATGTTAACTGGCTTGGGCACTTGCTCATTGCAACTGGCCCATGCATCAATGGAGATGTGTCTTATAGTCTAACAAGTCTATGTTTCAATTCTTGACTCCAGGCAATGTTATAATCTGCAGGAAGCCAGGGAAGCAGTTGAATCGAGAGTGCATAATGCCAACAGTAATGCACGGTGGCCCCTGTAATGGTATGAGGCTGCATGTCAAGTTCTGGGTGGATTGCCTCAGTGTGTGTGATGGCACCATGAATTCAGAAAACTACAATTTGTTCTGAGATATTACATGCTACCCTCATCTTTTTTTTTTAAGCAGCCGACTTAACAACTGCCACAGAGAGCCTAAATTGCTGTAGTTAACTTTTAACCTATATTAAAAACAAAAACACAACAAAGCAATACAGAGACAAAAACAGTGAAAAACCAAACAAGAAAATCAAGAAGAAGAAGGAAGCAGGAACATGAAACCAACACTAAGAAAACCGTCCATGGTAGAAGGGACAAGCAGCAGTGACCCTGCTCAACCTGGTACAGAGACAGGTAACATGGGCAAAGATCAGATCACCCATACTGGGACATTCAACAAGAATGTGCCGAACAGTCCAGGAGACAAAGAGGTAATCACAGTAAGGTGATTACTTGGGCTGGAGAGGGCTCTCCTTAACCTTACGCAGAATCTACGATCTTCCCAAAATTCATAAATAAATATTGGAAGGCATCTCCCTCTCATGTGCAGTGTGTCCATAATATCATATTGCCATGTGGTATCATAGGACTTCTCCAGATAAAAAAAAACATGGCATAGCACTGTCTATGAAGGAAGGCCTCACAGACCTCATTTTACAGTCGGAGCAAAGCATCCAATATGGAGTGTAACTTGTAGAAGCTGCACTATGCATAAGAGAATAAGACAGGTGGCCTCTACTGTCCCCAAAAAAGGTGGAAACCAGCCAGGGTAGAGTGATCTCTCCCTAGCTTGAACAAATGAGCATAGTAACCATTTGACAGGAGTCTGGGAGGAAACCCTCTGTCCAGATCCTTGCTCACCTAGGTGACAAGACTTCAAAGGCAACGCCAGACATACCAAGACCAAGTCCTTAGCATCGCGAAATGAGAAATGTCCAGCAGTCTGAATGGCTAGGATTTCATTCTCCAGGGGATATGCATCACATTGCTTTGAAAAACAGTGTGCGGTTCTCCACAATTGACACCTGGCCATACCATGTATGGTCTCGGGACAACACAGAGAATTTGCAACATCTACATGAGTGATTCATATAGCTGAAGAGGTGGCAGTAGTAGCACCTCTGCAGTAGTGGCCTTCACAGAGCAGCAATACCAACCTGCATGCACCAACTCAGGAAGCCTGTCACAGTCGAATGTGAATGTAGGGGTGGATGTCAAGGCACCTTCCAGTTTCCTCAGCACACCTTCAACCTTGACTGCCCAGTGGTCAGCCAGCTCTAAGGTGATGTCTCCTAAGGAGTAGTCCACAAATAAGCCATTAAATGTATGAAGGGAGCTAATCATAGCTGCCTCAGAAGGGCCAGATGCATTCACCAGAAGGCTAACGTCCAAGAAATGGGTCACCTTTGGATCCCTATCAATTAAGCTAGCTAATGCTCTCCTCTGATGGATCATGTTGCCTTAGGGCAACATGCTACCACTTGTGGAGCAAATAACAAGAAAGCGGCTGAAGGCAGCAGTCTCAACAATGCTAGGTGTTCTCTCTATAAGGGGCTCCGATGTAATGGAGGATCCAATCAAGTGCACTTTGGTCTTTGTCTGTGACTCCCTACCAGAGGGCTGGATGTGTTTATCTTGGCTTGCTCACTTGCCAAAGTGGCAGTAGCTCGGCTCCTCTCCAGAGCCCCCACAGATACATATCAACTTCTAGTCCTCTTTGTCTTTTCTTTTTCTTTTGGGGAGAGGAGAGTGGGGAGTGAACCTGCTTATCTTCACCCCCAAAAGGTGCCTCTATGCTGGAGGGACATTTTTTTTTAATTTTATAGAGCCCATCTGAAAAACTGCCCACTTGGGCATAAGTCGCCGAAAAACACGACAGCCTAGAACTAGGCTACTTATAAATGAAAATATGAAAACATAACAATGATATAAATTGGAAAAACTTAACAATCAGGAAGCAATCTCCGGCAGCGGGCGGAGGTCCCCCTCACCCCGGTGCAGGAGAGTGCAACCTACAAACAAAGCAATAACAAACAAAACAAAAAAAAAGAACCTTAAATCAAGGGAAGAAGCCCGGCATCCCCCCAAAAGTCAACAAGTCCACAAGTCAATGTACACGAATCCGTCCCGTACAAGGGACAGGCGGTAGCGACCCCACCCATCCCGGTACCGGGACAGGTATCGTGCGCGAAGATCACCCAGACTGGGACATTCGACAAGAATGTGCCAAACAGTCTGGGGGACGATGCAGTCGTCGCAATAGGGCGCAGGCGAGCGCTCCATCAAATAGCGATGCGTCATACGAGTGTGTCCGATTCAGAGAAGACAAAAAGATCCTGAAGCCGGCGGGGCATTAGGGAATAGGTCCATGGGAACAGTCACATCACAATGGCACACAACTTTAGGTTCCCTTTGACCGTCTCACATCTTCTTTGCCAAGCGGTCCGAAGAGCTGCCCGTATTCCTGCCATGTAGTCGGTGTGAAGAAGAGCGAAACACTGGTCCAGGCGCAGAGTCCTCGCTGACTCTTTGACGCGCTCATTCCCCGCAATTCCTAGATGTCCAGGAACCCAGACAGAAGATAATCTCGACATCTGCCCGGCTCGCCAAAACCGTGGCGTCACGGATATCGCGAACCAGGGAATGCAGAGATTCCAATGCCCCAAGAGCACTCAGGGCGCTTTGTGAGTCGCTATAGATCACAATCCGGTATCCGAACCGGGCACGTCGCGTAAGCTCCCGTACCGAGAGGTGTATTGCCACCAGCTCGGCCGTGAACATGGAGGCAGCGCCTGGCAGAGCCCCGCTGACTTCAAACAGAGGGGATACGGCGTGGAAGCCGACCCCCTCTTGGGACGTGACACGAGGTGTGCTCCAAAAAGGTCGAACGCAATACTCCCGGCGCCGTACAAGCTTTGGGAGCAGAGGCGTGGCGACAAATAGCCAAATTTGGTACTTTCCAGGGTGGCGTCCTGGGCAGAACCAGAGGCGCCACCGGCCCGAGAGCTATATCTAGCTCTCGAAGGAGTTTCCTGGCCCTAAACCCAAAGGGCTTAGGGTATGACTGGCGTCTCTCGGATGCATAGGAACCGTCGAGATCAGATGCGGATGCAATGAAAGCTGTTGGCGACTGCGGGAGGCACCGGGCTCGCGCGTACAGGCGAGTGATGCACTGCACGCGGCGTAGAGCGAGTGGTATCTCCCCAGAATCGACAAGTAAGCTCTCAATGGGGAAAGTGCGGAAGGCACCGATCGCAAGGCGAAGGCCGGTGTGGTGGATCGAGTCCACCTTCCGCAATAAACGCTCGGCTGCGGATGCATAAAACTCGCATCCGTAGTCGAGATTCGAAGGAACAAAGGATCGATAAAAAAGTAAGGCAGTAGCCCTATCAGCACCTCAAGCGCTGAACGTCACGGAACGGAGAATATCCATGGTGAGGGTACAAGAGACCCTAAGGCTGCAAATATGAGCCTCCCAGGGAGGCATCGGTCAAATAGAAGACCAAGGAAACGGTGCGATTCAACCACTTCCAGGCGTACCCCATTAAGAAACCAGTCTGGGTCTGGGTGGAGCCGTGGAAGGCGGCAGAAGTGCATCACCTTAGTCTAGGCCAAGGAAAACCGAAACCTGTGCGCTTCAGGAAAGCGAGAGACGCGGTTTAATGCTTGTTGGAGTCATCGCTCCAGAGTTGGCATCTGGGCCGCGCCAAAAAGAGATCGAAAGGTCGTTCATGAAGAGCGTAGCGAGAACATCTTCCGGCAGCACCAAGGTGATGCCGTTGATGCTTAGGGCAAAGAGTGTGAAACTGAGGCGTCCCCTCACCTCCATCGTGTGGAGAGTCTCCATGATACCGTATCGCCATGCGGTATCATAGGCCTTCTCCAGATCGAAAAACACCGTGGCGTAGTGCTGTCTACGAAGGAAGGCCTCGCAGATGGCATTTTCCAGTCGGAGCAGAGCATCCGACGTGGAGTGGGAACTTATGGAAGCCGCGCTGTACAGGAAAAAGGCTAATCTAACATTTACCAATTTCTCCATCAACTTGCACACGCAAGAGGTTAGAGAGATTGGGCGGAAACCGGTCGGAGTAGAGTTATCTCTTCCCGGTTTGCGAAAGGCGAGCACAGTAGCAATTCGCCAGGAATCAGGGAGGAGACCCTCCAACCAGATCCTGTTGAACAAATCTAACAGAAAGGCCATGCCTCGCTCACCCAGGTGTCGAAGCATGGCGTACGGCACATCATCCGGACCATGGGCGGTGTCCGCGCACAAAGCAAGAGCAGAGCGCAACTCATTCACAGTAAACCTGTCGTTGAAGGGTTCTCTGCCTCTGGAGGTAAAGTCCAGTCGGCGGCCTTCCGCGACATCACGACGTGCATTGAATGCTGGCGGAGCAGCATCCCGGCTAGAGAATGCGGAAAAAGCGGTCGCTAAGGATTCCGCCACGGACGCGGGGTCCGAGATTGCGGTCCCATTTTCCTGGAAATGGGAGGGGGGTCCTGCGAGAACTTGACCCGAATCCTTTTGACTCGCTTCCACACCTCTGCCAGAGGGGTCTTCCCGTTAAGTGAAGACACACATGTCTGCCAAGAAGAGCGGCGGGCGTGCTTCGAAATATACCGGAACCTAGCTCTAGCCCGAACGAAATTTACCGACAGTGAAATCGTTCGGGCGGCGCTTATGTAGGCATAACGCTTCTGTTTGAGGGCCGTCTCACACTCGGCCGACCACCATGGGAGTGGTTGGCGTGCAAAACGGGCAGACGTTCTCGGAATAGTAGTCAGGCCCGCGGCGATGAGGTTGCCGGAGAAGAACTCAACGGCCTAATCTACCGACCTAAACTCCTTGACTGAGATAGAGAATTCAGTCATTTCCTAAAATGTAGGCCACTGCGCCCGCGCCAAGCACCACCGAGGTGGGCTCTCAGGCGGCAGTTGCCCTGAAAATGATATTTGAATGGGAGAGTGATCACTACCATGGAGGTCATCAACCACCCCCCAATCAAAATCAGGCTGTGCATCTCGAAGAGCACAAAGATAGGTCAAGGCAAGAAAATTAAGCGGTTCTCGGACAGTGATGCTTAAGCTCATCCACGTTTGGGACACCAATCTCACGCTATTCGATCAGATCGGCAAGGACTTGTCCCCAGGGATTTATTGAGTAATCTCCCCAGAGATGATGCCTGCCATTCAGATCTCCAAGCAAGAGAAAGGGCCTCGGCAACCGTGCCCCGATGCGGCGGAAGTCCCCCGCATCGAAGTCAGCTGACGGTGGAATGTACGCAGAAATGATAGTATACCTCCTATCCAGGTGCAGCTGCACAGCCACCGCCTGAAAGGAGGTATCTAAAGTGAAAGGAAGAACGGAGACATCATGCTGGCTGTAAACCACGCATCCTCCAGCTGACCATCTCGTGGTGGTGGGGTCGCAAGCCCCTTATACCCTGGGAGGTTGGGCTCACCATGCTAGTCTTTTCCTCCCTCCACCTCAAAACTTTAGGCGGGCGTTGCGGCTTCAGAGGTGGGGGGGGACCTCTTTTCGAGGAACCTTCGTCTCCGAGCCACTCAAACCAACACTAGGTGTGGGCGAAGGAGCCGAAGCGCCTTTGTTGATGTGCTGCTTTCGGGGGACATATTTAGGAACCTGGGAAGATGGCCTGGCGACCAACTTCAGGGGTGTTGCCTCCTGCGTCTAACGACTCAGTGGAGGTGCATGGCCGTTTCACCTTACGGGAAACAGTCATGCTGGGGGAAGGGGGGGGAGCCCTGGTTTTAGCTGGGGCTGGGTGTGAACCTTTTTTGCCGCCAGTTTTACCAGGGGAGTGCCCGTGTTGAGTAGAACCTGCAGAAGGGCTCCGAATGGGCGCAGAATCAACCTTCCTCGTTGGCCTGGATGGGCATGGAGTAGAGGGTGCCTTTCTAACCAATGAAGCATAAGACATCCCAGGCAGAGCCGGGCGCGCAGGACCAAGTCCTTAGCTTCGCAGAATGAGAGTCGATCCTGGGCCTGAACAGCCCGGATTTCTTTCTCAAGGAGATATGCACCACATTGCCTCGAAGAAGCGGGATGCGGCTCTCCGCAATTGATACACTTGGCCACACATGATTTTGACTTATCGTGTGCAGTCTTGGAGCAAATTATTGGCATCATTGTCACTAGTCAGGTCTTTGGGGGAAACGACTAGAGGGGCCTGGCTTCCCTCTCACCTGGCTTTCTTGGCAGTCCCCTTGGAAAGAAAAGGAGGGACTGCCGCTGGAAACAGGGAGGTGCCCAAAAGCACCTCCACAGAGAAGGGGGTGAGGGGGAGTCCCCTACACCGGTAAGTGTAGGAGTGGAGTAAGCCTCCTCTCCGGTTAGAGAAAAATGTAGGGTCCCCTGCGCAAGCACAGGGCGAGAGGACCTCAATTTTTTCTGTGGAGCTGCCCGAGGGTGGCTCCGTTGATGGAACAGGGGGAATTAAAGGATGGGGGGTTACTCATCATTGGGCATGGTGACTCTCTTTTTATTACAGGATACAATAGATTATCACCCCTCGCAGTAGCCCGCTCTGCAAGGGGTGCGTACAGGCCTGGCAGAGCCAGGTGATGCCATTCATGGCCACCCCTCCCACCTGGCAATCTGGCAGCCCTTTAGTATGGTAGCTCCACCTTGGGCACGGCGTAAAATTGATAGTGTGTGAAGAGAGAAGAAAAGGGATGTGAGGAAGGTATGGGTGGGATGAAGCAGATTGTTAACAAAAACACCATCCTGAACCGGAGCTCAGGGGTTTTGGGACGTTGTCCCCTCCCCCTTCAGCCCTGATCTGGGACGGTTGGCTGTGTAGAAGGTCAGCATATACCCTGTGAAATTAGAGGCTGACCAGAGAAAGTTGTGGGAGAGGTTGTATGAAAAGCGAGGAAACCGGGAAAAAACACAAGTGTTCTGAAGGAAGGAAAGAGGCTAAAAGCTGGGGTCGGACAGGGTGCTGAGTCCTGTCAGCACGGCGGCCAGGATGGCAAATCGTCGCGCCCCTTAGGAGGCCAGAATGCTCAATATCATGGAATGAAATGTGCCCATAGAGTGGCTACAGTAAAATCTAAGGCTGCAGATATGGGCTTGCCAGGAGAATGATTGCTCAAAAACAAGACCAAAGAAGCAGTGTGATTCCTCCAATACCAGGAAAGCCCGAAAGTCTGGGATAAGGTGGAGATGAGCAATGAGGTAGAAGTGCACTATCTTATAGTCTTGGCCAAGGAAAATTGAAACCTGTGGCCTTCAGAGAGTGAGAGATGCATTGTACTGCCTGTTAGAGTCAATGCTCCATAAAGTTTTCCGAGAGATCCAACACACTGTGGATTTCCAGACTTATGAACCAGCAAAGACAGATCCACTTAAAGCTAGCCCAAATAAAGGTGAAAGAGTGGAAATCAGAGTTGAAGGACAGATAAAAGGAAGAGAGGATATGGAATTAGTTTCTTTTATTTGGTCATATTTTAGAAGTAATATTTATATATTATATTCTTACAAATATTTAGTGTAGTACTTTTAATGTCATTCCTAAGCAAGTTAATCCAAGTTTGGTATTTTTTTGTTTGCAAGCTTAAAACTGGTATTTCTAGGGGCATTTTAAATTATCTAGCTGATATATTGAATCCTGATTTATATTAGTGAATTTGTTTAGTAAAAAAAAAAGAGAAAAAAAGAGCAATAAGATGGTGGCTAAACTTCCAGTTAGCGCAAAGCAAATTGAGGTGTCAGTCTTTCCTTGTACAATCTATTTGAAGTTTAGAAATTAATTTCATTCCAATATTACAATGTGATAAATTTGGGTTGAACTGTGTCTGGTTCCTGGTGGTAATGGGATCCCCTGTATCAGTCAGCCTAGTGCAGTATTTGTATTTAGTTCTAAGTAGTGACTATACTGGAGGCTTGGTTGATAACTGATGGAATGGCATTCAGGACTCAATTTGAACAGAAAAATGCAATGTTATGCTATGTGCAGGGATTATTTTGTGGGCAATGGTGGCCTGGTTATGGGAAGGGGGGGAGGGATTTCTTGGAGTATCTGTGTAGTATGTCTTAGAGTTTTGTACATGTTTCATAGAAGATGGTAAGGTTCTTGCATATAGTGGCATGGATGGCTTGGGTTTTACATATTATGGAGAAATTGGTAATGTTTTATGGGTAAAACCCTATTTTCAGTAGTTTATTACTGCATTATGAGCACATACTATGATGAGGCAGTGCTTTGTTACTTCCCTACAAAAATGAGGTCTTGTTCATTCCATACCCTAAAACTTTCTTACTATTCCAAACCTATCACAGTCTGCTTACCCTAATCATTCCCCCAAAACTTCAGATACTTGAAACACTGCACTTACTAAAGGTACACAATGCAAACTACTATTAAGCTACTTCATCCTCACACCCAAACACCACCACTTAACTCTTTTCTGGATTTACTTACAGCCCCCTACTCATACATGCCTGCTAAACATTTCAAAATTCCCTTCATTCTCAGGCATAAACACCAGGTTATTAACATATACCAACCATGCTTCATCAATCTCACACTATTGTTTCTCAAATACACTTTTACTTGCCTAAGAACACTATGCATAGAGATAAGAAAGGCATAATGACATCACACCTCATCAAAAGTCCACCCTATGTATAACAAGCCATTGTGCAGCCATCTTTCACATGAACATGCCTTACTTCCCACATAATTTTTACACCATTAAACAGTTTACTACCCACTCCATAAATTCTTAGAACCTGCCATAGCACTTTCCTATTAGCATACACTTTTTCCAGAACCATAAACCTGATATCCACCTACAGCTATTCTCTCATGCTTTCTCAGCCAACTGCATCAATACAAACAATAGATCCACATCAATTGTATACAATTTAACCATGAAATAAATACAAAGAATAAGAATAGTACAAAATATTAAGTATGATAAAGAATGCAATAGCAAACTTCATCAACCATTAGAATTGGGGCTTAAAGGGTAACACATTAAGCTTTATGTTGTTTTCAAGATATATTAATTGATTTATTAAAGAAAATATCTTTGGCAGCTGGCAATTTCTGTCCTTATACATAAAATTTGGGGAAATTTAAAAAAAAAGTGAAACTCTGTTAATCAAAGTATTGGTACAATGGTTTATTGCTACTTCATTTGGAAAACTTCTAAGTCACAATACATCCAGATTTAATATGATAATTCTCATTGACCAAACTAAAGTAATGTATAGTAGTAGTAGTAGTAGTAGTAAAGAGCAACAAATGAGATAAATTATCAAAGTTAATGAAGCAAATGCACTTTTGGATATGATAAAATTAACTTGGCCTGAGTATATTCTCATGTTTGAATAGTCCAAATTATTAAAAAAACTAGGGTGATTTGCTCAACTAGTTACTCAAAATCATTAATAAATATTTTCATTCAGATTTAGCCAATACAATGTATGTTTGTATGTGTGTGTGTGATATTTGGGGGGTAAGTAAAGGCAAGAATATACCAAAATTCTTTCACCTCATTTATCATTGTGATATCTTTACTACACTTAATGGGCCCACCTATAAGCTTTTACTCATATTTGAAATTAAATTTTTCTGTATGACAGGAACATACTTACATAGCAGAATACATAAAGCATCATAACATAGTGCGGTTTAGCAATAATTCATAATATACATTAATAACATTAGTTGAAACAAAAATTTCAACTTCAAACATAGTAATGGCATACTTGCAAAGAATGGGACTTCCTGCACCTCTCCTTTGGCAATAATACTTGGTGCACCCATCACTACGACGGGAAGGGCATCAAACATGGTGGAATGAGGTGCCACTACTAAAATTGGTGCTTCTCGGGACCCTGCCTGTCGCCCTTTCACTGGTACAAAGTGGAAACCAAAACCAACGTAGAGGAAACGTACCCAAAGGCACACCTGATTCTTGGCCATTCTGAGGAAATACTTTTGATTTAATAAGCAATTTAATTCTGTCTTAAGAGTGATTATTCTCTCGCTTTATTTGTTACACATTCCTTAGTAGAATGTTTTTATTAAACCAGGCAAAAATAGAAGTCAAAATGATTATATTTCAAATGACTGAATTCATTAAGAGCCTGGTAATACTATAGGAAATTGAAACAAAACTTCTACATTTATTCTGTGCAATCTAAAGTTATTACCAGTGGTGGCTCATAGATAAAATTAGTGGGGGCACTGCATCATAATTTTTTTAGCATTGTTTTAATATTATGTAAAAGGAATAAAACATATAAAAAGAAAATTTATAGATAAACTTTCTAAAATCCTAAACAGAAGAAAATAAACATTTTTTTAACTTACTAATAGCCTAAATTGTTAAAGTTCAAGCTTGATCCATTCATTTAAAAATGAAATCCATTCTTCTTGTTTTAATTTGTGCGAAAAGATTAATTATTTCTCCTTGATCACTGGATGATTACCAGGAATTTTTTCTCCATTGAAAGCAGTGCAAGTGCATTTAGTCTTTCAGAATTCATAATGCTTCTTAGAAAAGTTTTTATTCTTTTCAGTGTTGAAAAGAGGCATTCTGCCTCTGATGTAGTCATGGGAATTGTCAAGAGGATTTTTAGCAGTTTCGTAATTCTACTAAGAACATCATCTAGATTATTTTCCCAAGATAAATTTCAGCAGCTCAATTAATTTTGTATCTACCTTCTCCTTCTTAGTTCCCTTCTCTGTAATCTCGCTCTATCCTTCCACCTCTATGCTGATGACACTCAAATTTTCATTTCCTCATCCCCCACATCTCTTGCCTACTCCTCCATTTCTGACTGGCTCTCTACCAACTTTCTCAGGCTTAATCACTCTAAAACTGAGGTCCTCCTCATCGGCACCGCAGTTCTTGTCAAAAAATCTAAATCTCTCTTTCCCTCGCTTACTCTGGGCGGTAATACTATCATTTTCTCTGACTGCATTAGGAATCTGGGTGTTGTTTTTGATGAGCATCTCTCCTTTAAGCCTCATATCCGCAATGTCAGCAAATCCTCTCTAAGTTTCCTTCATAACTTCTCTCGCATTCGCTCTCACTTTGATCGCCAAAGTCTTGAGACTGCTGTTCATGCCTTCATCACCTCACGCCTTGACTACTGTAACTCACTGCTTGTGAATCTGCAATCCTCCTCTCTCCGCCCCCTTCAACTTGTACAGAACTATGCCACCCGGCTTCTCCTCCGTCGCCCTCGCTTCTCTCCCTCAAAACCTTTGCTGCATGAACTGCACTGGCTCCCTGTCAGATCCCATACTCACTTTAAGATACTTCTCTTCACATTTAAGGCCCTGTTTTACCTCTCTTCTGCCCTCTCGCCACGCCATGTCCCTCATTCATCCCTCTGCTCAATGGGGGACTGCTCCTTCTCAATCTGCGCCCCTAAGTTGTGGAATGCTCTTCCTGCTGAAATCAGGTCTTCTCCCTCTCTTACCACATTTAAGCGTTGCCTGAAAACGCATCTTTTCAGTATTGCCTTCTTCCCCCTATGGAATTTCCATTCTCATCTCAGCACAACGTGCGCTCTGGAAAGGCCTCAGGCCTTGAAGAGCACATTAGTAAGACTTATTATTTATTTAGAATTAATTAATAAAAGAACCCCCCAAAATATGAATTCAATTCTACACTTTATCACTTTCAAGAATAAAAACACATTTTTAAGCACAACACACATACACACAGAGTAAAAAAAGAAACACTACCTTCCATCAGCATATCAGGGTCGGCACTGCATGAACCACAGTGCTCTCTCTCCCTAGCATGCAGCTTCCTATCTTTGATATATGAGCATGCATACAACAGCCAAACACTGCATCACTGGAAATGTGAAGTGCACAGTTCTATACAAGGAATTTTTTAAAAAATTTCAGAAACTATGGGATGGCTACTGACATTAAGCTTAAGTAGTATATAATGTACAAGTATAAATAAAGAATTAAAGAAAAAAGGACTCATTATTTTGAATGTTATAGATAATATTGAGTGGAAATAGGGGGTGCTGCAGTTCCGCAGTGCCTATACACGAGCCGCCACTGGTTATTACTAAGTCTTAGAATAGAATATTAATGAAATTATTGAAAGAAAAAGGGAGGTGTAAGTATAACATCAAATTATCTCAGCATTTAAAATATTATTACCCTTTATATAAGAATTGAAAGGAAAACGCTGTTCCTAACTATGGGATGTTTACTCAGTAAAAAAAAAGGGAAAAAAAGGGGAGAAAAGTGACAGAGATGAAGGAAGACAACAGATAAAAATAAGAATGAAAAATAGCACAAAAATATATTAGAAACCCCTTGTGGGGTGAAAATGTAATTTTCAATAGTCAATCAATAAAACAATATATCCTGATAAATATTTTAATATGTAGATTTGAATCCCAATAAAAAAAAATAAAGTATTTTCAACTTCAACGAGTACAAGAAGCAAGAGTAAAATGTTAAAATAATGAAAGCTCTGCCTATTTACAAGACCTTATTGGTATTCTTGTAAATAGGGAGCTTTCATTATTTATATATACTTTTGTTTTTCTCATGATTCTTGTATTCCTTGAGAAAGAACTTGATAAATTCAGAAGTACATTGAATTCATTATTTTCTTTTCCTTTTGGATAGATCTGCATTTGTAGTTTCCCTTCCACACTGAGGGGTTGGAAAGACATGGCAACTCTTAATCCTTTCAATGATGTCTACACATCCGGCCTCCCAAACCTCTCAGATGGTGACTTTAATTTTGAGTATGTAGTCTTTGCAGGGTATTGGCAAAATGATAGGTATGAAAGGCGACGGTCTTTGCTGCCACATTGGCCTTCTCATTCCTGGTGAACTCTGTGTCTCAGAACTAAGCAAAAGTAGATTTTCCTGCCATCACAGGCCACACTGTAGGTGGATGGATGTCTGTCATCCATTCCAGTGCTTGAACACTGCTCCATGAATCTGTCAAGATTTTCTTTTAATAGCATCTATCTGGCAAACACCTAGAAGAGCATAAGTCACTGTATTAAATCTCAATCTTAATACTAGGGTACATTAAAATAACACAAGGTAAAAAACACTAAACCCAAAAACACAAGACCCAAGAAAACAAAAAGCAAAAACAAACCAGAAACAAAGTAAGAAGAAGGTACACTCTGGAATTGGGGAGGGGGGGGAGATCCACCTACCCTCAAGCGCAGGCTGATGAGACCAACAACAAACAGTCAAATAAAATGGAGGAGGACAGCCTTTTCCAAGAAGTAAGATTGTCCATAAATCTCTGTGCACAAACTCATCCCATGTTACCCAGCTTGTCCTGGTACCAAGACAGGTAATGTGTGTGAAGATCACACAGACTGAAATATTCAACAGGAATGTGTGCCAAGCAGTCTGGGAGAAACACAGTTGTTGCAGTAAAGTGCAGGGGAGCACTATATCAAATGGCAGTGCATGCCACAAGTGTGTCCAATTCAAAGATGACAGAAAGTGATCTGGCAGCATTAGGGACAGCCTGGAGGGCTGCCCTGAAGTCTCTGTGAGGAAGAGTAAAATGCTGGTCAGCTTGTGGTCTCTCTGGTGTCCTCATTCCCACTTGTCCAGGAACCCAGCGCAAGATAATCTCAACATCTACCCAACTCATAGCAACTGTGAACCAGGGGCTGTGGAGATTCCAATGCTCTGAGAACAGTCAGGGAGTGTGCAAGTCCCTAAAGATCACAATCCTGTTTCTGAACCTGGCAAGACACGTTATCTCCTGTACTGAGAAGTGTAATGCAACCAGCTCAATCATGAAGACAAATCAAGCAGAGGGATATAGCATGGAAGCTGACCTTCTCCTGGGACTTGAAGCCATCCATGTACACTGGCACAAATATTCAAAGCTAGTACACTCCACAGTGGCATCCTGGGCAGGAAGGAACAAAGGGTAGGTAGAAAAGTAAGGCATTCAGCACCCCAAGAATGTCATGGAACAGGTACAAGAGACCTTAAGGGTGCTAATATGAGGCTTCTAGGTGAGGCAGTGGTCAAAAACAAGACCAAACAAACAGTCTGAATTCACCACTTTGAGGCAAGCCCCATTTAGAAGCAAACTGGGTCAGGGTAGAGTTGTGGATGGGGGCAGAAATGCACCACCTTAATCTTGGCCAAAGACTCTGCCATGAGAATGGGAGGGGGGTTCTGCAAGAACTTTCCCACAAATTATTCTGACTGGCTTCCATACCTCTGCAAGAGGGGTCTTCCTGTTAAATAAAGACACAAATGCCCACCAGTAAGAGGGGCTGGCATGCTAGCTTGACAAAATTCTCAGACCTTTAAGTTATTAGGGCAGCAGTTAGAGTGAATGTAAGCATATAGCTTCTTTCTTAGGGCAGTCTCACACTCAGCTGACTACCAAGGAAGTGGATGATGTGCAAAATTACCAGACTCTCTAGGAATAGTAGCTAGGCCCCCAAAGATGAGAGAGAAATTAGTCATTTCCTGAAATGCAGAACACAGCACCTACTCCAAGGACCACTGGGGCAATTTTTCCCACAAATTATTCTGACTGGCTTCCATACCTCTGCAAGAGGGGTCTTCCTGTTAAATAAAGACACAAATGCCCACCAGTAAGAGGGGCTGGCATGCTAGCTTGACAAAATTCTCAGACCTTTAAGTTATTAGGGCAGCAGTTAGAGTGAATGTAAGCATATAGCTTCTTTCTTAGGGCAGTCTCACACTCAGCTGACTACCAAGGAAGTGGATGATGTGCAAAATTACCAGACTCTCTAGGAATAGTAGCTAGGCCCCCAAAGATGAGAGAGAAATTAGTCATTTCCTGAAATGCAGAACACAGCACCTACTCCAAGGACCACTGGGGCAATTTTTTAGGCATCAGTCTCCAAAAAAATGATAGTTGAATGGGAAAGTGGTTACTACTGTGAAGGTCATTGACCACCTCCCACCCCGAATCAGGCTATGCATCTAGAAAGCACAGGGATAGATCAAAACAGGAAAATAAAGCAGTTCTTGGGCAGTGATGCATACCCTCATTCACATTTAGGACACCTATCTCCTGCTCATTGATCAAACTGGCAATGACCTGACCCTTTAGGATTGATTGAGTAGTCTCCTCAGAGAGGGTGTCTACCATTCAATCCTTGAGCAGTAGAAAAGGCCTTGACAGAAATTCTCACATGTTGAAGTCAGCTGATGGTAGAAATAACACAGAAATTACAGTATATCTCCTATCCAGGTTTATCGCTGCTCTGCCACTGCATGAAAGGCAGTATTTATAGCAAATAGAAGAATATAGACATTGTGACAGGTATAAATCCTGGATCCTCCTGCCCAGCCCCAATCCTGTGGTAGTGGGGTTGCAAAACTTTTATATCCCAAGATGGCAGGGGGCACACACCCAGCATGGTTTCCTGCAGATAAATTGCTAATAGGGAAGGGAAGAAGTCAAGCTTGTGCAGGTGCTCCTAGTTGGTCAGGAGTCAGCAGAAATACCATTGAAGGAATATGCCCTCCAGGCTTAGTACAGAAGATATGCCCTCACAAGGAGGAAAGGGAACCTGAGCATGGCATCATCCTGTCTTGCCAGGTCCCTGAAAAAGAAAAGATACTCAAGGCTAATAATGGGTAATTGGTGTTGTGCTATGTAGTGTAGTGGGTACTTAGGTTTATGAAGCCTGTGACTAGTATTTGTGTGCTTCTCATGTCCAGGTGATCCATGATCTATGGACCTTGAGGATATATGATTCAGTGGTGTTCTGTAGGTGTAGTAGCTGTACAGAGTATTGAGGTACATTTGATATATGTTTGGAACCCAAGCAAGGCTTGCATAGTTTATAAACTATGGTTGTAATCATCTGTTTTAGAATGCCTTTTTATCCCACCTAATTTTTGTGAACATATATTTTCTTTTTATTGCTATTATCAGTTGAGTTCTTTCATTTGCTTGTTTGACCCTCCATCTGATGCAACATAAAACTAAAAATATTTGGTATAGAGTACCAAGGGAAAGTACAGTGACATGTAGAGTTCTAAGTATGCGTATGGAATAAAATTTATTAAAAAGTACCAATAAGAATTTACTGTATAGGAAAACAACAGTGATGGCATGAGATCACTCTAAAAAAAACATTTTTAAAACATAATTTAGACATTTTATTTTTTGGACAAATTCAGCCTGTATTTGATTCATACTAATTGAGGCCACTAATTCTGATCTTGTGACCTTTGGAATAATATTAGTTTATAGTTGCAACATTCTTTTTGCTTGAAATATATCAGTATGAAACCTTGAATCATGGTGAAAAATACAGGGACATTTCAACCTAAGCTGCTGATAAAAATTTCATCATGCATAAGTTAGACTTTAATGTTCATACTTAAATTTTTTTTTTTTAAAGTAAGCATTTTAAATTAAAAAAAGAAGAAGCAAAATTCATTGATACATTACCTCAACATATGTAGTTAAATATTACCTTCTCCATCCAGTTAAAGGTTTGGCTGCAAGTTCATCCTCTGAGAGGCCACACATTCCCACAAATGCAAGCGTAGATGCAATCAGAAGGCAGATCAAAATTATGAGAAGTCGTATAGGAAGGATGAATATGGACATAAAGAGAAGCTGAAGAAAAAAAGAAAAGAAATTATGTTAGAATATAAACCTAACCTAAAAGAATCCATATGTTATTTAATATCTGTTAATGAATAATATTTTACAAATATTAATACAAGCTTGCTCAAATAAACAAAAAGGATTCACATTAGTATGAACTATTAATCTTCAGTATGATAATGTATAACCAGGGGAGATGAATTCTTGAATCTCTCTTAGTGATGGGATGTTGTCAATTGAGATTCCTTATGTGTAATAAGTATCATATTTGTTCAGGAGTTTTTAATACAAACTACTATTTATTAACTAACACCTCAGCACACAAACAAAAAAACAACTTATAATACCTAAAAGAAATGTATGATGGAGTGAAGTTTTGAGCGATGATGATATAGATATGAAAGGATTTTGCCTATGATGTTATGGATATGAAGTTGTGCTTGTTCCTCTAATGTTATTAGCTGAAATAATTGGATATATGGAAAAGTTTAGATTGTGGGAATGTATGAAGGGGAGAGTATTTCGCCCATTTTTGTTGATGGTATGAATGCTTTTGCTACCATATATCAAAATTGCAGGTAACAAAAATCTACCATGTGCTTGTGGACCCATGATTGTTGAAGAGTGATACAAAGGAACAGTTTGTGATGATATAATGTGGTAGTTTTATTTTTTATTTGCCTCAACTTACCTGTGTCCACTCTAATGCCCACTTTTTGTTTCAGGTTTCAGTGAAGGATGGAGGACAAAGCTGCCTGGAAGCAGTGTCGGACCCATGTCTTTCGCTGAAAAGTGTTTCCCCCCCCCCTTCCACGGATCTCGGATCCTAATAAGGAATTGTTTCTTTTAGAGAGATAAACAAAAGAGACAATTAAAGTTGTTTTTGAGGATCTTTTTGAGACGTGCATGAAAGAAGCGAAGCTAGAACACAAAGCCATGTATGAGTATATATGAGTGAGAAATGTCTGTGGGGGGAAAAAGGAGTATATGAGCTAGGTAGGGAAGATATGTAACACACTTGAAAAAGCAAGCAGGGTATAATTTTTTCCCCTTTTTTCAGCTGGTAAGGTCTTGCTGCTCTTGTCTGGGAGTGAGGAGAAAGAGTTCTAACCCATCAGTATGTGGTGCGATTTGAGGGCCCCAGTCATCCATCCCCCTGGTCCCTTGTGAGAGAGAGAAGAGAGCATAAGACTAGGCACTTTTTCTCCGCTCCGTACTCAGGAAGAGCGAGGGTACTGCCCCTAACGCATGGAATAAAAATGCCCCAGGGGAACATATAGTGACCAATGAATATATGAGCCGAATCGATTAAGGGTTTTGTGGTGGCCATGAGGGTTAGAGAGAGGAAGAGAACCAATTGGTGCTTTATGTATACCAATACATTTTTGGGGAGGGGTAGAATGTATTGATTTGTTGCATGGTATATATTTATTTTAATTATATGTACATTGTATCTTTCTTGATCAATATTTACTGTAGTTGAGCGTTTCTCATATATTTGCTCATATATTGATTGGGTGGTGCAGATATTTTAATTAAAAAAAAGAAGTATCCACATCTCCTAGAGCCTCCTTCCAATCTAGCAAGTGTCTCACAAGTGAATGAGTGGACCTTTGTGGCGGGTGCTTAATGGAGCCACCCACGAGAGTGCTTAATGGCGTGTCATTGCTAGAGATGAGTTATGGGAATGGTGCAATGATCATGATGGTGGATTATTAGAGCAAGTTTGTATATGCAGCTCTTTTGAAAGAAAAAAAAAAGTGTAAATGTTGCATGGATTGTAGAGTCAAGAAATGGTTGAGTGATAAGGAAATGGAGTTTGTAGGAAGACCTTTTTGAGTGAGAATAGTGTAAAGCATGTGAGAACCTCATATAAGCCTTCATTGAATGGATTGGTTTAAATGATAATACACATGGTTAAGATATTTTAAATGACTAAAGTGGTAACTTATTAGAACTCATGGTGAGGTAGAGGTAGTACTTTGTTGCCCCCCAGTTCTCCTCAGTCAAACTCAGCATTACAAAGTAATGATGCCACAGCAGGTGGTCTTTTCTTGAGGACTTGATGGTCAAGGGAGAAGCATGGTTTTCAGATTGCTGGAGATTGTAGGAATGGCAGTCAAGGGGGGTGTGCATGTGTCAGGGTTAATTTTATATTCATGTAAGGAGGGTTGGTGTCCTGATTGCAGGCAGACCAGAGGAACTCTGGTTAAGCAATCTAGAGTGGCTTTGGATTGGAGAATGGTGGGAGGGGTACTTTGGAATACGATATTTTGGGGGTGATTTTGAGGCATGTTAGTAAATTAGGCGTACATTCAATTCAGTGCATTTGGAATGATTCGAAGTAGAGGAATATAGAATTGGGTGTAGTGTGGGGAGGAGGGAGGAATATAGAGGGTGCAAAGGTCATTGTAGATTGCTAAAGAATTGTGTGCTCATGGGACAAATTTTCATTTTAGTGTGAAGATTGCGTCTTATGGTTGTTTTTGTGCAACTAGTTGTGATGATGCAACTGTTTTCACCTGTTTCTATCATAGGTAGGTTTGCACTAGATATGGATGGTACACAAGCTGAGGATGATTTGGGATGAAATAGTCTAAGGTAATGATTTTTGTGTGAGTGAAGGTCCTGAATTGGTCTAAGGATAAGTGTGAGAGGTTGGCCATGAAACAAAGTGTTTGGGTAGTATCTTGACTCATGAACATTAGGGGTAAAATGGGTGACTGTTGCTTTTAAGGAGAATAAACATTTTGCTAAGTGTGAACCAGTTATGGAGGCTGTGTGTACAGAGGAAGATTGGGATGTCAAGGATATGTTATTGCAATAGTTGTTTAGGCAAGGTTTGGTATGTCAGAAAGGAAGTTTGCTAGCAATTTTATGTCATGGTATGGTAGTTGGTGTCCACTATCTTTTGTATAGGATGTAGCATGCTAGTGTGGCTGGCTTTCCTGGTTTATTGCATTCATCACTGTGGTTTGTGGGAGACAGTTTTAGTTAAAGTCTTCTAAGATGTGAGCTGTCAGGATGGTCAGTAGTGTGGTCGTGGAGTGTTTTATTCTGAAGCCATGGTGGATGTGTGGCATTTGATGGATTTTATTCTGTTTTGGAGGCATTTTTGAGATGAATGAGACAAGTGAAATAGGATTATGGGATCTGGGGAGATTGAAAGTTTGCTGATTTCAAGATGGCAATGATGTATTAATGTCTAGAGATGGTATTGTTGCTTGTTGTTGTTAAACGCTCCCCATCAGCAGATAACATCTCTGCTCCCTTCATCCGCTTGAGGGATTAAGGGATAAAGCCTATGATTCTACAGTCTGGGCTGAAGGCCCAGCAAATATTACCACAATTAAGTGGGGCCACGCCTTCTCTGAGACTGTCCTGAGAGGAACAGGTTAGAGTGGAGTGAAGCTGTTGCATGCTGTGGGACTTTTATAGCAGTTACCCCTGTGCTAGCAGTCCATGCAACAGCTTGAAAGTCAAAGTTCCACAGGTGGTGGGGATGATATTAGGTAACCAAGAGTGGTTGAAGATGTTAGTGTGTGATTGCAGATATGGCTATGAGAAGATCTTTGGTCTGCGCATTCAGCTTGTGAGTTTTTGAGTTATCTGATGGTAAGTGAAGTGTCTTGGAAGTAAAAGGTGGTTCAGATGTAGGTTCTGTGCATAATTTAAATAGGTTTTATAGTATTTCCTGTTAGGGCTGATTTATGAGTAGTGGGTCAAGGAGAGGTTGCATTGGTCTGTAGGGATATGTATTTTGTTATCTTTGGTAGGATCCATTTGCTTTGTGTTGATTTTTTAAGGTAGTTTTTATATAAAGTGGGAATGATCCAGTGAGTGAGGGTAAAGATTAGAATGGGAAAAATGGTGATTGCGGCAAAAGGAAAGAATATAAACAATAAAAAAAAGAATAAAGAAAAAAAGTATATATTAGAATCTTTGACAAGTGGATTTTTCTAGATTTTGTCAGATTTTTTTTCTTTTAGTAGTCCACCTTGAACTGCATGCATGGGTATGAGTCGCTGTAATCAAGTTAACCTTGTATTTTGGCTATATTAAAAATAAAAATGAAAAGACAAAAACAAACCAAAACCAACAATACAAACAACAAAAACAAAATCAAGAAAAGGCAGAGGAAGGCATGCTTCAGTATCAGAGGGAGATCGAGCTTCCTCTGATGCCAACACATGTGGCCTAACATCAAAGAGAGTCAAATAAAATGGCCACCTTCCTTTACAAAGTGCACAAGTTCACAGTTTTGTGTGTACAAGTGGTAGCAACCCCACTCATCCCAGTACTAGGACAAGTAACATGAACAAAGATTCTGAGATATGGATATTGAACAAAAATGCACTGAACAGTCTGGGGAAGAATGCAGTAAAGTGCTCCATCAAATGCTGGTTTGTCCCATGAATGTACCAAATTCAAAGAATGATAGAAAGCAACCTGAAACCACTGGGGGATTGGGGGCACACATCCAAAGGAACAGTTGCAGCATGATGGCACATAACTTTAAGTTCTCATCATCTTTGCCAAGCAGCCTGGAGGGGCTAACCTGATTACTAGCAGGTAGTCAGTGAGGAAGAGTGAAATGCTGGTCTGGTCCCCAGTCCTTGCAGACTTTTTGGCACTCTCATTCTATGCAATTCCTACATGTCAAGGAACCTGGCAGATAATTATCTCAACATTTGCCCCGCTTGCTGCAACTGTGGCATTGCAGTTACCGCAAACTAGGGTGTGTGGAGATTCCATCTCCCCAAGAATACTCAGGGCACTTAGTAAGTCTATAGATCACAACCAGCTATCCAAACTGGGCACAATGAACAATGTTGTTGCAATATATCAAAGGGGGTTGTGGTGATCCAAGCTTCATGTAACCTTATATGTATAATTGCCTAATGGGTTACACTACATTACTTTGTTTACTTAACCTGATTAGAATGGGTATGTTTACTTATATTGTTTATCTTTTATTTTCAGACTGTATTGATGTTTTGTTAGTTGAATAAAGCCTAGAGAAAGGTATTGACGCTTTATTATGATTACCACAATTTATTCAACTAACTATCCCACCAGTGCCAATCCAAAGGCTATACTGGTGCTTTAAATAAATAGTGGGAGCCCTATCATAACTTCATAAAAATAAAAACAAGTTGCGTCTGATCTAAAGATGGATAAATTCCTGAAACCTGAACACCTGGATGTATCCCCCAACTCGCCTACTGCTGCACGAGAATGGAATCACTGGAATCGTACTTTCTCTGCATCCCTGGAATCCATCACAACCCTTAATCCTAACAAGCTGGATACATTGATCAATTTTGTCTTTCCAACTGTATATGGTTACATTGCAGTGTACTACCTATGATTCAGCTATAGATCTTCTCAAAGACCTCTATGTCAAGCCCAAAAATGAAGTGTTCACAAGACATTTATTGGCTATTCGTAGGCAGCATGAAGGGAAGACAATAGATTAGTATCAACAAGAGCTTCAGGTGCTCAGCCAGGATTGTAACTTTAAGGCTGCTACTGTTTCACAGAATCAGGATGACTACATACAGGATTCTTTCATCAATGGCTTGCTCTCTCATACAATCAGGCAATGATTGCATAAAAACAAAACTTTGGACCTAAGTAGGGCTGTTGATCAAGCCAGAACACTTGATGTTGCTCAGAAGACCTCAGAGTCTTATTCTCGTTATACTGTCTCTGGTGTAAGTGCTGCTGCGACATCCGAGCCTGATCGCCCCGATGATGGGACCTGTGCTGCTGTAACATCTGAAACTGCTTATACTGCTGCCAATTTAAAGTCTCGATGCTATTTCTGTGGTGGTCCCCATCACAATCGTGGACAGTGCCCTGCAAGAAACGTCACTTGTCATAAGTGTAATAAGCAGGGGCACTTTGCTAAGGTGTGCCGGTCTACTACATTTTCTACCTCTGCATCCACTCAGTCTTCTACACTGGCTGTAATCTCTGCTTATTCCTTGGAACTACTACAGCGAGCGACTGTTTATGTCTTGGTTGGTAATAATGAAGAGACAGCTCTTATCAACACAAGGAGCTCTGAATCTTTCATCTCACATAGCTATGCCAAGAAGAACAAGTTGAAGGTTGTTCCAGCGACTGGAAGCGTATCTTTGGCCTCTTCATCATTCATGACTCCTGTGAAGGGACGCTGCACAGTTGACATCAATTTGAAGGGTGAGTGCTACTACAATACAAGGCTTTCTGTGCTGCCAGACTTGTACTGTGATGTCATTCTTGGTAAGGACTTTATGAGCCTGCACTCTTAGTGTTACTGTGAACTTTGGCAGATTTTTTTTTTTTAAGGGGCTATCTGGCGACTGCCCACTTAGGCATAAGTCGCCGTAAACAAACAGCCTAGTTTTAGACTACTTTAAAAAATTTGAAAAGAAAACAACAATAAAAAGAAATAACAATTAAGAAGCAATAACAATTAAGAAGCAATAACAATTAAGAAGCAATAACAATAATGAAACAATAACAAAAAACAACAACTAAACCTAGTTAAATGAAAGGGAGAAGGCCGGCCTCCCCCCAAAAGTCAATAAGTCCACCAGTCATGGTGCACGCACTCGTCCCGAGTACAAGGGACAGGCGGTAGCGACCCCGCCCATCCCAGTACCGAGACAGGTATCGTGCGCGAAGATCACTCAGACTGGGACAGTCAACAAGAATATGCCGAACAGTCTGGGGGACGACGCAGTCGTCGCAATAGGGCGCATGCGAGCGCTCCATCAAGTAGCGATGCGTCACACGAGTGTGCCCGATTCGGAGACGACAGAAAGCAACCTGAAGCCGCCGCAGCATTGGGGGATAGATCCATGGGAACAGTCGCGGCGCAATGGCACGCAACTTTAAGTTCCCTTCGACCGGCAACCATCTTATTTGCCAAGCAGTCCGAAGAGCTGCCCATATTCTTGCCATGTAGTCGGTGTGAGGAAGAGCGAAACGCTGGTCCGGTCGAAGAATCCTCGCGGAATCTTTGGCGCCCTAATCGGCGCACTCATTCCCCGCAATTCCTACATGTCCAAGAACCCAGCAGAAGATAATCTCGACATCTGCCCGGCTAGCCAAAACCGTGGCGTTACGGATATCGCGAACCAGGGGATACGGAGATTCCAATGCCTCGAGAGCACTCAGGGCGCTTTCTGAGTCGCTATAGATCACAATCCGGTCTCCGAACCGGGCACGTCGCGTAATCTCCCGTACCGAGTGGTGTATTGCCACCAGCTCGGCCGTGAAGACAGACGCAGCGCCTGGCAGAGCCCCGCTGACTTCAAACAGAGGGGATACGGCGTAGAAGCCGACCCCCTCTTGGGACTTGGAGCAATTCATATACACTGGCACGGTTCCAGCGTGACACGAGGTGTGCTCCAAAAAGGTCGAACGCAATACTCCCGGCGCAGTACAAGCTTTGGGAGCAGAGGCGTGGCGACCAATAGCCAAATTTGGTACCCTCCAGGGTTGCGTCCTGGGCAGAACTAGGGGCGCCACCGGCCCGAGAGCTATCACTAGCTGTCGAAGGAGTTTCATGGCAATAAACCCAAAGGGCTTAGGGTATAACTGGCGTCATTCGGCGGCATAGACACCGTCGACATCAGCTGCGGATGCAGTGAAAGCTGTTGGCGACTGAGGGAGGCGCCGGGCTCGCGATGAACTGCACGCGGCGCAGAGCGAGTGGCATCTCCCCAGCATCGACCAACAGGCTCTCAATGGGGATAGTGCAGAAGGCACCGGTCGCAAGGCGGAGGCGGGTGTGGTGGATCAAATCCACCTTCCGCAATAAACGCTCGGCTGCGGATGAATAAAACTCGCATCCCTAGTCAAGCTTCGAACGAACAAAGGATCGATAAAAAAGTAGGGCAGTAGCCCTATCAGCGCCCCAAGCGCTGAACGTCACGGAACGGAGAATATCCATGGCGCGGGTACAAGAGACCCTAAGGGTGCGAATATGAGCCTCCCAGGTGAGGCGTCGGTCGTATACAAGACCAAGGAAACGGTGCGACTCAACCACATCTAGGCGCACCCCATTAAGAAACAAATCTGGGTCGGGGTGGAGCCGTGGATGGCGGCAGAAATGCACCACCTTAGTCTTGGCCAAAGAAAAGCGAAACCTGTGCGCTTCGGCATAGCGAGAGACGCGGTTCAATGCCTGTTGGAGTCGACGGTCCAGAGTTGGCATCTGGGCCGCGCCAAAAGAGATCGAAAGGTCGTCAACGTAGAGTGTAGCGAGAACATCTTCCGGCAGCACCGAAGTGATGCCGTTGATGCTCAGGGCAAAGAGTGTGACACTGAGGACACCCTCTTCCTGCTCCTTTGGGCCGGAGAGAGCTCCCCCCCCACCCGTACGCGGAATCGACGATCTCGCAAAAATTCAGATATAAAGACTGGGAGGCGTCCCCTCGCCCCCATCGTGTGGAGAGTCTCCATGATACCGTATCGCCATGCGGTATCATAGGCCTTCTACAGATCGAAAAACACCGTGGCGTAGTGCTGTCTACGAAGGAAAGCATCGCAGACAGCATTTTCCAGTCGGAGCAGAGTATGCGACGTGGAGTGGAACTTGCGGAAGCCGCACTGTGCAGAAGACAGGTCCTCCGCTGTCCAGGAGAAAGGCTAGTCTAACATTTACCAATTTCTCAATCAACTTGCACACGCAAGAGGTTAGAGAGATTGGGCGGAAACCGGTCGGAGTAGAGTGATCTCTCTCCGGTTTGCGAAAGGCGAGCAAAGTAGCGATTTGACAGTAATCTGCCAGAAGACCCTCCACCCAGATCCTGTGGAACAAATCTAACAGAAAGGCCATGCCTCGCTCACCCAGGTGTCGAAGCATGGCGTACGGGGACATCGTCTGGACCATGGGGGGTGTCCACGCACGAAGCGAGAGCGGAGCGTAGCTCGCTCCGAGTGAACCTGTCGTTGAAGGGTTCTCCGCCTCTGAAGGTAAAGTCCAGCCGGCGGCCTTCGGCGACATCACGACGTGCATTGAATGTTGGCGGAGCAGCATCCCAGCTAGAGAATGAGGAAAAAGTGGTCGCTAAGGATTTCGCCAAGGACGCGAGGTCCGGGATTGCGGTCCCATTTTCCTGGAGAATGGGAGGAGGTTCCTGCGAGAACTTGCCCCGAATCTTTTTGAGTCGCTTCCACACCTCTGCTAAAGGGGTCTTCCCGGTAAGTGAATACACATATGCCCGCCCAAGAAGAGCGGCAGGAGTGCTTTGAAATATACAGGAACCTAGCCCTAGCCCGACGAAATTCAGCGACAGTGAAATCGTATGGGCGGCGCTTATAACGCATGTAGGCCGTCTCACAACCGGCCGACCACCATGGGAGTGGTCGGGGTGCAAAACGGCCAGACGTCCTAGGAATAGTAGTCAGGCCCGCGGCGATGAGGTTGCCGGAGAACTCAACGGCCTCATCTACCAACCTAAACTCCTCGACTGAGATAGAGAATTCAGTCATTTCCTGAAATGCAGGCCACCGCGCCCGCGCCAAGCACCACCGAGGTGGGCTCTCAGGCGCAAGTTGCCTTGGAAATGATATTTGAATGGGAAAGTGATCAGCACCATGGAGGTCATCAACCACCCCCCAATCAAAATCAGGCTGTGCATCCGAAGAGCACAAAGATAGGTCAAGGCAAGAAAATGAAGCGGTTCTCGGGCAGTGATGCGTAAACTGATCCACGTTTAGGACACCTATCTCAAGCGCTTCGATCAGATCGGCAAGGACTTGTCCCCTGGGATTTATGGAGTAATCTCCCCAGAGAGGATGCCTGCCATTCAGATCTCCAAGCAAGAGAGATATCCTCGGCAACCGTGCCACGACGCGGCGGAAGTCCCCCCGCGTCGAAGTCAGCTGACGGTGGAATGTACGCAGAAATGATAGTATACCTCCTATCCAGGTGAAGTTGCACAGCCACTGCCTGGAAGGAGGTATCTAAAGAGAAAGGAAGAACGGAGACTTCATGCCGGGTGTAAACCGCGCATCCCCCAGCACGGCCATCCCGTGGTGGTGGAGTGCAAAACCCTTATACCCCAGGAGGGAGGGCAGGGGGCACGCGCCCAGCATAGTCTCCTGCAAAAAGATAGCTAACGGGGAGCGGGACGAGACGAGCCTCCGCAGCTCCTCCCAGTTGGCCCGGAGTCCATGGCAATTCCATTGAAGGAATATGCCCTCCCGGCCTAGCTCGGAGGAGACGAGGCCCTCCTCGAACAGAAGACCCTCACGGGAATGGCTGTACGCTTCCCGGAGGCAGAACCCCGGGCGCTGTTGGCCGGACAACGAGCTGAAGGCGCTGTCGCCTCCGCCTCGAAACCTCAGGCAGGCGTTGCGGCTTCGGAGGCGGGGGTCCCTCTTTTCGAGGAACCACCGTCTCTGAGCCACTCGCACCACCTCTAGTCGTAGGCGAAGGAGCCCGAAGCTCCTTTGTTGCTCTCCTCCTTTCGGGGGACAGCTTTAGGAACCCCGGAAGATGGCCTGGCGACCAACTTCAGGGGTGTTGCCTCCTGTGAGTAACGACTCGGAGGAGGCGCGTGGCCGTTTCTCCTTACGGGAAATGGTCACGCTGGAGGAAGAGGGAAAAGCCCTGGATTTGGCCGGGGCTGGGTATGAACCCTTTTTGCCGCCAGTTTTACCAGGGAAGTGCCCGGGTTGAGTAGAGCCGGCAGAAGGGCTCCGAATGGGCACAGAAACAACGATGCTCGTTGGCCTGGATGGGCCAGGAGCAGAGGGTGCCTTTCTAACTATTGAGGCATAAAACGCCCCAGGCAGCCGGGCGCGCCAGGATTAAGTCCTTAGCCTCGCGGAATGAGAGTCGATCCTGGGCCATAACGGCCAGGATTTCTTTCGCAAGGAGATATGCGCCACATTGCTTCAAAAAAGCAGGGTGCGGCTCTCCGCAATCGACACACTTGGCCACACACGATTTAGACTTATCGTGTCTGGCCTTGGAACAATTTACACAGACTTCGGGTGACCCCAGGTTTGCACCTCTACAAGAACGATTCGTATGGCCAAAGCGGTGACAGTAATAGCACCGCTGCGGCAGTGGCATGAATGCCTTTATGTGGTAGCGGTACCAACTGGCATGCACCGACTCAGGAAGCTTGTCACAGTCAAAAGTGATGAAGAGTGTAGGGGTGGGTCTTGAGGCCCCTCCCTGTTTTCTCATCACACGTTTGACCTTGACTGCCCCATGGTCGGCCAGCTCTAAGGTGATGTCCTCTATGGAGTAGTCATAAGAACATAAGAAGAACATAAGAAAAGAAGGAGACTGCAAAAGACCATTCATGGCCTACACTTGGCAGCTCCTGTTCCATTCAACACACAAAAGATTTCTTACCAGAGAAAAGTCATCAACATTGTCACCCTTAACAGGAGTTTGTCAGATCTAATCTACAATATACATAAAATGCATCCAGAGGATTATGTCCATTCATGCAACCGCAAAATATAATCTTCCCACTCCTTAGAAAAATATATACATATGTACATAAAAAAAAGTCAGTCCCATCTAGCAGCTTCATCCATATATTTATCTAATCTATTCTTAAAACTACCCAGAGAGGAGGCTTCTATCACATGCCTAGTGAGCCTATTCCATTCATCTACCACACGATTTGTAAACCAATTCCTCCCAATCTCCTTCCTAAACCTATACTTATCAAGCTTAAACCCATTGCTACGTGTCCTGTCATGTTCACTAAGTATAAGAACCTTACCCAGCTCCCCTTTATTATATCCTTTTACCCATTTGAAGACTTCAATCAATTCCCCTCTGACTCTTCTCCTTTCCAATGTATGTAGATTTAGTTTTCTGAGCCTTTCACCATAAGGTAATTTCCTTAGCCCACCAATCATCTTTGTCATCCTTCTCTGCACAGACTCAAGCAAATCAATATCCTTCCTATAATATGGTGACCAAAATTGTACTGCATAGTCTAGATGAGGCCTAACTAGCGCCAGATACAGTTTTAGAATGACTTCAGCACTCTTATTGCTTACACTCCTCCTGATGAATCCCAATATCCTATTAGCTCTATTCTTAGCATTTAGACATTGCTTTCTAGGACGAAGGTCTGAACTTACCAAAATACCCAAGTCTCTCTCACAATCAGTCCTCCCTAAAATTCTGCCATTTAATTTATAACTATTCAATGGATTATTTCTACCTATACTAAGTACACTACATTTGTCTATGTTAAACTTCATTTGCCATTTCTCCGCCCAATTGGACAGAATGGTCAATTCCTCCTGCATTACAACAGCATCAGAATCAGCCCTAATGGCCCTACCTAGCTTAGTATCATCAGCAAATTTACTCAGGTCACTACTTATACCTATGTCAAGATCATTAATATAAATTAAGAATAGCAAGGGACCCAAAACAGATCCTTGAGGAACTCCACTGCTAACACACCCCCACTCAGATTTAACTCCATCTATACTAACTCTTTGCTGTCTGTCACCAAGCCATGACTGAATCCACCTAAATATACTGCCATCGATCCTGTGTGCTTTAACTTTGCTCAGAAGTCGTAAGTGTGGCACTCGATCAAAAGCCTTACTAAAGTCCAAGTATAAAATATCATAGTTTTCATCATTATCTGCTGCTTCATACACCTTACTATAAAAAGACAGCAAATTAGTCAGACAGGATTTACCCTTACTAAAGCCATGCTGTGATTCTTTTAATAACTTATGCTTATCCAAGTGATCTCTAATATTCCTTGCTATAATAGATTCCATCATTTTCCCTACCACTGATGTCAAACTTACTGGTCTGTAATTAGACATATTTGTTTTATCCCCTTTCTTAAATATAGGTATCACATTGGCTTTCTTCCATGCCACTGGCACAATGCCACTCTCCAATGATTTTCTAAAGATGCATGCTAGGGGCTCACTTAACACATCCTTACATTCTTTCAAAATTCTAGGAAAGAGCTCATCAGGACCGGGTGCTTTACTACTTTTGATTTTATCAATTTCCTTTGTCACTATCTCCTTTGTGATCAATATATCCTTTAATTTCTCTTCATCATTACCCCGAAAGATCATTGACACCTCAGGTATATTTAGAGTATCCTCCTGTGTAAATACTGAGGGAAAAAAGTCATTTAGCATTCCAGCCATTGAGTCCCTATCACTCACTAATTGTCCATTGGAATCTATAAGTGGGCCTATTTTTTCTCTAACCTTAGTTTTGTATAATTGATAAAAACTTTTAGGATCTTCCTTTGCCCTATTTGCCACTTTAATTTCATAATTTCTCCTTGCTACTCTAACTAACTTTTTAACATCTCTTGCTAGTTCATTATATCTCTGCCTTAAGTGATCCTCTCCATTTTTTATTTTCCTATAAATGCCCTTTTTAATGCCAATATAATGCTTAATTTTATCTGTCATCCATTTTGGGTCAATATTTTTAGTCCTAATCTCCTTATATGGAATGTTAATCATCTGACCTGTAATTAATTGCTCAATTATTCTTTCATACTCCTCTTCAATTGTAATCTCTTCCTCCTGGTGATTATTGTCTCCACTAACTGATATCATTGAATCTATTCCTGAATTGATTTCATTGCCTGGTTTCTGTACAACTGCCTCCAGGTAAGTCCTGAGCCCATTATAATTTGCTCTTCTAAAGTCAGGAATTTTAACATTGTTCATGCTACTATCAATACCATTCCATTTCATCTTGAATCTAATTTCACAATGGTCACTATTACCCAAATTTCCTCCAATCTCAGTATCCTTAATAACTTCTTCCCTATTTGTCAGAACTAAATCCAGTATATTATTACCTCTAGTGGGTTCGATAATAATCTGCCTCAGAAAATTATCTTGGACAACATTCAAAAATTCCTCAGCCTCCTGATCAACAACAAGAGCTTCCCAGTCTATATTTCTGTAATTAAAATCGCCCATTATACACACATGCTTACTTCTACATGCCCGTTCAATCTCCTGCCACAGAAGATTTGAAGCTTCCTTACTAAGATTTGGTGGTCTGTATAATAATCCTAAGACAAGCTTGTTTTTACCTTCCTTTACATTTAGCCATAATGACTCTGTGTTATCATCTAATTTAATTGTACTGTTTACACAACACTGGAGATTATCTTTAATATAAATAATAACCCCTCCTCCTCTCTTCCTATTCCTATCTGTATGGAACATGTTAAAGCCCTCAATCTCAACCTCAGGTTTAAAGTGATTACCTGCCAAATCAAGCCATGACTCTGTTATCGCAATTATATCAAAATTCTCTTCACTTGCTAACGCTCTTAAGAGATCTATCTTATTCCTTATACTCCGACCATTTGTGTAGTATATTTTTAAGGTTTTTTTATTATTCCCATCTTCATTGCATTGTGCTTTTTTATTCCTAGTTATCTGCTCATTCACTTGTGCATTAGTCCCCCTATAACGCATCAGTATGCCCTCTCCCCTAGCTATTCCTCTATCACTGCATCCCTTCCATTTCCTACACCTGCCCTCTATTCCTGTTATTCCCTTACCTCTAACAGCTTCTAGTTTCCCACCCGTAAGGACCTAATCACACTATCCAGCTCCCCCCATAGAACCTCAACACCTGCCCGACTAAGATGGAGCCCATCCATCGCATACAACCTCCTATTCCCGTAAAACCCTCCCCAGACATCTACAAACACCAATCCTAGCTCCTCACACAGTCCTTTCACAAATTCATTCAAACCAATTGCACGCGACAACCATTCTACCCCCACATCCAATCTCGGAAGCACACCAGAAACAACACCTTTTACCCTGCTTTTACTCATCCTTTCAACTAACCTTTTATACTGCTCACGTAACTCACATGTACCCACCTTCTTTACATCATTCACTCCCACATGCGTAATCACAACTGCATCCCTCTCACACCCAGAAACCAGCCTATCATACCTCTCACAAACATCACTTACACCAGCACCCGGCAGACAAACTCTCATTCCCTTCCACTTGCTATCACTCAACTTCCTATCTAAATACCTAATCTGAGAGTCACCCATCACTAGCACCTCAGTCATTCTCCTATTCTGTCTTGGCCTAACATTACCCTCCCTCCTGCTCTCAGTCACGCTACCACCCATCCTGCTTTCATCCACAATCACACCAGGCAAATCACTTTCACACTCTTCCTCTCTCAGGACATTGAATCTGTTAGTCAACCTAACAGGTTCTATGTCCCTCTCATTCACACACCTAACCTGTCCTAACTTATCTATCCTATCCATTTTCACCCACCATTCATCATCACTCACAACTTCCACACGGTTCCCAGTCCTAGCCCTATCTTCCACCCTCTTAGCACTAATCTCACCCTTCAATCGCACACTTGCATCTCTTCTCACCTCAAACACCAAATCATTCAACCTCTTACATTCCCCACTCAACCTCCTAACCTTCCCTTCCAGAAAACACACACGGCATTCAGTTACATTCACTCTCCTTTCAACTCCACATGCATCACACACCACATACACACTACTTTCAAACGGCATGCTCTCACCATCTATACAAAAAGCCATACTCTCAGAAATTTACTAATGAAAAAGTTAACACTCACCCCAAAAAAAAAATTCTTGCTCAGGATTGCTGCCAGTTATCTTCCCCAAAAGTATTAATCACTAATGTATTTATTATACAGTGATTGATGTATTAAATAAATACAAGAAAAATTACACACCCAAATCAGTATTATATCCCAATCTTACAATGAGAATCAGGAGCTCCTGTAAGACAACCTTCCAGAACAAAGCCAGACAGCCGAGTTCCCTCGCATAAACTACTCCTTTCACAAAGTTGATGGTAGAGTGTGGTGTCACACTAACTGGGGTGCCATCAAGTGTCCGAAGAGCACTTATCTTGGCTGCCTCGGCAGGATTTGCCGCATTTACCACAAGGCCACCACTGCTCCCAAGGCTGCCATCAGTGGAGCAAATAACGAGGCAGCGTTTGAAGCAAGCAGGCTCAAAAACGGCAAATAAATTCTGAATGAGAGGCCCCGATGTTATCGGGGCTCTGCATACGGGGGGGGGGGGGACATCGAGGGGCCTGATGTGATGATCTTGGCTTGGTCGCTTGCCAAAGTGTTCATAAGAGTTCATAAGAAAAGAAGGAGACTGCAAAAGACCATTCATGGCCTACACTTCGCAGCTCCTGTTCCATTCAACACACAAAAGATTTCTTACCAGAGAAAAGTCATCAACATTGTCACCCTTAACAGGAGTTCGTCAGATCTAATCTACAATATACATAAAATGCATCCAGAGGATTATGTCCATTCATGCAACCGCAAAATATAATCTTCCCACTCCTTAGAAAAATATATACATATGTACATAAAAAAAAGTCAGTCCCATCTAGCAGCTTCATCCATATATTTATCTAATCTATTCTTAAAACTACCCAGAGAGGAGGCTTCTATCACATGCCTAGTGAGCCTATTCCATTCATCTACCACACGATTTGTAAACCAATTCCTCCCAATCTCCTTCCTAAACCTATACTTATCAAGCTTAAACTCATTGCTACGTGTTCTGTCATGTTCACTAAGTATAAGAACCTTACCCAGCTCCCCTTTATTATATCCTTTTACCCATTTGAAGACTTCAATCAATTCCCCTCTGACTCTTCTCCTTTCCAATGTATGTAGATTTAGTTTTCTGAGCCTTTCACCATAAGGTAAGTTCCTTAGCCCACCAATCATCTTTGTCATCCTTCTCTGCACAGACTCAAGCAAATCAATATCCTTCCTATAATATGGTGACCAAAATTGTACTGCATAGTCTAGATGAGGCCTAACTAGCGCCAGATACAGTTTTAGAATGACTTCAGCACTCTTATTGCTTACACTCCTCCTAATGAATCCCAATATCCTATTAGCTCTATTCTTAGCATTTAGACATTGCTTTCTAGGACGAAGGTCTGAACTTACCAAAATACCCAAGTCTCTCTCACAATCAGTCCTCCCTAAAATTCTGCCATTTAATTTATAACTATTCAATGGATTATTTCTACCTATACTAAGTACACTACATTTGTCTATGTTAAACTTCATTTACCATTTCTCGACCCAATTGGACAGAATGGTCAATTCCTCCTGCATTACAACAGCATCAGAATCAGCCCTAATGGCCTTACCTAGCTTAGTATCATCAGCAAATTTACTCAGGTCACTACTTATACCTATGTCAAGATCATTAATATAAATTAAGAATAGCAAGGGACCCAAAACAGATCCTTGAGGAACTCCACTGCTAACACACCCCCACTCAGATTTAACTCCATCTATACTAACTCTTTGCTGTCTGTCACCAAGCCATGACTGAATCCACCTAAATCCACACACCCAAATCAGTATTATATCCCAATCTTACAATGAGAATCAGGAGCTCCTGTAAGACAACCTTCCAGAACAAAGCCAGACAGCCAACTGACAAAGCCAGACAGCCAACTGGCAGCAGACCCATCCGTCCCTGCCGCCCCCGTGGATGGAGAGGAGCCCCGAGTCTTCTTAGTCCTTTTCTTTTTTTCTTTTTCGGAGAGGAGGGCAGGAATGAACCTGCTTCTCCCATCCACTGGTAGGAGCCCCCTGGCCAGATGGACCGGCCTCAGCCAGGTCCTGCTGTGAAATGGAGAAGGTCCTGGCAGTCGTAGGGGCACTGGTCGGAGCAGATCCCTCCTTTCCTTGTACTGCCTCGGAAACCCTAGCCATTTGAGGAGGACCTTGCATAGAGGCGGATTCAGGTTCGGTGCTTGGCGCTGAGCCAGGACTTCCCCCCATGGAAGGCCCTCCCATCTGAGGCTGGGTTGCCTAAGGACCATGTCTATAACATGAGGGGCCTCCAGTTGGCCATCACAGATCCCATTGGCAGCGTCACCAGTCATATGTGGGGAGGCACAGGCCTTGACCCCTGCAAGGTTCAATATTTTTGCCAGCAGGTCTGTTGAGGAAAGCAACCGAAAGGGCCTGCCTTCCCTCTCCCCCATAAGGGGGTTTGCCCTACCGAGCCGCTTCAATGGGGAGCGGTCGACAATGGGCTGCCTGCTGGCTTTCTTGGCAGTCCCCTTGTAAAGAAAAGAGGGAACTGATGCTGGAAAAAGGGGGGTGCCCCAAAGCACCTCCAGAGATGCATGCTAGGGGCTCACTTAACACATCCTTACATTCTTTCAAAATTCTAGGAAAGAGCTCATCAGGACCGGGTGCCTTACTACTTTTGATTTTATCAATTTCCTTTGTCACTATCTCCTTTGTGATCAAGATATCCTTTAATTTCTCTTCATCATTACCCCGAAAGATCATTGAGACCTCAGGTATATTTAGAGTATCCTCCTGTGTAAATACTGAGAGAAAAAAGTCATTTAGCATTCCAGCCATTGAGTCCCTATCACTCACTAATTGTCCATTGGAATCTATAAGTGGGCCTATTTTATCTCTAACCTTAGTTTTGTATAATTGATAAAAACTTTTAGGATCTTCCTTTGCCCTATTTGCCACTTTAATTTCATAATTTCTCCTTGCTACTCTAACTAACTTTTTAACATCTCTTGCTAGTTCATTATATCTCTGCCTTAAGTGATCCTCTCCATTTTTTATTTTCCTATAAATGCCCTTTTTAATGCCAATATAATGCTTAATTTTATCTGTCATCCATTTTGGGTCATTATTTTTAGTCCTAATCTCCTTATATGGAATGTTAATCATCTGACCTGTAATTAATTGCTCAATTATTCTTTCATACTCCTCTTCAATTGTAATCTCTTCCTCCTGGTGATTATTGTCTCCACTAACTGATATCATTGAATCTATTCCTGAATTGATTTCATTGCCTGGTTTCTGTACAACTGCCTCCAGGTAAGTCCTGAGCCCATTATAATTTGCTCTTCTAAAGTCAGGAATTTTAACATTGTTCATGCTACTATCAATACCATTCCATTTCATCTTGAATCTAATTTCACAATGGTCACTATTACCCAAATTTCCTCCAATCTCAGTATCCTTAATAACTTCTTCCCTATTTGTCAGAACTAAATCCAGTATATTATTACCTCTAGTGGGTTTGTTAATTATCTGCCTCAGAAAATTATCTTGGACAACATTCAAAAATTCCTCAGCCTCCTGATCACCCACAAGAGCTTCCCAGTCTATATTTCTGTAATTAAAATCGCCCATTATACACACATGCTTACTTCTACATGCCCGTTCAATCTCCTGCCACAGAAGATTTGAAGCTTCCTTACTAAGATTTGGTGGTCTGTATAATAATCCTAAGACAAGCTTGTTTTTACCTTCCTTTACATTTAGCCATAATGACTCTGTGTTATCATCTAATTTAATTGTACTGTTTACACAACACTGGAGATTATCTTTAATATAAATAATAACCCCTCCTCCTCTCTTCCTATTCCTATCTGTATGGAACATGTTAAAGCCCTCAATCTCAACCTCAGGTTTAAAGTGATTACCTGCCAAATCAAGCCATGACTCTGTTATCGCAATTATATCAAAATTCTCTTCACTTGCTAACGCTCTTAAGAGATCTATCTTATTCCTTATACTCCGACCATTTGTGTAGTATATTTTTAAGGTTTTTTTATTATTCCCATCTTCATTGCATTGTGCTTTTTTATTCCTAGTTATCTGCTCATTCACTTGTGCATTAGTCCCCCTATAACGCATCAGTATGCCCTCTCCCCTAGCTATTCCTCTATCACTGCATCCCTTCCATTTCCTACACCTGCCCTCTATTCCTGTTATTCCCTTACCTCTAACAGCTTCTAGTTTCCCACCCGTAAGGACCTAATCACACTATCCAGCTCCCCCCATAGAACCTCAACACCTGCCCGACTAAGATGGAGCCCATCCATCGCATACAACCTCCTATTCCCGTAAAACCCTCCCCAGACATCTACAAACACCAATCCTAGCTCCTCACACAGTCCTTTCACAAATTCATTCAAACCAATTGCACGCGACAACCATTCTACCCCCACATCCAATCTCGGAAGCACACCAGAAACAACACCTTTTACCCTGCTTTTACTCATCCTTTCAACTAACCTTTTATACTGCTCACGTAACTCACATGTACCCACCTTCTTTACATCATTCACTCCCACATGCGTAATCACAACTGCATCCCTCTCACACCCAGAAACCAGCCTATCATACCTCTCACAAACATCACTTACACCAGCACCCGGCAGACAAACTCTCATTCCCTTCCACTTGCTATCACTCAACTTCCTATCTAAATACCTAATCTGAGAGTCACCCATCACTAGCACCTCAGTCATTCTCCTATTCTGTCTTGGCCTAACATTACCCTCCCTCCTGCTCTCAGTCACGCTACCACCCATCCTGCTTTCATCCACAATCACACCAGGCAAATCACTTTCACACTCTTCCTCTCTCAGGACATTGAATCTGTTAGTCAACCTAACAGGTTCTATGTCCCTCTCATTCACACACCTAACCTGTCCTAACTTATCTATCCTATCCATTTTCACCCACCATTCATCATCACTCACAACTTCCACACTGTCCCCAGTCCTAGCCCTATCTTCCACCCTCTTAGCACTAATCTCACCCTTCAATCGCACACTTGCATCTCTTCTCACCTCAAACACCAAATCATTCAACCTCTTACATTCCCCACTCAACCTCCTAACCTTCCCTTCCAGAAAACACACACGGCATTCAGTTACATTCACTCTCCTTTCAACTCCACATGCATCACACACCACATACACACTACTTTCAAACGGCATGCTCTCACCATCTATACAAAAAGCCATACTCTCAGAAATTTACTAATGAAAAAGTTAACACTCACCCCCAAAAAAATATTCTTGCTCAGGATTGCTGCCAGTTATCTTCCCCAAAAGTATTAATCACTAATGTATTTATTATACAGTGATTGATGTATTAAATAAATACAAGAAAAATTACACACCCAAATCAGTATTATATCCCAATCTTACAATGAGAATCAGGAGCTCCTGTAAGACAACCTTCCAGAACAAAGCCAGACAGCCAACTGACAAAGCCAGACAGCCAACTGAAAAAGCCAGACAGCCAACTGAAAGCCAGACAGCCAACTGGCAGCAGACCCATCCGTCCCTGCCGCCCCCGTGGATGGAGAGGAGCCCCGAGTCTTCTTAGTCCTTTTCTTTTTTTCTTTTTCGGAGAGGAGGGCAGGAATGAACCCGCTTCTCCCATCCACTGGTAGGAGCCCCCTGGCCAGATGGACCGGCCTCAGCCAGGTCCTGCTGTGAAATGGAGAAGGTCCTGGCAGTCGTAGGGGCACTGGTCGGAGCAGATCCCTCCTTTCCTTGTACTGCCTCGGAAACCCTAGCCATTTGAGGAGGACCTTGCATAGAGGCGGATTCAGGTTCGGTGCTTGGCGCTGAGCCAGGACTTCCCCCCATGGAAGGCCCTCCCATCTGAGGCTGGGTTGCCTAAGGACCATGTCTATAACATGAGGGGCCTCCAGTTGGCCATCACAGATCCCATTGGCAGCGTCACCAGTCATATGTGGGGAGGCACAGGCCTTGACCCCTGCAAGGTTCAATATTTTTGCCAGCAGGTCTGTTGAGGGAAGCAACCGAAAGGGCCTGCCTTCCCTCTCCCCCATAAGGGGGTTTGCCCTACCGAGCCGCTTCAATGGGGAGCGGTCGGCAATGGGCTGCCTGCTGGCTTTCTTGGCAGTCCCCTTGTAAAGAAAAGAGGGAACTGATGCTGGAAAAAGGGAGGTGCCCCAAAGCACCTCCAGAGAAGGGGGTGAGGGGGAGTCCCCTACACCTATAAGCGAAGGAGAGGAGTAAGCCTCCTTTCCGGTTAGAGAAATATGGAGGGTCCCCTGCGCAAGCACAGGGCAGGGGACCTCCATTTTTTCTGTGGAGCTGCCTGAGGGTGGCTCCGTTGATGACACAGGGGAAATTAAGGGGAAATTTTTATGTTTCTCATCATTGGGCATGGTGACCCTATTTGTTCCACGGGATGTAATAGGGTCATTCCATATGAAATCAACCAATTTGGGGGGAAATTTTAAGTCACCATCACCGATTTTGATGAAAATTCGTATACAGGTTGAATTCGATGAGAGAAAAACAATGAGACACTTTCCAGCCCTCAATTTTGAATAGCTCAAAAGTTATAACCTGTCAAAGTTGAGAAAAATTGTCAAATTTCTTGATACCAGCATTTGAAAAAAAATTATTTCTTCCTTATTATAGCACATAAAACAATGAATTATGTATTTTTTTTAAGCTTAAGGGTTGCTCTAAACATTTTTAACGACAAAATTAATTTTTGGTAAAAAAAATTTGTTTGACCTTAAAGGTCAACTTTTGACCTTTAAAAAAAATATATTGGTATCAATAAATTTTGGTGTAGTTTTTTTATAAATATATATGCCTTTAGACTACAATATAAGATAAATTTAAATCTGGGTTTTTCATTATATCAGGAGTTATGATCAATTTTGTAACCATTGGTATGCCTATTTTTACCTATTTTTCTGTTATAAATTTTACCTATTAGGTGTTACTTTATAAACTATGAAAGCTAATTTAAAAATTTTTCTTTTTTTTCAGAAAGTTTAATATTTAGATAAAAAAGTAATTAATAATTTGCATTACCAATTATTTGTATTTTAACAAATTATTATGGATGAGAAGAGAAAGCATTTTATAAATATTAAGTATTGCTGCGATCCTTACAAAGGTCACAAAAAATTAATAAAGAAAAATCTGAGACTAATTTCAGAAGACTTAATAAGAGAATATCCAAAATTAAAAAATTTTAAGGACCAAAAAATCTGTGATAACTGCAGAAAAAAGATAGCTGATGATGATAGTTCTTCAGCTCAAAATACGAATCCAAGCCTTTCAGAAGAAAGAATGGAAATTGAGCCAATTACTGAACAGGAAGAATCACAAGAAGCATTAACTGAATTAAATAAATCATTAATAGCTATTGGAGAGTCACCAGTCAAGAAATTTAAAATGGATGTAGTAAAAAAATATAGTTCAGATAAAATGAATAAAATTCAAAAATCCATTTCAAGTAAACTCAGAACTGTAGGCTCTGCAACAAAATATCCATTACCCTTGGATCAAGACCCAGAGTTTTCTAGAACAGAATCAAGTAAAGATGGTGAAGAAATGATAAATCAACTGAAGGAGAAATTTCAAACTACTAGTAAAAGGTCTGAGCAGCTGCAAATCTTAACTGTTTTGCCAAAAAGCTGGAGCTTATCCAAAATTAAATCTGAATTTAATGTTACTAATTACATGGCCAGACAAGCTAAAAAACTAGCAATGGAAGAAGGAATAATGTCATTGCCAAGCAAAAGAAAAGGTACATTTCCATAAGAAACAATTAAAGTAGTAGAAGACTTTTATAAAAATGAAGAAGTAAGCAGAATTATGCCAGGGAAAAAAGATTTCAAGAGTGTTAGAAAAGATGGACAGAAAACTCATGAACAAAAATACTTAATTTGGGGAAATTTAAAAGAAATTTATCATTTATTTAAAACAAAATACCCAGACACTAAGATTGGCTTTTCAAAATTTGCTGAGCTGAGACCCAACGAGTGTGTATTAGCTGGTGGTGCAGGAACTCACAGTGTGTGTGTTTGCACACATCATCAAAATGTTAAATTGATGATTATTGGTACAAGGCTACCACAGTTGACAAAAGACAGTGACCTGCATTTAGATGATTACAAAACATGTCTATCATTCATTACATGTGACCCTCCAACTTATGAGTGCTATTTTGATGAATGCTCAGAATGTTTTTCTAAAATAGACGAACTAAAACTATATGTTACTAAAATTTTGGATGACAATATGATTGATGAGGTAAATTACAAGCAGTGGCTTTCAACTGATCGCTCAACTTTAGAGCTTGTTTCAAGAACAACTGAAGAATTTATAGACACTTTTACCTTAAGTCTTCTCAATTTAAAAAAACATGATTTCATAGCAAAAAAGCAGGCACAATTTTGTTCAACTAAAAAAGAAGAACTAAAAGATGGTGAAATCTTAGTAGTATGCGATTTTGCGGAAAATTACTCATTCCTTCTTCAGGATGCAGCACAAGGGTACCACTGGAATAACTCCCAAGCTACATTACATCCCTTTCTTTCCTACTACAAAGAAGCTGGGGAAACACAACACATAAGTTTTGTTGTGATTTCAAACTGCTTGAAGCATGACACTGTTGCAGTCCATTTATTTAAAAAAAAAACTTATTGAATTTTTAAAAAAAGAACTGAAATTCCCAATAACAAAAATTATATATTTTTCTGATGGAGCTGCGTCACAATATAAAAATTTTAAAAACTTTATTAATTTATGTCACCATAAATCAGATTTTGGATTGGAAGCAGAATGGCATTTCTTTGCTACATCTCATGGAAAAGGACCATGTGATGGTGTAGGGGGCACAGTAAAAAGACTAGCAGCAAAAGCTAGCCTGCAAAGAGCATATAATGATCAGATAATGACTCCTCAACAGCTCTTTGATTTTGCTGAAAGACACATTAAGGGAATCAAATTTTCATATGTCCCAAATAGTGAATACATTGAAGAAAAAAAATTATTTGCAAGAAAGATTTGACCAGGCCTCTGAAATAATTGGTACCCAAAAATTACACAGTTTTGAGCCAGTTAATGAAAATGAACTAAGAGTGAAAACAATATCATCTGCATCAGAATTCAAGAAAGTGAAAATATCCTATACAGAGGCAATATTATTGGAGGATGTAAAAGGATTTGTCACTGCTAAGTATGATGACAAATGGTACTTAGGGTGTGTATTGGATACCAATGTTGAGAAAATGACTGTTAAAATAACATTCCTAGAACCAGAAGGACCATCAAATTCATTTAAATATCCCAGAAAACCAGATGTATTAGTATTGCCATTAGATGACATATTGAGCATTGTTGAGCCTGTAACAGCAACAGGAAGAACTTACAAACTATCTAAAAATGAACAATTAAAATCAACAGAAATAATGCAGAAAAAAATTGATTCCTAAATTATTATAAAAAGAATAAATTCATTTTGGGAGGTTGGGTGGGACCTGTGGCTTTTTTGCTGAGCTATCAGGAGTGGCCCCTTAGGCGATGGGGATACCAGCAGTTATGCAGGTATCTTAACTGTTGGTAGTGGCTCTGCCACCATTGACCATAGCAAATTATAAATTAAATACATAGGTAGGTAGCTTTAAAAATATTTATAATTTTAAATAAAAAAATTACTGAAAGTTCATTTTTTCTTGTAGGTAGGATTTAACACATATCTATAGAATTAATGATTCTAATACACGAGTATATATTAAAAGCATTCAAATATAATACTTAGGCACCTAATAATTGATAACTAACTCTGTGAATATGACGTAACTCTGTTAATATGACAAAGATGCATATAAAAAAAATTTATTTGTGAAGATAGCAAAAAATGGCCATACCAGTGGTTACAAAATTGATCATAACTCCTGATATAATGAAAAACCCAGAATGAAATTTATCTTATATTGTAGTCTAAAGGCATATATATTTAAAAAAAAAATTACACAAAAATTTATTGATACCAATATATTTTTTTTAAAGGTCAAACAAATTTTTTTTACCAAAAATTAATTTTGTTGTTAAAAATGTTTAGAGCAACCCTTAAGCTTAAAAAAAATACATAATTCATTGTTTTATGTGCTATAATAAGGGAGAAATAATTTTTTTATCAATGCTAGTATCAAGAAATTTGACAATTTTTCTCAACTTTGACAGGTTATAACTTTTGAGCTATTCAAAATTGAGGGCTGGGAAGTGTCTCATTGTTTTTCTCTCATCAAAATCAACCTGTATACCAATTTTCATCAAAATCGGTGATGGTGACTAAATGTCCCTTGTTGAATTCGGATGGAATGACCCAATAGCTCATTACCCCTCGCAGTAGCCCGCCCTGCAAGGGGTACGTACAGTCCTGGCAGAGCCAGGTGCCGCCATTCAGGACCACGCCTGGTGGCCTGGCAGTCCATCGGCATGGCAGCTCCACCTTAGACACGGCGTAAAAATATAATTGTGAAGAGGAAAGGAATAGGGATGTGAGGAAGGTATGGGTTGGGATGAAGCAGGTTGTTAAAAAACAACCACACCAGACCGGAGCTCAGGGGTTAGGGAACATTGTCCCCTCTCGCCTCAGCCCTGATCCGGGACAGTTGGCTGAGAAGGTCAGCATCTACCCTGTGAAATTATAGGCTGACCAGAGGAAGTTGTCGGAGAGGTTGTATGAAAAGCAACAAAGTAAGGGAGAAATACAGGCTATCTGAAGGAAGGAAGGCTAAGCTGGGGCCGGACGGAGCGGTGGATCCTGTCAGCATGGCAACCAGGCTGGCAAATCACCACGCCCCTTTATGGGGAGAAATACAACTAACCTTCAATGAAGGTTGCCTCAATATTGATTTTGCTCACAGTCACAAATTATCATACACTATTACAGGAAGAGAAAGAAATATACACAAGAAACTTTCAAGAACAGTCAGATACCCAGAAGAGACTATCCAATTATGCGTAAGTTTGCTGATTACCTAAGTAGATCTGAGGATAATGAGGCATGAACAAGGCAAAAAAAAGTGATAAGAGAATGCTAAACCAATAGAAAAAATGAATATAATGGTTTGAATACCTATAAACAACATGCAACAATACTGAAGGATAGGCTGATACTTGGGCATCTCACACAAATTATCTTCAGAATTATAAAAAAAGAACATGTAACCTTGCATTCACTTGGTGACCTCATACTTCCATCCACTTCTCTCTCACCTTTTCTACTATCTGTCATGCTATACAAGCTGTAGACTATACATGAAAGCCAGGGGAAATAAAAGAAATGAATAGGAAAGCATATAGTACTCACCATGGTTTAGAACCCAAATAAAGCTGTAGGTTTATCAACTGCCTCGGTCACCTATCATTCCCACTCCTGTATTTCCAGCTTTGATATCTTTACTCATTCCTCATCTTTTCTGTCTTCCTGCCCTCCCCTCCTAGGATGGCTCGATGAGAGCTTGATGAAACTCTCTCTCTCCCCTTTCACCTTTCCTTTTATTTTATTTCCAAATATCATTGTCAGACTGAAGATGGAAGTATACTTCCAAAACTAGTTTTTGAATAAAGCACTTTCAACATACCATGGTTCTTATTCAATCTAAGCCACTTTCATTAATATAGAAGCTACTAATAACTAAGTTAGATTAAAAATTTTTACTCACATTTGTTTGATCTTTAAGAGAATCTAAATAGATTTTTTTCAAATCATATTTTATAAGTTCATAATAAGCAATTGATTTAATTGGGTGGTAGCCTAAGGTAGTTTTAAAAGTAATAACCTACCACATCCTAAACCTTCTAGTATAATGTTTAAAATTATATTTCTTCACTTAACACAATAACAATAATTATTTAGGAGATTGATACCACATGAGAAGAAAGGGTAGCAGAGTTAATAGGGTTCTTATATTTATAAACCAATTACTATAATGAAAAACAAAAACCTACTTTAAAATAATCATACATCGAATTCAGAGGAAGTTTATGTACAAAAGGATTGACATTCTTCTGTTTCCATTTTATCACTGAAACATCTTGTTGGTGCTTCTCACAGCTGATGAGAGGCTCAGACACAACAGAGCCATTTTCCTTAACATTGTCTGCTTGCATGTTGATTTAGATTAGTTTTTAAATCACTTCCCCATTTAAAGCTGGTCAAAATGAGAGAATTCTGAGCCTTCAGAAATTTAAAATGAATATTTTCTCTTTCCCTTGTTACAAAATATAAAAAATATTGATAATATACTAAAAAAAAAGGAAAAATTATTGAAAGTATATTCAACCAAAGGCACAAAGCTTATTTTAAAAAAAATTAAATGTATCTATCATGAGCATTATCATTACTATTTATATTATAAATCTTAATTAAATGAAGGATATCTGAAATTAGAAAGTTGGTATTACTATGATAAACAATAATCAATCTAAAATTGTATTCCGGATGATTTAAGCTCATAAATTAATTTCAATGTGAATTCCAAAGATTTCAAAAGAAATGAAGATTCCAAGTGCTTTCATCTTTTAGGGTCAAACATCTTTTCAAGGATGTATTCCAAATATTTTTTAAGTAGAGTGGGATAACCTTTTAAATATTCTATTTCTTATAAAAAAAATAAAAACCAACTTGGTTCATAAGGAAAACAGTGAAATTAATCCAAAACTATCTAAAAAATGAAAGCTTTATATATAAAAAAAAGCATGATTACATATCTCTTAAGAATACTGAAGCATTTAACTAGTAGCATTGAATAGAGCTGCATAAATTTGGTTGGGTATTATTCTAGAATATATCGAATTTATGTGGTAAAATTTCTCAAATGTTTTGTTTGCTACTCAAAAAATGACACCCAGAGAAATGTTTTCATGTTTTCTTACTCTGAATGTGTACCAGATACCTATTTACAATAATGCAAACTAACATTAAACTAATCTGGGGGCTAGCACTCCAAAAGTAGTGGCAAAAGAAATAACAGGCTTGGAGGGCTCCCCCCATGCCTATGTGGAATTGATGATATCCCAAGAACTCAAACTGAAAAATGGAGGGTCTCCTGATACTGAATTGCCATCCAGAATCATAGGACTTCTCCAAATAAAAAAATACTGTAAAAAATGATGCCTGATAAGGAAAGCTTTGCATCTGCAAAGCTTTCCATGTCAGGCATCTAGCCAGAGCAAAGCATCCAATGTGGATTGGAACTTAGAGAAGCTGCACTGTAAGTGACAGTGACCTCCATTCTCCAGATTGATCATGTAATCCCTCCAGAGGGGGTGTCTACCATTCAGCTCTCTGAGAAAGAGAAAGGCTTTAGGTAACTGCATTTGATCACTACCTTATCAAAGCTGGCTGAATAGAGACAAGAGAATACCACCTACCCAGATGGAGTTGGACTGCTACCACCTGAAGGGAGGTTGGAGAAAAATAGAGAACACATTGGGTGTAAAATTGCATACCCACCTTCCAGGACACAAGTGGTTCTGAAATAGTCTGGAGGGAGTAGAGGGTATTAAATTTGAAGTCATTGAAATGAATATATTAATAGACACACTCACAAAGTTTCTACAAGTTTGATAGACAAAGAAATAAAAAGACTTTTACAAAAATGTAGAATCAAGAAGTATTGGCTAGGTACAAATGAACTTCAGATGGAATTTTATGTCCCATTTGTCTTTGCAAAACTTCTCCAATTTATCAGTTTTACAGGGGTCTGGCATGGACATGGCTCTACAGATTATAATCATAAATTTGGAGTAAACTTTCCATAAATGACCAGCCTCTATTATGTTGACTCTTTGTTATAAATATCTCTTATTTTTTTTTAAATACACAAATGCTATATAGTATACATCTTCAATATACAGTATATATATATATATGAGGAATTAAACCACATTCTCCGAAGACAATTTAATTCAGAACAGTTTCGGTGTATCTCACACCCTTTTTCAACTGACACTGGATAGAAAATATAAGAAAAGTGCATACCAGCATAACACAAGGTCAGGTCGTGAAAGATCGCCTCTTTTTTCCCCAATCCCCTACTTGTGGCTAATCTGGGATGGGGTTACGCCTAAACATATTGAAGGGCTGACATTTTACTATTTTGTTAATTTGCTTTCTTATTACAGGATTAAAAAAAAATTGACCCCCAGATAGATTTAAATTAGGAACTTACGATATCAAGCTCGATTCTACGATTCTTCTCTTAACATAGTTAGCCGATTTAAATACCATTTTACTTCCATTGAAATCGATCGTATGATTCTTGTCTCTAACATGGCAAAATATTCCACTGCTTTCGCTGCCCAGTCTAATATCTCTTTTATGTTCATACAATCTCTTGTCTAGATTTCTCCCCATTTACCCTATATAAACTTTATGGCAATCGTTGCATGGTATTGCATATACTCCTATGTTAATATGTTCTTTGGGTTTCCTGGCAATCATCAATTGGTTTAAGGAATTATTATATTTAAAGGCTAGATTAATACCCGCTTTTCCAAATATGCCCTTTAAACTATTTATTTCATTATTAAATGGCAATGTTATACATTTGTTGAAGTCATTAGTGCGGGAAGGCTTATTACCATAGAATGTTTTCCTAGCTGCAAAATGGGCCGACGATATGAACCAATCGGGGTATTACAAATTAGAAAAAATGGTCCTGATAATGACAATTTCTTCATCTAAATAGGAAGGATGACATATTTTGTATGCTCTAAGGAAAAGGTTAGAAATTACTGATTTTTTAACAGTATTATCGTGAAACGAAAAATAATGTATATAGGCATTCGAGTGGGTTGGTTTCCTATACACGTCGAGTTTTAATTCATGGTGATCTTTATTAATGAGGACATCTAAAAAGGGTAATCTATTATCATATTCCCATTCATATTTAAATTTGATGGAGACATGCAAATTATTCAAATTATTAAAAAAGGTATCAAAATCATGGCTATTAGGCCATACAGAAAATACATCGTCAATGTACCTTAACCATATAAAGTTAGGGGGAGAAATTGTGGGAAGGAGTTCGGGCTCAAAATATTCCATGAAGAGACATGCCAATATTGGAGATAAACTATTTCCCATGCTAAGGCCAAATATTTGTCTATAAAACTCATTATTTACTCGAAACACATTGTCAGAGAGACATAATTCAACTAAATCGATAAATTTGCTCGTAGAAATGAGAAGATCCAAATTAAGTCTAGGCATGATTTTCCACAGAAGGCCCATGGTTTGGTCAACAAAACAAGCAATTTCAACAACAAATTGAAGAGAATATTGAAAAGTGCAGATTTAATTAAACAATTCGAGTATGAACCCTTCACTTCCCTATATGTATGGGCTCCCAAAGACCCACAAAGAGGGATGTCCCTTACCCCCAATCATTTCCAATATTAATTCTCCCACTTATAAGCTCTCCAAATGGCTCGCCAAGCATTTATCTCCAGCAGTTGAAAGAATCCCATCTGCACACATTATGAACACTCAAGATTTCGTTGACCGCCTCAAGCACTTGCAATTACCGGATGGAAAACTTGTGAGCTTTGATATAAACTCTTTGTTTACCAAAGTTCCGGTTGACCAAATCATGGGCCTTGTGCGGGAAATCATGCCTAGACTTAATTTAGATCTTCCCATTTCTACGAGTAAATTTATCGATTTAGTTGAATTATGTCTCTCTGACAATGTGTTTCGAGTAAATAATGAGTTTTATAGACAAATATTTGGCCTTAGCATGGGAAATAGTTTATCTCCGATATTGGAACGTCTCTTCATAGAATATTTTGAGACTGAACTCCTTCCCACAATTTCTCCCCCTAAATTTATATGGTTAAGGTACATTGACGATGTATTTTCTGTATGGCCTAATGGCCATGATTTTGATACCTTTTTTAATAATTTGAATAATTTGCATGTCTCCACAAATTTAAATATGAATGGGAATATGATAATAGATTACCCTTTTTAGATGTCCTCATTAATAAAGATCACCATGAATTAAAACTTGACGTGTATAGGAAACCAACCCACTCAAATGCCTATATACATTATTTTTCGTTTCACAATAATACTGTTAAAAAATTGGTAATTTCTAACCTTTTCCTTAGAGCATACAAAATATGTCATCCTTCCTATTTAGATGAAGAAATTGTCATTATCAGGACCATTTTTTCTAATTTGTATTACCCCGATTGGTTCATATCATCTGCCCATTTTGCAGCTAGGAAAATATTCTATGGTAATAAGCCTTCCCGCACTAATGACTTCAACAAATGTATAACATTGCCATTTAATAATAAATTAAATAGTTTAAAGGACATATTTGGAAAGGCGGGTATTAATCTAGCCTTTAAATATAATAATTCCTTAAACCAATTGATGATTGCCAGGAAACCCAAAGAACATATTAACATAGGAGTATATGCAATACCATGCAACGATTGCCATAAAGTTTATATAGGGGAAACGGGGAGAAATCTAGACAAGAGATTGTATGAACACAAAAGAGATATTAGAGTGGGCAGCGAAAGCAGTGGAATATTTTGCCATGTTAGAGACAAGAATCATACGATAGATTTCAATGGAAGTAAAATGGTATTTAAATCGACTAACTATGTTAAGAGAAGAATCGTAGAATCGAGCTTGATATCGTCAGTTCCTAATTTAAATCTATCTGAGGGTCAATTTTCTTTTAATCCTGTAATAAGAAAGCAAATAAACAAAATAGTAAAATGTCAGCCCTTCAATATGTTTAGGCCTAACCCCCCCCCCCCCCAAGATTAGCCACAAGTAAGGGATTGGGGAAAAAAGAGGGGATCTTTCACGACCTGACCTTGTGTTATGCTGGTATGCACTTTTCTTATATTTTCTATCCAGTATCAGTTGAAAAAGGGTGTGAGATACACCGAAACTGTTCTGAATTAAATTGTCTCGGAGAATGTGGTTTAATTCCTCATCTTTTCTTGCGATATTGCATTAATTTTTATATATATATATATATATATATATAACACTTTCACTAATTAAAGCACACAAATTTATAATTATGATGAAAAATAGACTAGCAGCCATCTTGTTTTGACCCACCAAAAGAATAGGTTGGGGGGGGGGGGTGCGATTGGACTTGTTCTCAGTGAGTTCTCTATTCAGTGACTTCTTTTTTTTTTGTATATTTTGGTGTAAAAAAATATACAGGTGAATGAATAGTTAACATGGAGTGTTAGATAAAATACTCAAGGAAATTTGGTAATTGTGTAAAGTATGGCCGGATCCGAGTCATAGCTTATTTTGGGCTATCTTTCCTAGATACTTTTTCTTAGCTGAAATCTATGTGGATTAAGTTCATGGCGATTTACAATTATATACTCGGGGGCGGTGGTCCCCAGAGCCCCCCCCCCCAAATGATTGAAATCTCAGATCCTCGTAGGCCCACCCCCCAGACGAGCCGGCCCTCAAAATAAACTAGAATCGCAACCGCCCATACTCGCAACATTTACCAGAAATTTTTAATTATATTTTAAATTGAAAGATGAAATAGCTCCAGTTTATTTACGTTGCTGTGTAGAAAATTTTCTCCCCCTTTTTATTTGCTTAATTACAGGGTTTGGAATAAAATTTGAAAAATTAAATGTGAATAGCTCCCGTTTGTTTACTTTTCAGAGGCTCTAATTTTCTCTCCCTCTTTTAAAGGGTTGAATAAATTTTCTCAGTATGACTTTCACTTTGGATGAAGTGAGAATGGCCTTGGATGTAAGTAGTGTGTATGTAGTTTGTGATTTGTGTGGTGTTGAAAGAATAGCAAATGTATCTGAATGCCCCTTGTGTAGTGTGACTAGTGCAAATGTGGGTTTGGTAGAGGAGGTGAGTAAGTTGCGTGATGAATGCAAGAGATTAAGTCAGTTGGTGCATGAAGTGAGAAGGGATGCTAGTGTAAGCTGTGAAGAATGTGGCTGGGACTAGGAGGGTGGAACATAGGCCTAGACTAGCGACTAGAGAGAAAGAAGTGACTGATCTAAGTGAAGATGAATGGTGGGTGAATATGGATAGAATGGATAAGTTAGGACAGCTTAGGTGGAATATGGATAGAATGGATAAGTTAGGACAGCTTAGGTGTGTGAGTAAGAGGGACATAGAATCTGTTAGGTTGACTAACAGATTAGATGCCCTGAGAGAGGAAGAGGTTGAAAATGATTTGTCTGAGATGGTTGTGGCTGAAAGTGGAATAATTAGTAGTTTGAACGAGAACAGGGATGGAGGGTAATGCTAGGCCTAAGGGGATTAGAAGGATGACTGAGGTGCTTGTGATGGGTGACTCTCAGATTAGATATTTAGATAGGAAGTTGAGTGCAAGCAAATGGAAGGGAGTGAGAGTTTTTGCTGGTGCTGGTGTAAATAATGTGTCTTGAGAGGTATGATAGTCTGGTGTCTGGGTGTGAGCGGGATGCAGTTATGATTACGCATGTGGGAGTAAATGATGTGAAGGTGGGTTCATGTGAGTTACGAGAGAGCTACAAAAGGTTAGTTGAAAGGATGACTGAAAGTAGAGTGAAAGGCGTTGTTTCAGGTGTGCTTCCGAGATTGGATGTGGGGATGGAAGGAATAGTTGTCTCATGCAATTGGACTGAAAGAGTATGTGAAAGGCCTGTATAGGTAGTCGGGATTAGTGTTTGTAGATGTATGGAATGGCTTTTTGGGGAATAAGGCATTGTATGAACTCCATCTAAGCTGGGCTGGGGTTGATGTGTTGTGGGAGTTAGATAATGTCATTAGGTCTTTGCAGACAGGAAACTAGTTACTGATACTGGTCAGGTAAATACAAGAGTACATGGTGGGGGAGGGAAAGAAAAGAGATGCAGAGGAGATAATGCAGAAGGTATACAGGCTAAAAGAGGTGTTTCAGGATGTTATTTATAATATGTGTAATAGAATCAGGGGTTAATGAAAATAACTTTAATGACAATGTGAGTGAATTTGAACTACAGGGTTATGATATGTACATTAGTCAAGGAGAGATAGGACCAGTGATGGGTTGATTATTTATATCAGAAATAGCATTTCTTCAAATCTAAATAATTCAATAAAGCAAGGAAAGTTGAGTCACTGTGGATAGATATTAGGGTCAGTAAAAATAGGATAATACACTTGGGAGCCTTTTACAGACCACCCAGTAGACTGATTGTATTGATAAGTTAATGATCAGGGAAATAAGTAAAGGATGTGAAGTGAATACAGTTATTCTTGGTTGACTTTAATTTAAATTCTGTGGACTGGGAAAATATGATAAGAAGGGATAGAGAGCAAGTTGTAGGTTTATATAATGCTTTGAGGATAATTTTTTAACTCAATTTGTTAATAAGTCAACAAGGGGTGTCAATATATTAGATCTGGTTCTCTCAAATGATGATCACTTGGTTCAGGAATTGACTATCGGGGAAGCATTGGGAAATAGTGATATCATCAGATGGTTCATTTTAATTTGGGAATAGTGAAAGGTAGAACATCAACAAACTCCACAAAAACTCCAAATTTTTATAGGGATGGTTATGATAAATTATGCAGCATGCTAAATCAAATTAAGTGGGATATAGAATTCAGTAGTAAGAATACTTGAGATGTGGGACACTTTTAAGACAATATTAAACATAGTCCAGGAGCAGTGTATTCCAATGAAGGCTATTAGGAAGAAATGTAAGAAGCCATTGTAGGGGAATCAGGAGATAGCTAGGAAAATTTCTGAGAAGAAAAGGGCACACTAGAGATTACAGAAAAAGTAGTTTTGATAATTTAAATCATTATAAGTTGACCAGAAATAAGCGAAATAAGATTATTAAGAAGAGCAAAAGGTTGGCAGAAATTAATTTGGCTAAAAATAATAATAAAGATCCAAGTAAATTCTTTAGCTATTATAGAATTAATAATAAATCTAACAGTGATAAAATAGGGTCTATTAGATATGAATGGGTTTTGAATGAATCTGATGAGGAAATAGTAGAGGTTCTTTATGATCATTTTACTTCAGTATTTACAGAAGAGAACCCAGATAGATTAATTGATGAAAATTCTAGGTCAAGGGAAGTAGTATTGAATATTATTAATGTAACAAGGAAATAATTAAAGGGTCTATATTGAAGTTAAATACTATTAAGGCATCTGGCCCAGACAACGTTCATTCTAGGTTACTCAAAGGTGTAGAAAGTATTGCAGTAGCTCTTGAGAAGATATATACTAGATCACTAGAGTTAGAAAAATACCTAATTATTGGAAATTAACGAATGTAGTACCAAATTTTAAAAAGGGAAATAAAGAAGACCCAAATAACTTTAGACAAGTAAGCTTAACTTCTCTAGTTTGTATAATTCTTGAGAAGATAGTTAAGAAGGGAATTTCTGACCATCTAGAGCAGGGGTCTCCAAACTAAAGCCCACAGGCCAGATCCAGCCCACAAGGTCAGTTCATCCAGCACGCTGCTGCACTGTGCCACAAATGATCACATACATTAAAAATGAAGTATGTGAAGTCAGCACATCGGACAAGGCTGACTGATGAACATTTGAAAGCAATTCTCTTGATTGGATGCATCAATTACAAGGCAAATATTGATGATATCTTAAAAGCTAAACACCAATTTCACAAATCTCACCAACCTTTTTTGCTGCTTAGTTTGTGAGACTCGGATATGTGCGCTCTGGGTGTGATAATACTATCTTACTGCTAATGATGCTTTCTTTGATAACTTTTTGGCAAATAAATATGTTTGTCATCTTAATTTTTTGTATATTGGTAAATAAATATGTTGGTTGTCTTTATTTTTAGTGTATTCACTATATTGTAGTGAACAAAATGGTTATGAGGCCCATGCTCATCATTCTCTGTTATCTGGCCCACCCTGAAAAAAATTGTCGACCCCTGATCTAGAGAGTAATAGGTTAATAAATGATGCTCAGCATGGTTATAGAAAAGGCAGATTTGTTTAACAAATTTACTGGATTTTAGGGATTATGTAACTAAACAATTAGATGAGAGAGAGAATGTTTAGGTAATTTAATTAGATTTTACCAAAGCTTGTGATAAGGTTCCACAAAGGAGACTAGTTCATAAATTAAAAATGCATGGGATATGTTGGAAAGTTTTAAATTGGATAACTGAATGGCTGAAAGATAGGAAACAGAGTTGTACTGAATGGAGTGAGGTCAGAGTGGAGAAATGTTATTAGTGGTGTACCTCAGGGATCAGTTTTAGGCCCTTTATTATTTATAATCTATGTAAATGATCTTGGGCAAGGTGAAAATAGCAAAGTGTTAATTTTTGCTGATAACACTAAATTGGCAGCCTAGTCAAAGAAGTTGAGGGTAGCTTCAAAGTGCAGAGTCACTTAAATAAGTTGTTAGCTTGGGCTCAGAAGTGGCAGATGACTTTTAACCTTAAAAAATGCAGCAACGTTATAAACATGTGAAGGGATAATATAAAATTTAGCTATGAAATGGATGGGCATTGGCTGAATTCAGTTGAGGATGAGAAGGACTTAGGCGTAGTAGTAGATAGGTCACTGAAGTTTTCAAAGCAGTGTATTGAGGCAAAAAAATAGAGCAAATAGGGTGCTAATACATTAAGAGGAATGTTAGCTACAAAAGTAAAGAGGTTATCCTTAAACTCTACAACTGGTATGTAAGGCCACAATTAGAGTACTGTATAAAAGCATGGTCACCGCATTTTAGACATGATATCAACCCGCTAGAGTCACTACAAAGGAGGGCAAAAAAAATACCTTCTCTAAAGCACCTCCAATATGAAGATAGACTGAGGGTATTAAATATGTTCTCATTTGAAAGAAGATATGTGAGGGGAGATATGATTGAGCTATTTAAAATCTGTTCTGGGATGGATGATGGATTTTAGCAAGTTATTTGAGTTGGACGGTAGTAATAGGACTAGAGGTCACCACTTAAAAATTAAAAAACAGGTGGTCTGTAAAAGGCTCCCAAGTGTATTATTCTATTTTTACTGACCCTAATATCTATCCACAGTGACTCAAGTTCTCCTTGTTTTATAAAATTATTTAGATTTGAAGAAATGCTATTTCTGTTATAAATAATCAACCCACCACCAGTCCTATCTCTCCTTTGACTAATGAACAAATTCACTCACATTGTGATTAAATTTATTTTCATTAAGCCATTTTTCTATTACACATATTATATCTATATCTTTATCAATAATATAACTAAATAACTCATCTTTCTTATTTTAAAGAATACAAGCATTCATTTATATGAATGCTCCTATCCCTGAAGCACCTCTTTTATAATGTATACCTTCTGCATCCCTTTGCTTTCCCTGACCACTATCAGTAACCCGCCTGCAAAGACCCAACAACACTATCTAACTCCTGCCACAACATGTCAACTCTAGTCCAGCTTAGATGGAGTCCATCCAATGATTATAATGCCTTATTCCCATAAAACCCATTCCAAACATCTACAAATACTAATCCTGACACCTTACACAGGCCTTTCACATACTCATTCAGTCCAATTGCACAAGACAACCATTCCATCCCCACATCCAATCTTGGAAGCACACCTGAAACAATGCCTTTCACTCTACTTTCACTCATCCTTTAACTAACCTTTTGTAATTCTCTCATAACTCACATGAACCCACCTTCTTTACTCCTGCATGCGTAATCATAACTGCATCCCACTCACACTCAGACACCAGACTATCATACCTCTCAGATAAATCATTTACACCAGCACCTGGCAAACAAACTCTCACCCCCTTCCATTTGCTCCGCTCGCACTCAACTTCCTATCTAAATATTTAATCTGAGAGTCACCCATCACAAGCATCTCACTCATTCTCCTAGTCCCTCTAGGCCTAGCATTATCCTCCCTCTTGTCATCATTCAAACTACAATCTAGAGAGTGATAGGTTAATAAATGAGGCTCGGGCATGGGATTTTATGGATTATGTAACCAAACAATTAGGTAAGGCAGAGAATGTTGATGTAATTTACTTAGATTTTAGCAAACCTTTCAATAAGGTTCTGAATAGGAAACTAGTTCACAAATTAAAAATGCATTGGATATGCGGTAAAGTTTTGAATTGGATAGCTGAATGGCTGAAAGACAGGAAACAGATAATTGTACTGAATGGGGTGAGGTCATAGTGTAGAGACGTTATCAGTTAGTTAGAGGCCCTTTATTTTTCATAATTTATATAAATGATCTTGGGGAGGCTGTAAATAGCAAGTGTCAATTTTTGCTGATGACACTAAATTGGCAGCTGATAAGTGGCAGATGATTTTTAACCTTAAAAAGTGCAAAGTTATTAAAATGGGAAGGGATAATAGGGAATTTAGCTATGAAATGGATTGTCATTGGCTGAATTCAGTTGAGGATGAGAAGGACTTAGGCGTAGTAGTAGATGGGTCACTGAAGTTTTTGAAGCAGTGTATTGAGGCAAAAGATCGAGCAAATAGGGTGCTAGGATACATTAAGAGGAATGTTAGATACAAGAGTAAGGAGGTTATACTTAAACTCTACAACTCATATGTCAGGCCACATTTACTGTACTGTATAAAAGCATGGTCACCAGATTTTAGACATGATATCAACCTACTAGAGTCAGTACAAAGGAGGGCAACAAAAATAATAGGTACAAGGGGCGGTCAATAAGTTTTGCAATTCGGATATAAGGAAACGAGATATGAGGAAAAGTGTTTTATTATTTTTCAATATAACTACCCTCAATTTCAATGCACTTGTGCCAATTGTCCCTGAGGCTTTGAATTCTCGACAACCAGAAATCTCCCGACTGGTGTTCAATCCACTCCTGGATGGTGAGCTGGACATCTTCATTGTCCCCAAACCGGTGTCCATGCAGTGCAGCCTTGAGCTGGTAGAATAAAAAGTAGTCACTAGGGGCCAGATCTGGACTGTAGGGGGGATGGTTGAGCTCCTCGAATCCGCAATTATGCAGGGCAGCTTGTGCAACTCTGGCCTTGTGGACAGGGGCATTGTTGTGGAGGAGCAGGACACCGCATATCAATTTGCCATGCCGCTTCTGACGGATGCACTTCTTCAACCCAGCCAGTTCCTCAGCGTAATATTGGCATGTGATGGTCCTTCCACGAGGCGCATAGTCCACCATCACCACTCCCTCAGAATCTCAGAAGATGGTGGCCATGATCTTCCCAGCTGAGGGTTGGGTCTGGAACTTGATGGGGGTCAGAGAGCCCCTGTGCTTCCAGGCCATGCTTTCGGACTAGGTCTCGGGATCCCAGTGATGGACCCACGTTTCATCACCTGTCACTATGCGTGACTCGAATCACGCCGGGTCTTGGTTGTACAGGAACAGCAGCTCCTCCAAACTTTGATGACGTTGAAGTCGATCATGGGGCGTGAGGTTTTGTGAGGTTTCTAGGGACCCAACGGGCAGAGACCTTGATCATGGCCAAATTGTTGTGGATGATTTTGATAACCACTTCCATGTGATATTCCAAGTTCTCATTCGATTTCTTTGACCTTTACCCGTCGATTTTCGAGGATCATCCTCTCCACACGGGCCACATTGTCCTCGTTGGTCACGTCTAATAGGTGTCCTGGACAAGGGGCATCTTCAAGGGACTCACGACCATGGCGGAACTCCCTATTCCAGCAAGCAATGGTTGCATAGGAAGGGGCGGTGTCGGTGTACACTGCAACCATGCATCTCTTTTGCATTCTTGCCTTCCTTGGTCAAAAATTTGATCACTGCATGGTGCTCAACCTTCTCCATTGTTGAAAAATATGTGACTGATGATCTGCGATCAGCTACTGCTTCTTAAATAGATGAGGCAGGAGCGTGCGGCTGCAGGTCCTGACTTGTCCTATCACCCCCACAAACAGCCATCCCCCTTCCTCTGTTTTGCCCTACAGATTCACAAAACTTATTGACCGCCCCTCGTACCTTATCTGAAGCACCTTGAATATGAAGAGAGACTGAGGGTACTAAATATGTACTCATTTGAAAGGTGTCTAAGGGGACCTATGATTAAGCTTTTAAAAATCTGCTCTGGATAGGTATGTTAGATTTTGGCAAGTTATTTGGGTTGGAAGATAATAAAAGGACTAGGTGTCACAACTTGAAAATTGAAAAAATACAGGTGCAGGTTGGATGTTATAAAAATATTTTTTCAACAACACTGGTAGATTATGGGAATAGTTTACCACCGAAGACAGTAGACAGTCCAAACTTGAATGTTTTCATATTTTTTTTGTTTTAAGAGCTCATCTGGCAACTGCCTACTTGGGCATTAGTCGCTGTATTAAAACTGGCCTAGTTCTAGGCTACTTTAAAATAAAATTAAAGAGAAAAAAAACAATACCCCAAAAAGGGGGAAAGGAAGCAAGCTGGTGCGTCGGGGAGAGGTACCCCCGGCGCAGGAGCAAGCAACTAAAGGAAAAACAACAAACAAAAAAAAACAAATGCAAAAAACAAAACAAAACAGAAAAAAACAAACCTTGTTTAAATAATAGGGAGAAGGCCGGCCTCCCCCAAGAAGTCAACAAGTCCACAAGTCAATGTGCAGAATCTGTCCTGAGTACAAGGCACAGGTGGTAGCGAACCCCCCCCCCCCCGGTACCGGGACAGGTATCGTGCGCGAAGATCACCCAGACTGGGACATTCAACAAGAATGTGCCGAACAGTCTGGGGGACAACACAGTGGTAGCAATAGGGTGCCGGCGAGCGACCCATCAAATAGCGATGCGTCACACGAGTGTGTCCGATTCGGAGACGACAGAAAGCAACCTGAAGCCGCCGCGGCATTGGGGGATAGGTCCATGGGAACAGTCGCAGCGCAATAGCAAGCAACTTTAAGTTCCCTTCGACCGTCTCCCATCTTCTTTGCCAAGCAGTCCGAAGAGCTGCCCGTATTCCTGCCATGTAGTCGGTGTGAGGGAGAGTGAAACGCTGGTCCGGTCGCAGAGTCCTCGCAGACTCTTTGGCGCCCTCATTCCCCGCAATTCCTACATGTCCAGGAACCCAGCAGAAGATAATCTCGACATCTGCCCGGCTCGCCAAAACCGTGGCGTCACGGATATCGCGAACCAGGGGATGCGGTGATTCCAATGCCTCGAGAGCACTCAGGGCACTTTTCGTAATCGCATAATCTCCCGTACCGAGTGGTGTATTGCCACCAGCTCGGCCGTGAAGACAGACGCAGCACCTGGTAGAGCCCCGCTGACTTCAAACAAAGGGGATACGGCGTGGAAACCGACCCCCTCTTGGGACTTGGAGCCATCCGTATACACTGGCACGGTTCCAGCGTGACACGATGTGTTCTCCAAAAAGGTCGAACGCAATACTCCTGGCGCAGTACAAGCTTTGGGAGCAGAGGCGTGGCGACAAATAGCCAAATGTGGTACCCTCCAGGGTGGTGTTCTGGGCAGAACCAGGGGCGCCACTGGCCCGAGAGCTATATCTACCTCTCGAAGGAGTTTCCTGGCCCTAAACCCAAAGGGCTTAGGGTATGACTGGCGTCTCTCGGCGGCATAGGCACCATCGAGATCAGCTGTGGATGCAGTGGGAGCTGTTGGCGACTGGGGGAGGCGCCGGGCATCTTCCCAGCATCGACCAACAGGCTCTCAATGGGGGAAGTGCGGAAGGCACCGGTCGCAAGGCGAAGGCCGGTGTGGTGGATCGAATCCACCTTCCGCAATAAACGCTCAGGCGCGGATGCATAAAACTCGCATCCGTAGTTGAGCTTCGAGCGAACAAAGGATCGATAAAAAAGTAAGGCAGTAGCCCAATCAGCGCCCCAAGCGCTGAATGTCACGTAACGGAGAATGTCCATGGCGCGGGTACAAGAGACCCTAAAGATGCAAATGTGAGACTCCCAGGTGAGGCGTCGGTCGAATACAAGATCAAGGAAACGGTGCGACTCAACCACATCCAGGCGCACCCCATTAAGAAACAAATCTGGGTCGGGGTGAAGCCGTGGAAGGCGGCAGAAGTGCACCACCTTAGTCTTGGCCAAAGAAAACCGTAACCTGTGCGCTTCAGCATAGCGAGAGACGCGGTTCAATGCCTGTTGGAGTCGACGCTCCAGAGTTGGCATCTGGGCTGTGCCAAAGGAGATCGAAAGGTCGTCCACGTAGAGGGAAGCGAGAACATCTTGCAGCAGCACCGAGGTGATGCCGTTGATGCTCAGGGTATTTTCAAATGCAGATCAGATAATTATATGGGAAGTGGGGTATTTTTTACTCATTCCTGTCAATGCAGTTTGTTTTTTTTATATATATTATGGATTATTTTGATTTTTATGAGCCTTGATGATGATGCTTTTTGTTTTTGACACATTACTGTGGATGGTTTAAATTGTATACTGCATGAGCTGACACAATCCTCTGTATGCATTTTATGGGTGGGTTTTTCCAGATGCGGATGACCTTTGATAGGACCTTGTGACTTTTGTCATCCCTGAAATTATGTTAGGTTGTAAATGAACCATCTGACCTCATTTCCTCTGTACTAAGGTTTAGATCTTCACACAATCCCTTTAACAACTTTAGGTGTCTTATGCTCCTATTTTCAATGAGATAAAATAAAATATCACAAAATTTAGAAGTCATAATGATGATCAGAAGTAAGGCATCAGCATTTCTGAGTGAGCACTGACAAATAAGAGAGGGTCACACTAATGTTCAACTCCGTATTACATGATTCAGAATCAGAGCAAAACATAACAAATAAACTTTTAATATATCCTATTGAGCATGCTGTTGCAGCATTTATTTGTACACTTCTGCTGCCAAACTTCACATTCCTTTTGGTGTAAGTGACAGGCAAGTTTTAGTATGCTCTTCAAAGAATGAACTTCCTGCCATAGGATCCCTGAAGAAATGAACTTAGATTAATAAATAAAGCAGACTTTGCATTATTGGTTAATTCCCCACGTAATGTGCTCACTGACAAATGTAAGACAACCCTTCTTGTTCATTCGACTGATTAATGACTTGACTGCAGGTATGCAAGTGAGAAGATTGTCTTCGTTCAACTATTGCAACACAAGTCTGCCTGGAAATATTGATAGCTAAAAACTCACTAATCTCTCCAGAAACTTCGGCAGCCATCTTCCTTTGCCTACCGGTTGATTTACCAGCTTTACATAAACTTATTTTCGCAGAGGTTGATAAAATTTTATGGACTACACTTATGAAGCAATTCCAAGACTCTAATTGAAAGACCATCTTGGGGGGGGGGCCTGGACAACAGTTAGTAAGATAAGGACCGAACGTACATGAGTTTAAATTAATTTAATTGCTATGCAAACAATGCCGTTTCTACAAGAAACAACTTTCAGATGATTGTGGACACTTTAATTTTTCTAGTAAATTGATTATCTGCTGATAATTTTCTTTTTATTCATTGAAACTTGCAGAACCTTTACCCATACAGATTATATTTATAAGATATCATAAACTAATTTGAAAAATCTTGGATTTTCTTTGGCAAAAGTTAAGGAAGTTGATGATAGAAATGCAGGTTTCCTGATCTTTTTGGATGGTACTGTATATATATATAATTGTTAACCCTTTTACACAAGGTAAGGTTATCGGGCATCAACACAGCTCTTTTAAGGTATGATAATGGTGAATAAAAAATAAATAATGATAGATATAAACAAGGACACAAACAAAAAGGAAAGCATCTGACCGGCAATCAGCAGACCCGGGTTCGAGTCCCGGCAAAGAATTCAAAACTTTTTACCCCTGGCATTATTTCTGTCTTTTCGGTAAAGGATCACCTTCACTGTGCCGCCCTCTGCTCCCTTTGATTCTGGATTCTTCTAATGTCCCTCTCTCTTGCCTTTAAAAAAATATCTGGTTTCTTGTCTCATTTGCTCATTCGCATCCAATTCTTATTTTCTCTTGTACCATATATATATATATATATATATATATATATATTGAACTATTGAACATTTTCAATATTGCATTAAAATATGAAAAATAAATCCTTGGTCTGTGTTACAAGGAAATCTGGATGCATTGCATTGCTGGAGATGCTGCCTGGTCTTAGGCTTTGCATAGCCCTTTAGGTGGTGCCGGTGTCATCATTCTCTTATTTTTTATAGACCAAAGAAAATCTTTGTCTTAAAGTCATTAATAAGGGCTATTTAATTATCTTATTTTCTCTGAATGGCCAATTTTAAGTCAAAAGCCATATTAAATACTCGGCATTTCTTACTCATCTCTTTAAGTGTTGATAAAGGTAAAGATTTCACAGGGCTGCCAACCTTCACGCATCTGGTGTGACACTTACTCTTTGACTCCTAATCTCATACTCTCACATAAAAAATCTCAGTAAAAGGTAATTGTTACCTTAACTTATCAGCACATTTTTTTTCTCATCTGGGACCCACCTAGAATTATGCTGAGATTCATTAAAACCTTGACTACAGTGATTAGAACAGTTGTGTGTGGTGCTTGGTATGGTGTAAAAACAAAAGTTCAAACTCGCCTGTGTGGAAAGAAAAATTATAAATAAGGTAATTAAATTAGCCCTATCTCAAATAATGTTATTGTGTAGATTGATGTGGATAGCCTGCTTTATTAGAAATGTTAGTTTGATACGGTAGCGATCAGATATGTTCTTAGTGACCTCTCTATTCAGGGACATTTTTTGTTTTGTATTTTTGGTGTAATATATTTAAGTTTGGGAAGATACTTAACTTTGACTGTTAGATAAAATACTCAAGGAATTTTTAATTATATTTTAAATTTAATCATGAAATAGCTCCCGTTTGTTTACATTTCAGAGCAGCCTAATTTTCTCCCCCCTTTTTGTTTACCCTTTTCTTGATTGCTTAATTAATCCAGATTCAGTGCTATATAATCGCCCAATCCCCAGGGCCTTTTGTGGCCTTTCACTTTTAGACTGAGATTTGCCATGATTATTATAATAATTCATCTTTTTTTATCAAACTCTTATATTAGTGATTAATCATTTAATTAAAATACATAAATAGTTAACATAATATAATTTCATGGATGACAAAAGCCACAAAGGCCTATCAAAGGACATCAGCATCTGTCAAAACCCACCTACAAAATATATCCATAGGATTGTGTCAGATCAGGCATCTACAATATACAATTTAAAAAATCCATAGGATTATGTCAGATCATGCATCTACAATATATAATTAGAACCATACACAGGAATGTGTCAAAAACAAAAAGCATCATCATCAAGACTCGTCAAAATCCAAATCAATCATAATATACAATATTAAAAAACTGCATCCACACACAGGAATGAGTCCAGAATACCCCCAAAAGTTAACCCTTCCTCCCATATAATCATCTAATCTGCATTTGAAAACATTCAAGTTTGGACTGTCTACCCTCTCAGATGGCAAACTATTCCAGTAATTTACCACTCTATTGGTGGAAAAATATTTTCTAACATCTAACCTGCACCTCAGTTTTTTAATTTTCAAGTAGTGACCCAGAGTCCTATTACTACCTTCCAACTCAAATAACTTGCTAAAATCCAGCTTATCCATCCAAGAACAGATTTTAAAAGGCTCAGTCTCTCCCCTCACACATCTTCTCTCAAATGAGAAGATATTTAGTACCCTCAGTCTATCTTCATATTCATAGGTCAGTCTTTCTTTATTTGTAGACAGAGATTTATGAATCAGAGTAACTTGACTCCATTCTAGGACACACCATGAAGCGACTGCAAATAGAGGGCTGATTTATGGTTTACACACGTCTAAACAGCCAGTTTTTGATGACTCTTCCTTTTTTTTTGTTCAAGTATGTTTTCATTTTTCATCCAATTAAAATTAGCATGTTATCCAAAGCAGACTATAGCTGCATGATTTAGTTCTTGACAAGCCTTGATTGGTAATACCCTTGTTTCTGGATGCAATCCTCTGGATGTAGTTTTCTTGGGGGTTTGGGTGACTTAAAAAGAGGCTGTTTAACTCGGATGACCTATGATGGGCCCTTGTGGCTTTAGTCATCTGTTATATTATATTGTGGGGGACTTTGATTTTGTCTTCCCCTGGCGATGGTGCTTTTTGTTTTTGATCCGCTTGTGTGGCTGGTTTAAATTGTATATTGTGGGCGTGTGATCTGACACAATCCTATGGATTGTTTAAATTGTATATTGTAGATGCATGATCTGATATAATTCTATGGATTGTTTATAAAGTAGCTGCATGATCTCATATAGTCCTATGTGGGTGGGTTTTGACAGATGCGGATGAGCTTTGATAGGCCCTTATGGCTTTTATCATCCATGAAATTACGTTATGTTAAGTTATGTTATGTTATGTTAAAAAATAAGTGATTTTTTTTTATTTTTCACTGAATTTAAAAAATTCTTTCATATAAAAATGTTATCCATAAATATAAGCAACATTTTCTATAAAATGGCAGTGTGAAAAAAGCTGTAAACTAAAATGTAATAATTAATTTCTTCAGTTAACAAGAAATAACTGAGCAACAAGCCAATATTTCCAATCATAATTAAGAATATGTAAAAGGCTATTAATAATTTTTAGTTTAGATCAATAGAATAATTCTTTGCAATTAAAATGATATATTATTTGATTTATAATAAAGGATTTAAATATTTTATTTTATATTTTCCATAACGCTGTACCAAGGCTAATTTCAAGAAAATAAGATCGGCGCTATAAGGGTTAAAGGGTTTTGAAAAGTTTTCTCAGTATGGCTGTTGCTTTGGATAAAAGTGAGTATGCCCTTTGATGTAAGCAGTGAGTATGTAGTTTGTGATTTTTGTGGTGTTGAAAGAAGAGCAAATGTGGCTTTGATATATGCAGCGGGTCAGTTGCGTGATAAATGCAAAAGATTAAGTTAGTTGATGCATGAAGTGAGAAGGGATGCGAGTGTACGCATGGAGAATGTGGCTGGGACCAGGAGGGTGGAAGATAGGCCTAGACTAGGGACTGGAGAGAAAGAAGCGACTAATGTGAGTGAATATATATAGAATAGATAGGTTAGGACAGGTTAGATGTATGAGTAAAAGGGACAAGGAACCTGTTAGGTTGACTAACAGATTTGATGCCCAGAGAGAGGAAGAGGTTGAAACTGATTTGTATGATGAGGTTGTGGCAGAAAGTGGAATAAGTGGTAGTTTTAATGAGAACAGGAGAGAGGGTAATGCTAGACCTAGAGGAACTAGGAGGATGACTAAAGTGCTTGTCATGGGAGACTCTCAGATTAGATATTTAGATAGGAAGTTATGTGTGAGCAAATGGATGGGAGTGAGAGTTTGTTTGCCAGGTGCTGGTGTAAATTATACGTCTGAGAGGTGTGGCAGTCTCTGTCAGATCAACCAGTACCTAACACCCTCATCTCTTAGATTTTGCTGAAATTTGGTTTATAGGAAGTTTTGTGGCTCTAAACCCATTTCTGAAATTTTAAGGTCAATCCAACCAACGGTTCAGGAGATATGACCTCAGGCATTTTGAGGTCATGTGTAAGGTCACTAACATTTGGCGACACATAACTAGGATAATAATGGTCATATTTATATAAAAATATATATATATATATATATATATATATATATATATATATTTAGAATCAGAAAAAGACAAGGAATCAACTCTAGGTTGAAAAATAAAAATATATATTTGCAAAATTTGAGGTCAAGATTTGACCTCTGGGCTATCAAAATTGAAAAAAAAATTATATAGATGTGAAAAATGAAGGCCTACGCTTTGGCTATTTGAATCAGTAAAAAAAGTTTGTTTATGCTAGCAGTTTTCATGTAACTAACAAATATTTATAAGTTATCCATCAATTCTACATATTTTTCACACTTAAGCTCCTAATTCAACCTATAAAAATTAAAATTACCTACAAGGTTATGATATGTACATTAGTCAAAGGAGATAGGACTGGTGGTGGGTTGATTATTTATATCAGAAATAGCATTTCTTCCAATCTAAATAATTCTATAAAGCAATGAGTAGTTGAGGCACTTTGGGTAGATATTAGGGTCAGTTAAAATAGGATAATACACTTGGGAGCCGTTTATAGACTACCCAGACAGACTGATTGTATTGATAAGTTAATGATCAGAGAAATAAGTAAAGGATGTGAAGTAGATACAGATATTCTTAGTGACTTTAATTTAAATTCTGAGGACTGGGAAAATATGATAGGAAGGGATAGAACAAGTTGTAAGTTTATAGACAGCTTTGAGGATAATTTTTTTACTCAATTTGTTAATAAGCCAACAAAGGAGGGTGCCATTATATTAGATCTGGTTCTTTCAAATGATGATCACTTAGTTCAGGAATTGACTATCAGGGAAGCATTGGGAAATGGTGATCATCAGATGGTTTGTTTTAACTTGGGAATAGTGAAAGGTAGAACATCAACAAACTCCACAAAAACTCCAAATTTTTATAGGGATGGTTATGATAAATTATGCAGCATGCTAAATCAAATTAAGTGGGATATAGAATTCAGTAGTAAGAATACTTGAGATGTGGGACACTTTTAAGACTATATTAAAAATAGTCCAGGAGGAGTGCATTCCAATGAAGGCTATTTAGGAAGAAATGTAGGAAGCCATTGTAGTGGAATCAAGAGATAGCTAAGAAAATTTCTGGGAAGAAAAGGGCATAGCAAAAATTACAGAGAGAAAGTACTTTTGACAATTTAAATCATTATAGGTTGACCAGAAAAGAGCTAAGATTATTAAGAGCAAAAGGGCAGCAGAAATTAATTTAGCTCAAAATAATAATAATAAGATCCAAGAAAATTCTTTAGCTAAATTATAGAATTAATAATAAATCTAACAGTGATAAAAAAGGGCCTATTAGATATGAAGGGGTTTTGAAAGAATCTGATGAAGAAATAGTAGAGGTTCTTAATGATCATTTTTCTTCAGTACACCAGGGCTTCATTATATGCACATTCGGCAAATGCGGACTGTATATATGCACATGTATGTGGCAGTAGTAGTGCACTCAGATGCCAGCTGTAAGAGAGTTGGCGCACTTGGTTCGCATAAATACTCTGTGAGGTAAACAACTACGCTCACTTGGTGCTTGATCATGAATAATTTTCTATGGCTTTTTAGCATTCTCTGCCAATAACAGAACATAATTTCACAGATGACAAAAGCAACACAGGCCATCAAAGGTCATCTGCATTGGTCAAAACCCACCTACAAAATCCATCCTGGATTGTGTCAGATCATGCATCTACAATATACAATTTAAACAATCCATAGTATTTTCTCCGATAATTCATCTACAAAATACAATTCAAACCATACACAAGAATGTGTCAAAAACAAAAGGCATCATCACCAAGACTCACCAAAATCCAAATCAATCATAATAAACAGTAAACCCTTGATATAACAAACTATATAGGGCAGGGGGTCATTTTTTAAACTTGATGGGCATTAAAAGCAATTGAAATAAATGAACCAAGTTTGTTATGGATATGTAATACGTATGTAATTACTAATAAAGTTAAGTGGACTACACAACATAGTATTGATATGAACCTTGCACTGTAGGAGACACGTGACACACCAACACTCACTCAGGCTAGTAGTAATGCTTGCCTGTTAAACCCGATGGAGTTTGGCCAGGAAATTTGGTTCATTATATCTGAAATTCATTATATTCAGGGTTTACTGTACAGTAATAAAAAACTACTTACACAGGAATGAGTCCAGAATAACCCCGCCCCCCAAAAGTTAACCTTCCCTCTCCATATAATCATATTATCTACGTTTAAAAACATTCAAGTTTGGACTGTCTACCGTCTCAGATAGCAAAGTATTACAGTAATCTACCACTCTATTGGTGAAAAAATATTTTCTAACATCCAACCTGCACCTCTGTTTTTTAGTTTTTAAGTGGTGACCCCTAGTCCTATTACTACCTTCTAACTCAAATAACTTGCTAAAATCCAACTCATCCATCCCATAACAGATTTTAAAAGGTTCAATCATATATCCCCTCACACATCTTCTCTCAAATGAGAACATATTTAATACCCTCAGTCTATCTTCATATTCAAGGTGCATCAGGGAAGGTATTATTTTTGTTGCCCTCCTTTGTACTGACTCTATCAGGTTGATGTCATGTCTAAAATGTGGTGACCATGCTTGTATACAGTATTCTAAATGTGGCTTGACATATGAGTTGTAGAGTTTAAGGATAACCTCTTTACTCTTGTAGCTAAAATTCCTCTTAATGAATCCTAGCACCTTATTTGCACTATCTTTTGCCTCAATATATGCTTTGAAAACTACAGTGACTTATCTATTAATACGCATAAGTCCTTCTCATCCTCAACTGAATTCAACCAATGCCCATCCATTTCATAGCTAAATTCTGAGCCCAAGCTAATAACTTGTTTGTCACTCTGCACTTTAAAGCTACCCTCAACTTCTTTGACTACAGCTGACAATTTAGTGTAATCAGCAAAAATTGACACTGCTATTTACAGCCTCAAGATCATTTATATAAACTATGAATAATAAAGGGCCTAGAACAGATCCCTGAGGTACGCCACTGAAAATGTCCCTCCAGTGTGATCTCACCCCAAAGCAGCGTAAAGAAGTTATCCTTAAACTCTACAACTCATATGTCAGACCACATCAACATGCTAGAGTCGGTACAGAGGAGGGCAACAAAAATAATACCTTTCCCTGAAGCACCTTGAATATGAAGATAGACTGAGGGTATTAACATAACATAACATAATTTCATGGATGATAAAAGCCACAAGGGCCTATCAAAGGTCATCTGCCTCCATCAAAACCCACCCACAAAAAAGCACCATCACCAGGGGAAGACAAAATCAAAGTCCCCCACAATATAATATAACAGATGACAAAAGCCACAAGGGCTCATCATAGGTCATCCGAGTCAAATGGCCTCTCTTTTAAGGCACCCAAACTCCCAGGAAAACTACATCCAGAGGATTGCGTCAAGAAACAAGGGTATCACCAATCAAGGCTTGTCAAGAACTAAATCATGCAGCTATAGATATATACAAACAATATTAATATATACAAAACTTAGGAACCATCACAACCTTCCCTCCCCATAAACTCATCCAACCTACTCTTAAATACATTTAGATTTGGACTACCTACTAACCTCGGCAGCAATTTGTTCCAGAAATCTACCACTCTATTGGTGAAAAAATATTTTCTTAAATCCAACCTACACCCTTGCATTTTAATTTTCAAGTGGTGACCTCTAGTCCGATTTCCATCATCTAACTCAAAAAACTTGCTAACATCCAATTTATCTATCCCGGAAAAAAATTTAAAGAGCTCAATCATATCCCCTCTCACACACCTCCTTTCGAACGAGAACATATTTAATACCCTCAGTCTATCTATATATTCAAGGTGCCTCAGGGAAGGAATAATCTTTGTTGCCCTCCATTGCACTGACTCGAGAAGATTAATATCGTGTCTAAAATGTGGGGACCATGCCTGTATACAGTACTCTAGATGTGGCCTAACATAAGAGTTATAGAGTTTAAGAATAACCTCCTTACTTTTGTAACTGACATTTCTCTTAATGAAACCCAGCACTCTATTTGCCCTATTTCTTGCTTCAATACACAGCTTAGAAAACCTTAATGACTTATCTATTACTACTCCTAGATCTTTCTCATCCTCTACTTAGCTCAGCCAATGCCCATCCATTTCATAGTTAAATTCTCTATTATCTTTTCCCATGTTAATAACTTTGCACTTATCAAGGTTAAAAGTCATTTGCCACTTATGTGCCCAGGATAACAATTTATTTAAATCCCCCTTCACTTTAAAATTATGATCAATATCTTTAACTACAGCTGCTAATTTGGTATCATCCGCCAAAATTGACACTTTATTATTAACTGCCTCCCCAAGATCGTTTATATAGATGACAAATAATAATGGACCGAGAACTGAACCCTGAGGAACCCCACTGATAACATTCCTCCACTCTGACTTTACACCATTTAGCACTACCCTTTGCTTCCTGTCTTTCAGCCACTCAGCTATCCAATTTATGAACTAGTCTCCTATGTGGTACCTTATCAAATGCTTTACTAAAATCTAAGTAAATTATATCCACATTCTCTCCCTTATCTACTTGATCTGTTACAAACTCCAGAAAGTCTAGTAAATTAGTCAAACATGATCTACCTAATCTAAACCCATGCTGAGAATCGCTGATTAACCCCTCCCTCTCTAGATGTTGGCAAATCCCTTATTGAACTATTTTCTCAAGAATTTTACAGACTACAGGAGTTAGGCTAACCGGTCTAAAGTTATTTGGATCCTCTTTACTACCCTTCTTGAAAATGGGGACTACATTCGCTCTCTTCCAATCATCGGGCATTTCTCCATATTCCAGTGACCTAGTATATAACTTCTCCAGAGCTATTGAGATACTTTCTACCCCTTCTTTAAGTATCCTAGAATGAATATTATCAGGGGCGGAGGCCTTGATAGTATCTAACTCACCTGTTAGTCCTTTTATCATCCTCGATCCACACTAATGGTAGTAAACACCTCTTTCCCTGACCCATGAGTACTATACATAAGATTATTTAGTTTCTCCTTTGTAAATACTGATGCAAAATGACCATTTAGTACCTCAACTATTTCCTCATCAGTTTCTCTCACAACCCCTTCATATTTCATAGGTCCTATTTTAACTCTGCCAGACTTGTTATTAATTTTATAGTAACTAAAGAACTTTCCAGGATCTTTGTTGCTATCCTGAGCTAATTTAATTTCTGACACCCTTTTGTTCTTCTTTATAATCTTATTTAACTCATTCCTAGCCATTCTATAATCACTTAAATTTTGAATATATTTTTTTCTAACTGTAATTTTTCATATGGCCTTTTCTTCTCTGAAATTTTTCAAGCTATCTCCTGATTCCACCATAATGGTTTCCTACTTTTGTTCCTAATGGCCTTCATTGGGATACATTGTTCTTGGACTACATTTATTATATGCTTGAAGGTATCCCACATACCATAAGCATTTTTACCTCTGAATTCTACATTCCAGTCTACCAAATTTAGCAAGCTTCGGAGTTTTATATAATCTCCCTTATGAAAATTTGGAACTTTTACAGCATTCTCGGTTATTTTACCCTTCTCAATTCCCAAGTTAAAACGAACTATCTGATGGTCACTATTTCCCAATGCTTCCCCAACAGTCAATTCTTGAACTAAATGATCACTGTTAGAAAGTACTAAATCTAATATATTGTCCCCCCTCGTTGGCTCATTAACAAATTGATTAAAAAAATTATCCTCAAAGCATTCTATGAACCTGCCACTTGTTCTATCCCTACTATCATATTTTCCCAGTGCACAGAGTTTAAGTTGAAGTCCCCAATAATAAGTGCATCTGTTTCACATCCCTTACTTATTTCCCTTATCATTAGTTCATCCATATCATCAGTCTGCCCAGGTGGCCTGTAAAAAGCTCCTAAATGCACCATTCTATTTTTACTGAACCTAATATCTATCCAAAGTGACTCAACTCCATCCTGCTTTATTGAAGTATTTAAACTTGAAACAATGTTGTTTTTTATAGAGATAATTATTCCTCCACCAATCCTACGTGTCCTTTGACTAATGTACATATTATAGCCCTGTAAATCAAATTCACTTATAGTGTCAATAAATTCTATTTCATTAACCCAGGATTCAGTAACACATAATATATCTATATCCTCATTGCTAATATAACTAAATAGCTCATCCTTCTTGTTTCTAAGACTACGAGCATTTGTATAGAAACAATTTAACCCCCCTATCCCTGAAGCACTTCTTGAAACCTGAATGACCTCACCTCTATCGCCTTGGAACCAATTTCTGTTATCTGCCAAGTCCATTCTACTTTCAGTACTATAATGTCCTCTCATAATTCCCTGACCACTATTAGTATCTAGTTTCCCATGTATAGTCCTATGTATAGTACTCATAGGTCAGGAAAAGAGGTGTTTACTAACATTTGTGTGGATCGGAGGATGATAAAAGGACTAATAGGTGATTTAGATACTACCAAGGCCTCCGGCCCTGATAATATTCATTCTAGGATACTTAAGGAAGGGGTAGAAAGTATCTCAATAGCTCTGGACAAGTTATATACTAGGTCATTGGAATATGGAGAAATACCCGATGATTGGAAGAGAGCGAATGTAGTCCCCATTTTCAAGAAGGGTAGTAAAGAGGATCCAAATAACTTTAGACCGGTTAGCCTAACTCCTGTAGTCTGTAAAATTCTTGAGAAAATAGTTAAAAAAGGGATTTGCCAACATCTAGAGAGGGAGGGGTTAATCAGCGATGCTCAGCATGGGTTTAGATCAGGTAGATCATGTTTGACTAACTTACTAGACTTTCTGGAGTTTGTAACAGATCAAGTAGATAAGGGAGAGAATGTAGATATAATTTACTTAGATTTTAGTAAAGCATTTGATAAGGTACCACACAGGAGACTAGTTCATAAATTAAAAATGAATGGGATATGTGGGGGTGTTCAAATTGGATAGCTGAGTGGCTGAAAGACAGGAAGCAAAGGGTAGTGCTAAATGGTGTAAAGTCAGAGTGGAGGGATGTTATCAGTGGGGTTCCTCAGGGATCAGTTCTCGGTCCATTATTATTTGTCATCTATATAAACGATCTTGGGGAGGCAGTTAATAATAAAGTGTCAATTTTTGTGGATGATACCAAATTAGCAGCTGTAGTTAAAGATATTGATGATAATTTTAAAGTGCAGGGGGACTTAAATAAATTGTTATCCTGGGCACATAAGTGGCAAATGACTTTCAACCTTGATAAGTGCAAAGTTATTAACATGGGAAAAGATAATAGAGAATTTAACTAGGAAATGGATGGGCATTGGCTGAGCTCAGTAGAGGATGAGAAAGATCTAGGAGTAGTAATAGATAAGTCATTAAGGTTTTCTAAGCAGTGTATTGAAGCAAGAAATAGGGCAAATAGAGTGCTGGGTTTTATTAAGAGAAATGTCAGTTACAAAAGTAAGGAGGTTATTCTTAAACTCTATAACTCTTATGTTAGGCCACATCTAGAGTACTGTATACAGGCATGGTCCCCACATTTTAGACACGATATTAACCTTCTTGAGTCAGTGCAACGGAGGGCAACAAAGATTATTCCTTCCCTGAGGCACCTTGAATATGAAGATAGACTGAGGGTATTAAATATGTTCTCGTTCGAAAGGAGGTGTGTGAGAGGGGATATGATTGAGCTGTTTAAAATTTTTTCCGGGATAGATAAATTGGATGTTAGCAAGTTTTTTGAGTTAGATGATGGAAATCGGACTAGAGGTCACCACTTGAAAATTAAAAAGCAAGGGTGTAGGTTGGATTTAAGAAAGTATTTTTTCACCAATAGAGTGGTAGACTTCTGGAACAAATTGCCGCAGAGGGTAGTAGGTAGTCCAAATCTAAATGTATTTAAGAGTAGGTTGGATGAGTTTATGGGAAGGGAAGGTTGTGATGGTTCCTAAGTTTTGTATATATTAATATTGTTTGTATATATCTATAGCTGCATGATTTAGTTCTTGACAAGCCTTGATTGGTGATACCCTTGTTTCTGGATGCAATCCTCTGGATGTAGTTTTCCTGGGAGTTTGGGTGCCTTGAAAAAGAGGCCGCTTGACTCGGATGACCTATGATGAGCCCTTGTGGCTTTTGTCATCCGTTATATTATATTGTGGGGGACTTTGATTTTGTCTTCCCCTGGTGATGGTGCTTTTTGTGGGTGGGTTTTGACGGAGGCGGATGACCTTTGATAGGCCCTTGTGGCTTTTGTCATCCGTGTAATTATGTTATGTTATGTTATGTTAAAGACCTAATAACACGATCATACTTCTCCCACAACACATCAACCCCCCTCCTACTCAAATGCAGTCCATCCATCGCATACATTTCTTTCATTCCAACAAACCTATCCCACACATCCACAAACATGACATTTTCCATCTCACATATCCTCCTCACATAATCATTCAGCCCAATCGCACGAGACATCCATTCTACCCCAACATCCATTCTTGGAAGCACACCTGTAACAACACCTTTCATTCTACTTTCTTTCACCTTTTCAATCAACCTCTTGTACCTCTCACGTAACTCACATGCACCCACTTTCTTCACATCATTCACTCTTACATGTGTAATCACAACCGCATCCCTTGCACAGCCAGACACCAGCTCCTCATACCTATCAGACAGATCTCTCACTCCAGCACCCGGCAAACACACCCTCAAACCATTCAATCTACTTGCATTCAACTTCCTATTCATCTTCAAATTCATCTTCTGCACAACACCTCAGGAAAAGAAGAGGACAATATGGAACTATGAGCAGGCAGACTATGAAAAAATGAGAGAAGATCTAAGCATTGAATGGGACGAATTGCTTGTGGGCAAGTCGACACAAGAAGCCATTGATATACTACAATCAAGAATCATGAAGGCAGTGAGGGATCATATACCAACAAAAAATTTAAAGAGTAAGAACAAACCACTATGGATGAACAAGGATGCCTTCCGCAAAGCTAGGAAAAAGTACCACGCATGGATAAGATATCTGAATACAAAGAGCAGACTTGACTGGGTAGCTTACACAGAAGCTAGAAATTCAGCTACACATGCATCAAGGCAGGCCCGTAGGGAATTTGAAAAAAAATTAGCAAAGGAGGCCAAGACCAATAACAAAGCCTTTTGGAACTATGTCAACAACTGCAGGAAAACTTGAACTGACGTAGGTGACCTTAAGGATACACATGGTAACTTTGTAAGTGATGATAAGGATAAAGCCGAAACACTAAATGAGCAATACTTTAAGACCTTTACACAAGAGGACAGAATTAACATTCCAGACTTTGAGCCTAAGCCCCTCCAGTATGAGGCGCTAGAAACAATAGAAATTACAAAGAGCATGATTTTTAAGCAACTGAATTCACTTTGAACTGATAAATCTCCGGGAAACGACGACCAACGAAGTAGCAAAGGAAATAACCAAACCTCTGACAGCAATATTCCAATCCAGCATCACCAACTCCGAGCTTCCAGAACAGTGGAGGGAAGCGAACATCACTCCCATTTACAAGAAGGAAAATAAGGCTGACCCAGCCAACTATGGCCCAGTATCTCTAACCTCAATAATATGCAAGATGCTAGAGAGAATTATCTCGGAGGCAATGATACAACATATCAAAGCCAATAATCTTAGATGTGTCCAACAACATGGTTTCTCTAAGGCAAAATCCACAGTAACAAATCTCTTAGAAGCGCTGGCTATATGGACAGAGGCTCTCAGTCACTGCTTACCAGTGGATATCATTTTCCTGGACTATGTAAAAGCATTTGACACAGTCCCACATGAAAGACTACTTAGAAAAGTGAAGTCACTTGGTATCATCGGTGACCTCCTGCAGTGGATCCGTGGTTTTTTGACGGAGCGTAGGCAAAGAGTGATAGTAAGTGGTACAGCATCATGTTGGAAACCAGTTACAAGTGGCGTACCACAGGGATCTGTGATGGGCCCCCTTCTCTTTATGATATTTGTCAGCGATATACCTGACAAACTATAAAAACTTCATATGGCTCTTTGCAGATGACACAAAGATATATGCAGTTGTCCAAAACTGTGAAGGCAACTCCCATACTAACTGTTTACAGGCAGACTTGAAAATGCTACAAGAATGGTCAGTTAAAAAGCAAATGAAGTTCCACCCTGATAAATGCAAAGTAATGCACATGGGAAATAGCAACCCCCAGCACAAGTACAAAATGATGGAACAGATCACACACTACAGAACACCACAGAAGAGAAGGACCTGAGAGTCCTTATTGATTGCAATCTAAGCTTTAGTAACCACGTCCAAGCTCAAGTCAACAAAGCCAACAAGATACTTGGGGCAATTAAGCATACATTCCAATATCTAGACAAAGATGCCTTCCTCCCCCTGTACAAGAGTCTTATTCGACCCCATCTGGAGTATGCATCAGTAATCTGGTCTCCCAAAACTAAAAGAGACAGAGATATGGTAGAGAGGGTACAGCATAGAGCAACACGCATGGTTCACAGTATCTCTCATCTCTCCTATTCGGAGAGACTAAAAGCCCTTAATCTACCTACCCTATACTTTAGAAGACAGAGGTCAGATGTTATACAACTATATAAGATTTCACATGGACATGACGAACTGCAAATAGGAAACCACTGTAAGCTGTGCGACAGGTCAATGTTTACTCTGGGTCTCTCGACTAATACAAGAGGACACTGCTTTAAGTACCAAGTGCAGAGCTCGTCCAGTCCAAGGGCCAATTTCTTCCTGACAAGAGTCACTTCAATATGGAACAAACTCTCAACAGAAACTGTAACCAGCAAAACTGTAAATATCTTTAAGTCAAGATTAGAAAAAGAATGGAAAAACTACAAAGACCTACACAGTTATATATTCACATATTGAAAAATCTGTTCTGCATACAACTAAAAATAACAGTACGGTCTCATTACCCAAGAGGGTACCCATTGACCGGGATTCAAGGTAAATTCAAGGTAAATTCTTGACTTATATAGTATAACTGATGAATATGAGTTGTTATATATATTCTCAGCTTTTATCTCTTTTTTTTCCATGTTCTGTATATTTCAAGAGTTGATTTTGTTGATATTTCTTCCCTCTACAATTTTATGTGCCACTCATATTTTATATCTTCTTTATTTCGCTTTTTAATGCCCTTAATGCTTATTTGTGAACCATTTGATAGTTTTGTACGGGCCTTAATAAATTTATGGTCCTTTTCTATCATATCTTCCAGTATATATTTTAAAAGATCATTTTCTCCTTCCAATATACAAGGGGCAGTCAATAAGTTTTGCGAATCGGTAAGGCAAAACAGAGGAAGGGGGATGGCTGTTTGTGGGGGTGTTAGGACAAGTTGTGACAAGTCAGGACCTGCAGCTGCACGCTCCTACCTCATCTATTTAAGAAGCAGTAGCTGATCACAGATCGTCAGTCACAAATTTTTCAACAATGGAGAAAGTTGAGCACCACGCAGTGAACAAATTTTTGACCAAGGAAGGCAAAAATGCAAAAGAGATGCATGGTTGCAGTGTACACCGACACCGCCCGTTCCTATGCAACCATTGCTCGCTGAAATAGGGAGTTCCGCCATGGTCATGAGTCCCTTGAAGATGACCCCCATCCAGGATGCCCATCAGACGTGACCAACGAGGAAAATGTGGCCTGTGTGGAGAGGATGATCCTCAAAAATTGACGGGTGAAGGTCGAAGAAATTGAGCGAGAACTTGGAATATCACATGGAAGTGTTATCAACATCATCCACGACAATTTGGCCATGACCAAGGTCTCTGCCCGTTGGGTCCCTAAAAACCTCACGCCCCATGATCGACTTCAATGTCGTCAAAGTCCACAAGGCCAGAGTTGCACAAGATGCCCTGCGCGAGTGTGAATTCGAGGAGCTCAACCATCCTCCCTACAGTCCAGATCTGGACCCTAGCGACTTTTTATTCCACCAGCTCAAGGCTGCACTACATGGACACCGGTTTGGGGATGATGAAGATGTCCAGCTCGCCGTCCAGGAGTGGATTGAACAGGAATTCGAAGCCTCAGGGACAAGTGGCGCAAGTGCATTGAAGTCAAGGGTAGTTATATTGAAAAATAATAAAACACTTTTCCTCATATCTCATTTCCTTATATCCGAATTGCAAAACTTATTGACCGCCCTTCGTACTTTTAATATACATGTATTTTTCTTTTACAATCCTTCTCTTCATTAAAGATGCTCCTATTTCTGCCCTCAAAGTAAAATTTGGGGTATATTTCAAGGCACCCAGGATCTTTCTAAATAAACCATTCTCTATATTCTGTAGTTTCTTGATGTCTGTTTCATTTGTTATTTATATTGGTCCCATATAGGATGGCAGGAAGGACAACATTATTCCAGTAGGTCTTGCCAATCAGCACCTTATGACAGTAGGTCTTGCCAATCAGCACCTTATTACAGTAGGTCTTGCCAATCAGCACCTTATGATATAAACCATTCTCTATATTCTGTAGTTTCTTGATGTCTGTTTCATTTATGTTATTTATATTGGTCCCATATAGGATGGCAGGAAGGTCAACATTCTTCCAGTAGGTCTTGCCAATCAGCACCTTATGACAGCATTTAGCCATGACTGGATATACAATGTTCTGCAACTTGTGTGATTTTTTCATTTATTGAATGCCTATAGTTTTTAGAATAATTCCTTGAGTCATTTATAGTTATCCCTAAATAGTCTATCTCATTTACAACTCTAATTCCTGCCATATTAGTTGGTTTATCTTTCTTGTTCATAATTATTATGTTGCTCTTGGATGCATTGATTGTAAGACCACATCTTTCACTTGCCTCAGTGAGGATGCTGATGGTGGAAATAGCATCTTCCAATGATTGTGTCAGAAAAAGTCCATTATCTGCATAGAATAGACTAGTTATGTTTATTACTTCATATTGAAATCTGACTTTACTTTTCTCAATTTTGTTCATTATCATATAAGTTATTAGTTTGAATGATACTGTGGAGCCTGTGCATTCGTCTGATTCCATTTGTTATTGGCATTTCAACTTTTGTTTTATTAAGGTTTATTATAGTCTTATCATCTTTATAGATGTTAGCAGTTACTTCTATAATGTTCGAGTGTATGCTGAATTGCATCATAGCATCTATTAAGCTACTTCGTTTCATAGAATCAAATGCCTTATTGAAGTCAACTGAGATCACATATAATGGTTTTTAATTTTTGTAGCTTTCTTGAATGCAGTATTGTAAAATGAGAATATTATCCTCTATTCTTCGACCTTTTGTAAATCCTGCTTGTGTCTCCTTCATGATGTTGTTCTGCACTAGGTGTCTGTCTATTTCTTCACCAATGAGAGAGATAAAAATTTTATAAGATATGTTAGTTAAGGCTACGGGACACAAGGGCTTTAAGGTTGTTTTTTTAATTTTTGCTATCATTTTGTTTTTTTATATTTTCCACTCTTCTGGTTTGTCTTTCTTTTCTACTTCGTTTTGGAGACAGTAAATATTTTTATAATTTTATTACTATTAAGCAATGCCTTAAAGATTTCTGGGTTAATATTATCTGGGCCTGGAGTCTTCCTGCCTCTTAATTTTTGTAAGCATTTAGATACTTTTTCTTCTGTAATGCTTAATTTTTCCATAGGGGTTATAAAATTCTGAACTTCCATCACTGCATCCATATGTTCACGCACTTTAAATGGTACTGTTATTTTTGAAGTCACCATACACATGTGTTCTTCAAGTTTTTCATTGTAGTCAATGATGTTTCCAATAAGTTCTTGATTGTTATCATGGCTGAAAATATAATCATTTTTATTTGAGTTCCATGTCATTTTTATTTTGTTAGGGTATTTCTTATATACATTTTTCCAAAATGATTCAATTTCATCTCCAATATTCTTTTCAACTACGTTTCCAATTAAATTGTATAATATTATATCTTTGTCTTGTGATTTTGCACTGTATCTTAAAGTGTTTATATTTTCCTATAGTTTATTTGATTTTCTTTCTTTTATTTCATTAACTAGTTTTTTCTTGTATTCATGCATAGCTTCTTTAATCATATATTTGACCTTCTTTCTTTGCTCTTCATATTTAGTGAATAGTGCTTCTTTGTCCTTACCTAGAGCTGTTCTTTATGTTCTATTCAATTTTTTCCTTTTCTTTATTTCGTCTTTGATATTTTCGTTCATCCAATTTGGTTCTTTTATATTACTTTTATCATTTATGTATCTTTTAAATTTTCTTTTAAGAGTTGAGTCTGCAGTTTCTCTAATATATTTATTGAATTTCTTAATGGTATTGCACTGATCAATACCTGCCTTATTCTCTAATTCTTCAATAAATTTCTTGACATCATCTTCTCTATTACCATAGTAAGTGATTTCTTCATATTTATTATATTTTGTACTTTTAAATTTTTTATTTTCTTGCTTTATCTTGAGGTTCATTTGAAGTAGGTTGTGATCTGAAATGTCTATAATCTCTTTTTGGTCATCGATGATTATGTTTTGTAACATATTATAGGCTTTTTCATTTATAAGTATATAATCAATCACACTTCGTTGGTTATTTCTTTGCCATGTGTAGAGGCCTTCTGTATTTTCAGCATCATTTAATAGAATAAGGTGTAGTTTTCCTGGGAGTTTGGATGCCTTAAAAAAAGAGGCCGTTTGACTTGGATGACCTATGATGAGCCCTTGTGGCTTTTGTCATCTGTAATATTATATTGTGGGGGACTTTGATTTTGTCTTGCCCTGGTGATGGTGCTTTTTGTGGGTGGGTTTTGACGGAGGCAGATGACCTTTGATAGGCCCTTGTAGCTTTTGTCATCCGTGAAATTATGTTATGTTACTATTTTACCATTTTCATCAATTTTCTGATACCCTAGGAAACCCACATGCACATTAAAGTCCATTATCAGAGCCTGATTTAGTGCGTTTTCCATCTTTTCCTCAACTTCTCTCAGTATTTTTTTTGTTTTTTGCTCTATCCTGTTCATTACAAATAACTGAGAAATATATCACAACAATTCTAATTACCCTTTTTTTTATGCTTATATTTATATCTAAAATGTCATTGTATTGACAAGCATTTTCTTTAATATCAATGTTATGACATTCTTTATGTAATAGACTAATCCCACTTCCTTTTTATCATTGTCTAATCTTATTTTATGTACAGTTTTAACACTTTCACTGAAACTAAGTTTTTCTACTTTTAGTTGAGTCTCAGTTAAGATTATAATTTGGTATTTTGTCAGTAGCTGCTCTTCCTCATATACTTTATATTTTGAAAATCCTTGAATATTCAGCAAAGCAATTGTAAATATTTTTGTGTATTCTTCTTTTAATGTAAAAAAATTCTGCAGCGGAGCTTTCCTCCTTTAATGTACCATCCCATCTCTCCCCTTTCTGCTTTTTCTTTAAGTTGATTCCTTAAGATTTTATCCTGCTCTTAGTCTTTTTTTTTGTTAAATGAGGGGCAGTAATGATTTTCCTGTATGTTTCTTCTTGTACATATTTTAGATTCTTTGCCTTTTTAAAATGTCAAATTTATGAGAGGGTTGACTCATTTTTATTAAAATTGGTCTTGGTTTTGCATTTTCATTGCCCATTTCGGTATTAATTTTGCCTAGCCTTACTATATCTGTCATAACATGATCACCATTAAAATTCAGCTTAAATTTAAACAGTGTATCATAAAAAGACTTATCTTTGTATTTCCTTGATTGTGGTTCTTCTTCCTTTGATTCCGGTACATTATATATTATGAGGTTGTTTTTTATATTTTTCCTTTCTTCCGCTTCTTCTATAACCTTATTTTTTATTTTGTTTTATCACTTCTGGTTCTATGTATGAAGTACGGCCTTTTAGCATATCTTTGATTTCATCTATTTCATTTTTAATATTTTTCACTTTGTTCTCCAATACCTTAATCTGGCAGGCGAGCTCATTGTTTAGCTCCTTTAGCTTCATGTTATCTTCTTTTAACCTTTTATTCTCATCATTCATGCTTCTTATTTTGTTTCTACAGACATGGCACCTCTGTTTTTTAATCTTTAAGTGGTGGTCTCTAGTTCTATTACTACCTTCTAAATCAACTAACTTGCTGAAATCCAATTTATCCATCCTAGAAAAGATTTTAAAAAGCTCAATCATATGTGTTAATCATATCTCCCCTCACACACCTTCTTTCAAATGAAAACATACCCTCCCATGAGTGAGCATCATTTTTTTTTAATAGAAATGCTTCTCTCTTTGAAAATTATGAAATCATATTTGTGTTAAAACAAATCTTAACCTAAATCTTCGGTAATTGTGTAGACGATGGCCGGATCCTAGGCCTAGCTTTTTTAGGCTACTTTTCGTTGTTACTTTTTTAGAGATGAAATCGAAGAATTTTATGGCAATTTTCGTTTTTATACTGGGGGGCTGTACCCCCCAGACCCCCCCCAAAGGATTGAAACTCAGGGTCATCGCAGTGTTATCCCCGCAGCGAGCCGTACCCAACAACGAGCTGATGCTCAAAATAATCGCATCCGGCCATCGTCTACACAATTACCAAATCTTCTACAAAAGAGAATCAACAGAAGGTTGGGGACCCAGTGGGCCAGCAGAAAAAAAGCAAGACCTGTGAAAGGGTGTATGAGCTCCTTGTCAATAGCCATCTAGCTCCCACTGCCTTGTGGGTGTCCTTGGGTGGGCAAAGGCGAGAATGAAAACTCCGAACTAAAACCACAAAATCTTCAACGGCAGAAAAGGAGGAAGAGGTTGTAAAACACAACGTCTCTTCAGCCAGATTGCTAAAGGTCCGGCTGATAACAGTGAACCGCCTTCCTTAAACTCATGCACAGGAATCGAGGAATGGGATAATTTATGTTATATTTCTTTGGAGGGTTTAGGGGGCTTAATAAGACGAAATTAAAAAAAAAAGGCTAAGGAAAGTAAAAAAGTTAATGCTAAATAGTATTTAATGTATAAAACTTTTCAATGCCTTTATTTCGTTGTCTCAATAAAGAGTTGCACATAAAGGTCTTCTTCTTCTTCTTCTTCTTCTGGGTAAGATGGTCGTCGGTCGCTGAGGCAATCTTCACTCCGGATTACCGATTGTGTTATTCTTGGTCTACAGGCGTGACAGTTGCCCTGACGACCTCAGGAAGTTGCGTGTGAGTCTCACTATTTGCCGTCGATAGGTCCCCTGATGCGCCGCCTAGGAGGGTTGTGATGGATAAATGGTGGATCCCCAGTGATGCAAGCTGTTTTTTGAGTGTGACTCTGTGGAAGTAGTATCTTGGACATTGCAGAAGGAAGTGTTCTATGGTTTCCTCAAAGCGGTGGCACCACGGGCAACCAGGGAATGTGGTCCGTCCAATTCGATAAAGGTGGCCTGAAGTCCGGTGTGTCCAATGCAGAGGCGAGTTAGGGCTGTATCTATTCGTCTGTTGGGGTGGCGTGCCCAGGGGTGGGCTGTTGCATCATTTCGAAAGAAGCTCATTTATGTGCCTATCAGGTCAGTGAACAGGCATTAGTCCCAGTCAGCTTTGTAGGCTCGTTGGACATTGACGGGGATTACCGACTGGTCTTGTGCCAGAGGAACCGCGTGGTGGGACGTGAGAGCGCGTTTGGCAGCTCTGTCTGCTATTTCATTTCCCCTGATGCCTACATAGGAGGGTATTCATTGGAGGCGTACCTCCCAGGGCGGTGAAGATAAGTGGAAAAGAAAGGGGAGTATAGTGTAGACTAGAGGGGTATGTAAAGGGGGATGAATAGAGAGGGTGAGATGAAGGGACGATTGCCTGCGGGACTAGCTGATGTTTAACAAACTGTAGCGCCTGGAGTATGGCATAGAGTTCTGTGGTGGAGATATGGGAGGGATGGGGGGGAAGATCTTTTATTATTTTATTTATTTCTTTATCAATATCATTCTTTATCTTGAGATTTTCTCTTTATCGAATCTATTTACTTCTTTCTTGACTGTAATTCCTTTTTCTTTAAGTTGGCCCTTCAAACATTGTCTTCCATTTATCTTCACTTAATATTCTTGTTGGCTGGGTTAGTTCTTGATCTTCGATTTCTTTCTTGATGTATCTTCATTTTATTCCATTTATCTTGAGTTGGTGATTCCTTCTTGCTTCTTTGATGAGTTAGTCCTTGAAGTCGTTTTCTTCCCTTTTTCTTTCTTGAGGCGATCCATTTATCTTGAGTCTTCTCGAGTTGGTCCTTGAAGCGTTTTCCTTGATTTCCTTTTTTTCTTGAGATTTCTTCATAAAAGGTTGTTGACTTTTTAGTTTCGAACGTGGTACCGGTAGTTTTAAACGCCAACACTCTAGCCATTACGCCACGGCTTAGTCCGTTGGTTGGTAATTTAATGGGCTATTTATATTATAGAGTTGGAAGGAATTTTTCTCTAATACATTTTCGCACCCCTACAAGGACTGTGTAATGGCATGTAAGTTTCCAGGAGGGAAATATCTTCGAAGTAGGCTGCTGAGGGATAGAAGTTGGGCGGGGGGGTCTATCTGTGAAGGTCCTGAAGTAACCATTTTATTTGGTGGCGCCCATCTCCATGAAAATTTGACGTGCTACTGTAGCATCTTCTGTTTTATAAATGGGACAGGGAGGGTGAAGGAGATCATGCATTGGAGAAAGAACCATGGTGAAATGGGTGCAAAAGGGGTATTGGGGAAAAGGGGGGGATGGATAGGCGTTTTGATGCTTGATGACCTCGGAAAAGAAAGGGAGTGTTTGTATGGAAACATCTGGGTGGGGGGTGGGAGGACTGTAAGGAGGAATAGAGAACCTGGAGAGGGGGTGGGATTGAGGAGGATAATGCAGTCTTGCTCAGTTCGGTGCCATGAGTGGGGCAATTTTCCTGATTCCCCATGAAGGGACGAATTTGGGGATGAACGTAATGCTCCCATGACGATGTGCAGTGCTGCATATAAAGGAGTCGATCAGAGAACGAGCGGTTCCACATTCTTTTTTATTCCTCGTTTTCGCCTTGGCCCAAAGCGACTCTAGTTGGTTTGCGTGGGCACCTGTTTCTGGATCTTTAAAGTTCTGCGAGTGGTCAACAGTCAAATGCTTACATATACCACATATCTGGCAAGGATTCAATTTAATTGTATGCACGCCGCTTATCACATTTAATAGTTGTGCCAGGCAATACACATTCTGTAATTATAGATAATAATGTTTCTGGCGATCTATCAGGAACTGCATACATGAAACACTCGCGCGTTTTCGTGCAAATCCTTCCGACAACCCTCCAGACAGTGTTCTTTCTCTAGCAAGTTTGTACGTTGTAATTTTTTTAAAGTGTGAAAACAATGTTTATGCTTTGCTTCTAAAAAAAAAAAAAAGGATATCGTAACACTAAATATATCACAGCTAGTTACTCGAGTAACCGGCCGTTCGGCCATCTGGCTGAAGAGACGAAATCGCGCCATAATAAGAGAAAAGATCCCCAAAATTAAATATAAGAATATAAATGACAGTGTACTCGAAGAAAATGAATTCTAGGCAATGCTGCTTTAACAGATGAAGACATGATTGAAAGGGCTGAAACTATACAAATTGTTACTGAATTTTAAAAAAATGAACTTAAAACAGATATTGTTTTATGTAATGAGGTGGGGATTCAAACAGATGAAAACATACCATAACAATATTGCTAAGTAGATTATAGAGAATAGAAAGAAGGTTTTTTGATTGAATAAACCAAGAAAAAAGAAACGACGTACAAATCATATTGGAAACTCTTTCATCGGAGAAAGTTCTTCATATATTGAAAGACGCAGTGATTAAACAAAAACAAGAAAAAAGGAATTAATGGCTCAAAAACGTTTACAAACGAAAAAAAGAAATTAAAAGATAGAAGAAGTTGAAAAACGAGAAGCAAAAAAAGGAGAAAGAAAATATTAAATACGAAGGCTATAATAATAATAAAAGTTTTATTTTTGCCTTTAAGCCTGTAAAATAAGCATGGATCTAAAAAAAAAAACCACACAAAAAAACAGACCAAAAGAAATTATTAAGAAATATATACTGGAAATATTAAAAAGAATGTTTAGACCGAAATCCTGTTGCCATAGTCCATGTGTCGGCAAACATTTTGGTCTTGCGTGTCAATTCCATTTAAAAATAAAAATTCTAGTCTTGAGTGCCAAGCAACTATAATGCCCAATGTACCTAAATAATCTAACAAGGTCAACAGACCTAAGTTGCGTGCTGTCAATTATTCTGACTTATGAACTTATGACCTTATGACCTTCAAAACTTTCAACAAATGTGTCAATCTGACCCATAGTTAGTTTTATTTTAATAATTCCAGGACTAACCTTAAGATGACATTGACAATTATCTCATTCGAAAAGGAATGTAAAACAACATAATTACTTTCAAATCTCGTTAGAATCGGCCGAATAGTTACGATGTTATTGCCAAAAAACTCATTGAAAAGTAAAATGGATACCATTCGACCGACTACCTACGGACCGATATATTAACTTATAGAGTGCGCCCGCGACTAGAAATATAGATACGAAAAATGATCAGCCATCGATTCGCCCCAAAGAGACGGTAAATATTGCGCCAAAAGAAATATATTAAATTTTATCATTAGAAAATATGTAATTTGAATATATACTTTTTTTTCCTGTCCTTACTTAAAGGAGAAGACAAATCTTCTCACGTGCCAAAGATAGATGCCTAGCGTGCCAGGGTTTGCCGACGTTTGCCGTAGCCTGATAGGCCGTAGGTCACAGACCGAAGGTTTGCATGTATAGCGTGCGAGAAGTTCAGGTGAGCGTCTTAACTGCTTTGCTTGAATGAGTCTTTTTTGGGGGACTCAGGATTACCGAGTGGTTTAAGACTCTCGCTAACGTTAGGCTGTCCAGCGAAGCGGGAAACGCGTTCGAAACTTGTTTCGCTCCTTTTCTTTCATCATTTTTTTTTTTTTTGCCCCCTTTCCTACTCAAAGCACAAGTTCCATCTGTAAGGCAAAATGGCGAAGTCGCTTCTTGTCTCCTAATAATTTGCTCATGGTTTATGTTTGTTCACATCGATGCTTATTTTCTACGGCCTAAGGCAACCCTCTTCCCCCAATTTTTATCGGAATTCTTTTGAAATATGTAAAAAAACTTCCTCACGACTCTTTTTTTACTATCTAAATTTGCTCTAATAATTTCAGTTTGCTTTACAAGTTTTTAACGGCCAGTTGGGCGCGGATCAAGGGGTGGGGGAGTTAGGGAGCTGAAACCTCTCCCCCAAATTTCAGACCCGTTTATGTTTATATTATTTTTTTAAGCTATACTTGTATTCTGCTATTCCGAAAGAGTTATGTAGTAATTTATAAAAAAAAATTGAAGCCGTGCGATCGAATGTATCTTATATGATACATTTCTAAAATACAGGTAAATCTCGAAAATAATTATTAAATTCAATATTCTACCTTAGCTGACGTCCAAAAACTAAATTGAACCACAATTCATAATTTTCTGGTGTGTAGATAGAAAATCTGATCTGAGGGAGTTAGTGCTAACTCCTGTGTGAGATTCTCTTATTTATTATCAATGTTGTGTAAGATAACCATTATTAATCATCAATGCCCTTTTCTCAGACTACTCAGAGGGAGGAATTAAGGTTAGCCTGAAACCCAATTTTTAGCTTGGATAAAAAAAAGCCCTGAACAGCATGCCTATATTTTAATAAATATTATGAACTTCCAAATTTGTAATTCTTTTTCTTAAAAAAAAATTCAAAACATTTAATAATCATCTATTTTTCTTAAATTCACCATTTATAATTCTTTTTGTTTAAAAAAAAATACAAAACATTCACTAATCATATTTATTTCATTGAACTTCACCATTTTTACAAAAAAAAAAATCCAAAGTTAAATTATACTTTTGGTCGTGACTATATTCAGATCCCGAAATTTGGTTTGGGTCTATTTCTACAGACAAAGTTGGTGAATTTAAAGTGGGTTCCATAAACGCTAATACGGGTATTATTCAGTGGTGGGCGCGAGAACGAAAAAATGTATCACGATAACCGATAAATCGATAACGATAACCTTATCAGCGATAACCTATAATCGATAACTGGCGATAAATTTATCGCCCGATAAGGTGATAACGGATAAACCGATAAATCCGAAATTCCGAGGCTCTCCTTCATCTCCTCATAGGTTTTGAAGATCCTCCTCCACAGCGTCTCCCTAGAGGATACCTCTTTCTAAGGGTTGAAGGTGTGGACCATGTTCCTGAAGCTCTGACTGTCCACAATCTGCAGCGGCAGCATGTTGTCCACCACAAACCTGACAGGATGAATCCTGTTAAAGTGGTTCTTCAGGTTGGCCTTGGTGCCCTTGTTCACCTTCACCTCAGCGATCTTGGGGAGACAGGACAAGCCTGATGTAGCTGGGGAGGCAGGACAAGAAGATGTAGCTGTCGCTAACCATCTTCTTGTACTTCCCCCACTTGCCAAGGAATGGCCAGGGTGACTGAGGCTTAGCCTCAGTGAACTCAGAGTCAATAGACTCCGCTGAGTCTCCTTGGCTTGATGCGGGCACAGTCTCTCGCGACGCCATCAAGTGTTGAGACTCGGCAGCCATTTACCGATCTCGTCTCGAATTTTAGTCCCCCGGGGGTACTCTTATAAAATAAAAAAAATCGCCTGTTGGTCATGAGAATTTGAGGTGGATGTAGAGGCCGTTGAAGTGGAAGGTTGTTCTTGAGGGAGAGTTGCCGTGATGTGGTGCACCTGTTGACTCGAGGACGACTTAAGCCTCGAATTTGGGGGGCAATTATAACTAATGTGACCTAGGGTGCTACAATTAAAGCAAGTAACTGGGTTCCTGGGGAATGACGAGAAAGAGGGGTTTTGATTCATTGTGGGCTTAATTTCCCTCTGATCCTTGGATGAAAAGAATTTGGGTTTGGGGGTTTCAGAGGTCTTGCACAGGGATATTTTTAAAACCACAGATGAATTCGGTGCGTGTGACGGATGGCATTAAGCACGTTGTCTTGGTAAGATGATTTCACCAACAGGTTAATCTGGGAATAATTCGCACTGACGAGCGATGAGCAAAAGAGTGAATCCTTTGACGGAGGGGAGTACTTGAGGGAGTTCACTTTGGGGTATTCCTCAATGGCGAGGACTATCTCTGGGTTTTGTTGTACACCAGGATAAGGGGTTTCTTTGACGAGAACTAGTTGAACTTGTTTCTCAATACAAGTTAACTTAAAGTCCGTTGTGACTACCAGGAACTGGCTCAGCATGAGCTTCTTCTGTGTTCCTTTCGTAGGGAAGAGAGGGGGGTTAAGTAATAAGGTTACGCCGCCAAAATTGCCAGGACGTTGCGGTTACCGAGCAGGGCCTCAGTTTTGAGGGTGGGATATCGATTTCCCACCCTATCTTCAAATCTAAGCTCCAAAGCAGAAAACACGTTAAACTCTTCATTAACGTTGCGATGCCCTGGTGGAATCTCTCATCATGCTCCTCTAAGGAGAAGTTGCGAAGCCGCTCCTCTTGTGAATCTATAGAGACGAGACGAGAACCAGGAGATTCCTGCAAAATCTGCAGCCCAAACTACCGTCTGTGGCCACGAGGAGGCACAGCAGGAGTCTTAGTAATGGAAAGGATATGTACTGACAGGGCAAGACTTACGCACTTGACTTCACGTTTCACCACAAGGGCTAGCCAGTAGCAGAAGCTACAAAGCGAGAAGGCAAGCAAAGCAGGCATTTAACACTGAAGTGCAGGCCCACCGGTGAGTGGACACGCCCTGGCACCTACCAACCACAGCACCCACCTCCCACTGCTTTGTGGGTTCTGCCTTTTTAGGCAAAGGGTAGAGGAAGGATACCTCGATCACAAACCAGAATTGGGAGTGCCTGTTGGCGAGCACCAACAGACCAGTGTCTCGGCAGCTCCCTTCAGCCGAGGATGAATCCTGGTCGTCTCGAGCCTCTCCCTCTACCAGGGTCCTTCTCCTGTCTGTCAAGATACGGGTCCGAAGACTGCACGGATTCCTAATCGTTCAAACCTAGTGCATGTTGATGCCCTCAAGAGGGCATCCGTCATCATCGATCTCGATGGACTTCCCAAACCCAAAGCCAATATTGGTAGCAACATTTTCCGTGCCTTTTTAGTCCATATTTGATTGTGAGATACTATTTAGTGTGGAAACTTTAATTTGTTTCTCAGCTTGGTTTTGATTTCGCCCACTTGACTGAAAGCCCGTTCAACATCCACGTTAGGATGCGGGAGGGAAAGAATAATTAAAGCAAATATTGCTAGCTTTTCAAAAGGATTTTCTTCAACAGAATATTTGTAATTGTAAAATTCATCCCAGAATTCCACAGTGCTTAGTTCATTAGCTGCTAGTATGGTCCAAGGAACTGTATGTAATTGTCTCCATTGACAATCGATTTTGGTCAAAATTGAGGAATCAGATATGAAAAGTTTTGCTAAAGGAATATCTTTCTTTATTGGATTCATGCATGGCGGAATTAATGCTTAGTTCTGACATACGTCTTACGTCTTGAAAAAGGTAGAATCAAAAGTGTATAGTCATAGTATAGTATAGTGGATAGGGTTGTTAGGATAAAGTGGTGAAGAGGAATGAGTAAGAGTTAGAGTTAGTTGCTGGGTGACCAGCCATCTCTTTGGTTCCCTTTGCAGAATACTGTAATTATAGAGGAGACGCGAGCGCAACTAGTCGATAAACACTAACAAAAAATGTTTACAATGTGAACGAATAATATTTCTTTCACTTTCTTGACAAATTCTATTTATGCCATTTTCAAACTTGTAGCCCAAATAAGGATTTGGGATTAAATGTTCTTAAAAATTATATTTTTTATCTATTTTAATAGAATAATGAATTAATCAGCTGATTAAATCATTCATTAGTTTTACTGGGTAACATTTTCACATTCAAAGAGTTTATTTGTTCTACTAACTTCATCAAGCACAGGCTTTAATAATGACAAATACACATAATTTCGATCATCACAAAACATAGAGTGCAGAAGTTCATAGTTGTCGCATCGCTCATGTATTCTATGTAGTGATTTCAAAATAAGTTTTCAAGTCAAGCCACTGATCATGAATACGAGGAATGGCTTTGGCAATTGATAGACATCTCGTCTGGCTGCACAGGATTAATTTTAAACGCAGCTTTCACAAGAGATTCCCAATTGCGTGGAAAGTGCATCAGCTGCCGAGTGAGATTTGCACACACACACACACACACATACACACACAAACATACACACTTTATAAGAACTAAATTTGGTAATTCATTCTGCAGTCATGCGTATACGCCACTGTTCCACCCAGTCATTCTTGTTGAGATGTCTTAATTGCTTTGAAAGTACTTTCAGCATTGCATTGGTGAAGTTGAATCAGATCTAAGAAAGACACCACTATGCCATGTTTTGAATTGGAGAAATATCTAATAATGATACCTAATAATTTTTTTCGTTGAGTCATCTATGATCAAACTAAAACTTCTATCCCTAACATCATTTACCAAATCTTCTCTAAAATGAGGAGCAATAACTGTGGAGGTGATAGCAGAGCACTTTGTTCGATGAAGTCTTAGATCCTTGCAATTTGACTATCAGAAAACAGTGCTTTACACGAATTACTTAGATGATGAGAAAGAGATATAGCACCATGACTTGAATTTACTACTATTTCATCGATCTTTCCTTTATTTAATGTATCATGCAGAAAAGGAAAGAATGCTTGTTCGACCTTATTCGTTATTAATATCATCATAACTGCTCCCCTTCCTATTACTATTAATTGCCAAATTTTGAGGGAATATACATACATACATAATTAAACGATTCTTATGTGATGGATTACCACTTCTTTTTTAGTGGTAGCATAAATTCTTTATTTTTGTTAATTATTTTTTTATTCCCTTTTCATTCATCAATATTCCTTGTGGTCCTACCTTACTCTAGGGAATACCCCCAGTTCTCAACGTTATTTGCCTCCATGCACCTTTTTTTTAACATGTCAGAATGCCATTTCCCCTTTTCTAAGATTGTTTAACTCAAAATAATACAGGCCAAATAATTTTATCTAAGAATACGCTTACCATATTTTCAGAACGCGAAACCGGGATAAGATCTAAATGTATATATATATATATATATATATATATATATATATATATATATATATATATATATATATATATATATATATATATATATATATATTCACCGTTTTATGCCTATTTTAACAGTATTTGTTTATTTTTTTTAATCACCGCGTCAGTTTGTCATTGAGTAGATGGAGCCTTTAAAGTTGATTCAGACATCCGGCCTCTTTTCTGCGACCACACATTAATGATAATGGAAAATGCCCTCTCAACTGGAGTCGCCTGGGAGACATGTCCTTCAAATGATTAAACATTTGAACCCATATTTCCTCGTACGTGAAGTTTTCAGTTTTCCAAAATTCACACTTTGAAGACCAAAGTGCCTTGGCAACTACCATTTCATCAAAAAAGTCGTCTAAATTTATTACATTACCTCTGATTGTTTCATTAATTTTACAAGAAGATGTTGCGATTTCAGGACAGGCAATGCATTTACTATTTATCCAAACAAAGGATCCAACTCCGCCAGAGTTATTCTCCCACTGTTCAATGTATGCAAAGCAACGATTATAAGAATTCGTAAATTCTTGCATGACTGTAGCAGCATTGATATTTCTATTCTACCCAAATGTCGTATAAAGTTTTTTTGGCTCCTCGGGGTAGAAGTTGATTATATCGCCATCCTTCTAGCTTTGTTTTTAATCTTTTTAAATATGCAATAATTCCACATTCACTTGCTTTGGTTTTCTACCTAGACAAGATTTTTTATTAAAAATTTAGCTGTCCATGAATGAACCTCAAAATACATTTCCCCACAGTCATCTTTAAATATTTTTTTCTAATCTTCAGTGGCAGTGTTCTTGAGAGCTAAAGTAAGATTTCAGTCCTTCACAAGTTTCTAGGATTCTTTCAATATATGAAAGTAGTGAAAAAAATATGATATTAACATGTTATAGAACCCTCATTCTCAAAATTGACACACTCACAAAACTCTTTTAACCGAATGGAAATATTTCAATTTTCACCACAAGACCTTCTATATTTCAATAGGTAGTACTTCAACAGCAGTTCGAAGACAGTTGTGAACAATATGAGGACCACAGCCAACACCTTCAATATTTTTGTCCCATTTCTTTCTTTAGCTGGCTGTCAAAAATTTGTGTTACAGTTATCGCCACAAAATCCAACTTTTTTATGACTTATGGTCTTTAATAAGGGACAATAAAGAGTTTTAATATTCCAGATCATTTACAGGAACCGATTGAAAGTCTGAAAATTCAATTTTAACACCTTCCTCTGGTACAAAATAGCGGAGCACGAAAACGATTGTTATGGTACCACTAAGGAATCAAGTTCGTAAATCATTCTCCATCAGCAGGCAACGCTTGTTACAAGAAGAAACCCAAATTTTAACGTAAAACAAGATGATAGCGAAACGGACATAAAATCCAAGCCAAACTCAAGAAAAATGCATGAATGCCTTACGTAGTAATAATATGAAAATAAAAACCCACAATAAGACAAAATAAACGTTACCTGAAAAGGTACATAAATGACAAACCATAAACTAGATAAAAAGAAACTCATATTAAGACAAAATGAATTGGAAGAAACGTTATCTGAAAAAGTACATAAATGATAAACTATAAACTAGATAAAAAGAAAGATCAAAACAAAGAAATAGAAGTAACCAAAAAATAAACTTAGAAGAATCAAGGAACACAAATAAAACCAACAAGATAAAGAGATCAACCAGTAACCTGGCAAACCACACTCTACCTCAAATCTACACTTAATCCCGCTCCCAATCAACTCACGCACACAAAAAAAAGAAACAACAACAACAAAAAAACTCTCATGCTATCCTTCTATCACCCCTTCTTCTCTCACCTATGAATTGTTATGGTCGCAAAATTTGACTTATCCAAATCTTAATGAATTTCCTGAATGTCCATTGGTGTAATTACATACAGTCTGATAGCATCAGTCTTAGTTCTAGCAAAACTAAACTTTGGTTCAAATAGCTTAGAAATCAGTTTAAATGGACAATCAGCAGTTTTGAAGCTTAAATCATGAGCAGCGGTATGAAAAGCATAGGTTGCCTCTACGACAGCTATTAACAGTTCTTTATCAAGTTGGTTAGCACTTTTAAAAACTATTTTAATGTGGAAGAAAATTCACAGCCATGCTTTAATATTTGCTAATAATTACAATATTTTCATTTAGAACATTTTAAACAACGTGATACCTATCACGCATGACCAGATAACTATGACCTCGCCAAGCTATGTGTCCCCGGGTCATATGCCTAGGTCATCTATATTTTTTTCAGACTATATTTCTCGCTGTCCTATCCTAAACTTTCTTCTCCCTCTCCTTCTCACTCTCTCCCTGAATTCTCCCCACTGCGAGTCCCAGACTCTGGTAGAGGGACATCGGAGGAATACAAGGGAGTACTGGGCCCACGCCTCCCTCCTTGTCCTGGCACTCGACGGAGGGAGATCGGCTGATCAGTTTCTTTTTCTCCCACGTTCCCAAGTGTTTCATTCTGCTCTGAAAAATAAAAGGTTAAATAAAGCTGACTGTCAATCGCCCGATCGCTCACAGTTCTCGAGTATATGTGCAAACGGTTATGTAAGTCATTTTTATGTCTAAACTCTACTTCATATACTTCTATCCTTACAATTACGACACACAACTATTATTACCACATATACACTATTCACAACAAACCAAAGATTTCGTTACATGTAATCTTCATACATTTTCTTTACAAACTCATCTATTTTCATATTTGCTGTATACTCGTGTGCATTCTCTCACCACTGATAATGTTGCTATTAATTGAAAATACCTCTTCAATAAATTATAATTTTGTTTCCACAATTCACTCATCCAATCATTCTCTATGAGTCTCCTCAGAGAAACCAGAGACCTTCGGTTCTCACCTAGAACCCTATCTAATGCTTGACGCTGATGGAACATGTATCCTTTGGACAACATGGTTCCATCAGTATAGCAAACAACCAGGACACTCTTGAAGCTGGCTAGTTAGAAGACGCCAGTTTACCTCTCGATGAGGAGTCCCCAGCCTCAACGAGGCTCCACTCACCTTATCTGACTTCGTCGTGGTCTGAGTCTCCCTGATTTATTTTCTGTTAATAAATCAGCCTCTAAATAGCGTTTCGAAAACCATAACCATAAATTTGTTTGATCGAAGTTGTCGGCTGATAGTTTTTAGGCCTAAGACGACAGCGAAATAAATTTTGAAATAATGAACTGGGTTTTAAGAAAAACAATTAAACAAATATAAATATATTCATAGAATCAACGAATGTACAATGAGATAAGTAGATTAGGTATATAGTGTAAGATATTGTAACATATGATTTACAGTAACAAGATGCGAAGAGAATTGAAGTATGTGAAATAAATATGAAATAATATGGTGACTATGATGGACTGTGAGTTAGGGGCTGCAATATGAGAAGTAAATATAATTAGGACCTACTCTCGTATGGTCGTTTGCAAAGAATTGTGAGAGAAAGTGGAATTAAACTAAGTATGATTTGTTTGGAGGTAAATAACTAATTCTAGAAGGAATGATTACCGACCTTTATACGAAGAATGTTGCGAGTCGACTGGGGCAGAATAGTGTGCTATTTGGTCAAGCTGAAAGCGTGTGTTTGTTGTTTGTGTGTGAAATTTTAAGAGATGTTGTTTGGAACAGTATTACGTTAAATGAATTGACAAGTAAAATAAATGAATTAATTAATTATTAAGTTGTACATAAATTGAACGATTAAATTGACAAAGTAAAAGGATTGCATAATATGAATTTGACATAATAATTGATGTACAGTGGCGGCAACAAAAAAAGTGACATTGAATATTGGCAACAGAAATCGATACACAAAATCGCTTTTACTATTTTACTTGCCAACAATCCAATGAAAATGTGCGGAGCTTATGCCGCAAGTGGACGACTCTCCTGGGCTAAGACAACAGAACTGCGCTCTATTGGAACTCAGTGTCTCGTTTGAGCTCGTACAACGAGGTTTTAGTATATGGCACTCCAGCGTGCTGATTATCTGCATTCGTGCCTACATTTGACGTGCTATAACTTCTGTGCAAGTGGATACAATTGGGTGGAAAAAGCTTTCTATGACAGAGAAAAGCCGTGCCTTGACCCTATTAGAGCAGGAAAAGTCTTTTATTGATGTAGCAGCAGATTTAGTAACCTCAAAAATACGATTCATCGCCTAAAACGTGCAGCTGAGTTATTGCCACCAGGTACCATACCAAAGAGGAAGGAGGGCATTGGTGCAGCTAGGAAGACATCTTCAAGGACTGATAATATCCTAAGGCGTAAAGTAATGTCAGACCCTTCTGTAACCTCCGCTTCAATCAAGAAAAAACACCCAGACCTCCTCCAGAACGTTGCCCTCAGGACCATCAGTCATCGCTTACAGAAGGACTTAGGCCTACCGTCTCGCCGCGCTGCCAAGAAGCCACTTCTTACCAAGGCTATGAAGATGGAAAGGCTCAATTTTTGCAAGACCTATAAACATTGGACAGCTGCCCATTGGAAGAAGGTCATGTTCAGTGATGAGAGCACCTTTAGGCTGGTCAGAGGAGAGTCAAAGATCGTGCGTCGTCCCAGCACTGTGTCTCGGGATGACCCGAAATATACCGTGAAAACTGTGAAGCACCCTGATAGTGTGATGGTGTGGGGTGCCTTTAGTGGAAAAAAGGGCAGAGGAGGTCTGTACTTCCTTGCCAAGAATGTAGCCATGAGGGGGACTAACTATCTTGAAGTTTTGAGGCAGCACATGCTGCCATTTTGGGAAATTCATCAGTGTGAATTTTTCATGTATGATGGTGCCCCTGCTCACAGGTCCCAGTTAGTAAAAAGGTTCTTCAATGATAATAATATTAGTGTTTTGGAGTGGCCTGGTAATTTCCTGGACCTAAATCCTATTGAGAATGCTTGGAATCTGATGAAATCCAAAGTTCAAGTGACAGCACCCGGCAGCTTCAAGGACCTGATAGAATCACTGAAGCAGATCTGGGTTACGATCGACCCCACCTACTTCGCAAACCTTACTGAATCAATGCCCAATCGACTCAGGATGGTCATCAAGTGCAAGGGCAACATGACCAAGTAATAACTTTCATGAAATATTCATAATAAAATATGTAAGTTACATTTTTCTGTTTTATTTTCCCCGAATTGTCACATGTCACTTTTTTTGTTGCCGCCACTGTATATATATATATATATATATATATATATATATATATATATATATATATATATATATATATATATATATAAGTTTCCCAGGAGGTTTTTATTATAGGAATGCTCAAAGGCATTGCTATAACGGACCAGGCGTCCCAGTCTTGGCCTACTCACCTACTGAAACGGCAGCATACCCATCCTTCTATGAACCCACACCCCGAAGGATAGGACCCCCTAGTCTTCTTGCTCTTTTTGTTCTTCTTTTTAGATTAGGAAAGCGGGTTAGACATAGAAGAGGGATTACCCCCTACTCCGCTTGAAGAAAGTTGGAGGGGCCACTGAGAAAGCACAAGGGGGAACCTCTATTTCAGAAGTGGAACTTCCCGAGGACGGCTCCAAAGATGTGTTTGGGATATTACTTTGCCTTATTTGCCACTTTAATGTAATAATGTCTATTTGCTACCCTAATTAACTTTTTAATGTCCCAAGTTAGCTCACTATATCTTTGTTCTTAATTGATCCTCACCATGCTTTATATATATATATATATATATATATATATATATATATATATATATATATATATATATATATATATATATATATATATATATATAAAATTAGCATCAAATATAATTAATCAATCAATTACTCTGTGACGAGAATAAATTACTTCTATGTAATATCACACCAATACGGCAAAATTCCTTTTATACAAGATTTTTCCTTACACGAACACACATACAAACATTTGCCTTTCGCCATCTGCCTGGAATCGCTTTTCAAGGTCCATTCGTGAACTGCGTCGCTTCAAAGAAAGTTCCGTCAAAATTCCTCTTCCACTTATTCTCTGCAAACAATCCACACAGGAGATTAGGTCTTAATTCCTGCTCTCTCTATCTTCCTCTCTCTCTCTCTCTCTCTCTCTCTCTCTCTCTCTCTCTAACGCCCCCTTGTCGCGGGAAGAGTGCTTGTGTATACCTTTGACTTTTCGAGCTATGTCGGCGGGGGTACCTCTTCTGGGTACCCCTGGAAGGGCTTCCCTTGTCGATTTGGTCAAAAACGAGATTCCAGACTAAGTGCGTCATTCCTTCCTTTTTCTACTCTATCCTTCTCCTTTTTTACTTTTATCCTATCTCTCCCACTTATACAAAAAGAAAAAAAAAACAAAAAAAAAGCCTACTCCTATCATGTCACTCATTCCCTTTTTTTCCCTCTATCTACATATAAGGACCTGGCAGCTACCTCACGCCTCAGAAGAGAGGCTTTGGAACCTCTATAAACAACGCCAATCGACGCTCACTGGTTGCGAGAGGCTAGGACTAGAGGTGTCCTAGGCGTTGGGGCACGATGAATGGGATGAGGTTAGTGCCCCGTTAACCCCCATCCATGGCGCGTAATTATTGACCGTTCCCAGTGCCCGTTGACGGGTGCCTCTGGTAGCATCGGTCCGAGATGACGGCCCTTTGTTCCCAGGCTGGTTGCCAGGCCAATAAAAAGCCTTGGGTCGAGTCTCTTGGTGTTGCGGGATATCCTTTGAACGCTGCTCCGAGATCCTTGCCGTTGTGAAGGGAACTAGTAGGAGTTTAGTAAGGGGCGTGCTTCGTTGTTGTTCACCTGGTGACAAATCGATGGCCCCTTCGGGGGCCATCTGTGCTGCTTGGTTAGGAGCCACGCATGCCGAGGCTTGACGACTCGGTCGGACGAACAGCAGCACATGGAGCGTGCCTTCTGAAAGATCCGAAACGTCTCCGATCGATAGGCGGGAGCGACTCACGCGGGGAGAACTCACAAACCCCTTTTTTTTTCTATTGATTGGTCACAAAGTTTTGAAAGAGAGAAAGTGTTCAAAATGACAGGGAAAAAAAGGTCCAGCTGCACTCAAATATACATGTGCGATATGCCAGAAGGATAAGTGGTGCGTGGACTTCCCGGAAGGATGTTTTTCGAAATGCCACCCGGGAAGTATATGCACCGACTTCATCCTTAAAGGAGTTGTCCGAGAGGCAGTGGCATACTGCAATGAACTCAAGGATATCTTCACAATCTCTGAAGAAAAATCTAGGGCGCTAGAAAGTAAAGTACAGACCCTAGAAACGCAGCACGCGCATCAGATTCGGCGTCTCGAGGAAAAAATCCTAGAGCTAGCCTCTAAACTAGAGGCCCAGTCAGCTCAAGCTCGAGACGAAAGTCCCACTGACTTAGGTGGTTCCGCCGATGTGACTCCAGCCCAAGGAGGTGAAACTGCATTGGCAGCCCCACTTCTGCCATGCGAAGCCAATGAGAAGAAGAAAAAGAAAAAGAAGAAAAAGGACCTTAATGCAGCTCACCCCAGTGTAGAGGATTCGAGCGTTACTGGTGCGCAAGGGAAAGTGGAAAGAGAAGAAGAGAAAAGAGAAACGAAAGAAGAGAAAACAAATGAAGAAAATAAAAAAAGATGAATAAGAAAAAAAAAAGAAAAATGTAGAGATACAAGAGGAAAGCGGCAAGTCGCTTCCGAGGGGAAAGAATAAGTCGCCTGCTGACAAATGTGCAAGAGTCAACCTTATTGGTGATTCTCAAGCACGGGGCCTGCAGTCCCTGCTAGCCGCCCGCCTTTGCACTAGTGTGAAGGTAAGCTGCCTGCCAGGATGTGGTAACCACCACATCAGAGTAGAGGCTGAGAAATCACAGATTTCTGAGAGCTCAGTCGTTGCTCTGATGGTCAGTGGAAACGACCTCTACCTGAGAGGAGGTAGGGTAGGCCCTAACGATAAAATCCTCCACACGGTGGACGACTGTGGGCTGAAAACCTTGGGATGCTCCCGAGGAGAGGTCCAACACGGACCGCTCACTTGATGAATGTGTCTTTAAACCGGCGCCTGGCAGATTTGTGTACAGGAGAGGGGGTCTTTTTTGTGGACCCGTACCGCACGTTTTATGGTAGAAATGATCTCTACCAAAGGGATGGGGTACATCTTTCCTTTAAAGGAAAGGCCTTTCTGTTGAACATGATCCAGGATGTCCTAGAGAAGACCAAAAGGAGTATCCGGCCCAGAGTGAGGGCGGACGTACGCCAGTACGCCCGTGTCACTCCAGGAACGACCTTCTCAGAGGTCGCAAAAAGGGGTGCCTCGCCAACAAACAAGCCGGGAAACGGAAGAGCGTAGGGAGTCCTACAGTCGGGGACTCCCTGAAAGTTCTTCTGTTCAATGCGAGGTCAATCAGGAACAAGTTTCCTGAGCTCCGTGGCCTCGTAGCGACGGAAGAACCCAAAATGGTGGCCATAACAGAATCGTGGATAAAAACGTCAAACCGAGACTTTGAAGGCGAATTTACGGTTCCAGGCTACCAACTCTTCCACAAAGATAGGCCAGACAGAGAGAGTGGTGGTGTAATGTTGTATGTTAAGGGTACAATAAAATCTACGAACTCCAACATTATATCCGATCACGAGCTCCTAGCACCCTGGTGCTATACAGACCCCCTTCCCAACCCGTTGAGAAGGAGAGGGAACTGTACCAGCTGTTGGGTGAGCTTGTTCAAGGCAGAGTGTGCATCGTTATGGGCGACTTCAACAGACAAGTTGACTGGGAAACCAGAGCAGCCTATGGCAAGAGCGCGCTACTCCTGGAGTTCACCAACAACGAGTTCCTCACTCAATGGGTCAGAGAAACAACGAGAGGAGAAAATATCCTCGACCTCGTCTTCACATCTGAGGATGTCTTTGTAGGAGAAGAGCTCGGTGGCAATGATCACCAGCTAGTTAGATTTAGCGTCAAGATCTCGAAGGCAAGGTCTGTTGCCAGTCAATCAAGGAAACTTGACTTGAGAAGAGCAGACTTTGCAAGCCTTCGTGCTGGGCTGACTGATGTAAGGCTAGCGGTATGCGAAGAGGTTGAGGATTCGTGGAACACTTTCAAAAATAAATTCATGAGTCTTCAATCAAGTTGCATCCCTCTGAAATGCCTTCGTCGGTCTTCTGTTCAACCAAAGTGGTTTAATCGAGAAATCGGCTAACTGCTTTGGGAGAAGAGAAATGTGTACCGGCAATCGAAAATCTCGGGTGACTTTGACGAATACCGGAGGCTAGCTAGCCAGGAGAGTGAAGTCCAGCATAAGGGCGGCTAAGCGTACTGAGGAACTCCGAGTGGCGAGACTCTGCAAGGAGAATCCCAAGGAGTTCTTCGGCTATGTAAATAGCCGTAAACCAATCCATCGTAGGATTGGGCCCTTAGTGGACGAGGAGGGTGCATTAACTCAGTCAGATGCAGAAAATGCTAACCTTCTCAATGACTACTTCTCCTCAGTGTTTACTAAAGAGTGTGGTCCCATCCCCCAGCCCACGTATACATACTCGGGGGAAAAGCTGGAGGCAATGGACTTCACTGAAGGAGAAATAAAGAAAAAGATCGCTGACCTAAAGACGAATAAGTCCCCTGGACCGGACGGGTTTCTACCCAAGGTGTTGAAGGAAGTGTGCGATGAAGTATGGAGACATCTGTGCGCTATCTTTAACATGTCAATCCGGATCGGATGCGTTCCTAGAGACTGGCGTGAGGTGGAGGTGACTCCGATCTTCAAGAAAGGAGACCCCAGCCTACCGTCAAACTACCGACCTATCAGTCTGACTTCGATAGTCGGTAAACTCATGGAAAGCATGATGGTGGACAAAATAACGTCGCATTTAGAGTCAAACCTGCTACTGAGGAGTTCCCAGCATGGCTTCCGAAGGCAACGGTCATGCCTGACGAACCTTGCGGAATTCTTCCACTTCGTGTTCAGTGAGCACGATCGGGACAAGGCGGTGGATGTGGTTTACTTAGACTTTCAAAAAGCCTTTGATAAGGTACCACCTTCTCCGGAAAAGTGCGAGCGCTGGGCATAGACGGAAAAGTAGCAGGCTGGATCGAGAACTGGCTAAGTGGCAGACGGCAACGGGTGGTGGTGAATGGACAGGCTTCTTAGTGGGTGCCCGTTACTAGCTGGGTGCCTCAAGGTTCTGTCCCGGGACCACTACTATTCATCATCTACGTCAACGACATGGATGGTGACATGGTTGCCAAGATTTCCAAATTTACCTACGATACCAAGCTTAGTATGAACGTTGCAAAGGATGGAAATACTGCCCGCCTGCAGGAAGATCTTAGGAAGATTGGGGAGTGGTCGGACACGTGACAAATGCCTTTTGACGGGAACAAATGCAAAGTAATGCATATCGGCCACAGAAACCCCAAATCTCATTATATCCTTAAGGGCACTGCTCTTGAATCGAGTGACACTGAGAAGGACTTGGGTGTAACTATCACTAGCGACCTCAAGTTTTCTAAACAGTGCATTGAGGCAGAGAAGAAAGTCCAAAGGATGATAGGCTACATATGTATAACTCCCTGGTTTTGCCACACCTGGAGTATGCCGTACAATTTTGGAGTCCTTCGTTTCGAAAGGATATCGCAAGGTTGGAACGCGTACAAGCCAGGGCAACCAAGCTGATTCCCTCTATCCGACATAACAGTTATGAAGATAGACTAAGGGAATTAAATCTGTTCTCGCTGGAAACCCGTAGACTGCGTGGTCAGCTCATCGAAGTTTTCAAAATACTTCGAGTGTTCGACAATGTTGACTACCGGGATATTTTCACACTGAGTGAGAACAGAACGCGCAATCACGGCTTCAAACTTGAACTGGAGCGTTACAACCGCCATCTGTGTGGAAATTTTTTCACCTACAGTATCTGCGGTAAGTAGAACGCACTTCCAGTGGAAGTTGTCAACAGTGAATCTGTTGACCAGTTTAAGTCAAGACTAGACAAAGTCTTGTTAAGTGGCCGTTTAGGGACGCAAAACAATTGAGCAGCCATGTGCCCACTCGATTGCTAGTCCAAAGGTACCCTCCTTGAATGGACCGTAAGGTTTCCTAGGGTACTTATTTTCCTTGTTACTCCTTGTTACTCTCTCTCTCTCTCTTCCTCTCTCTCTCTCTCTAGTAAATAGGGAAACTCGATTTGAGAAGAGCAGACTTTGCAGGTCTACGCGCGGGACTGACTGACGCGAGGCTAGAAGAGTGTGAGGCTGTTGAAGACTCTTGGAACAGTTTCAAAACCACATTCATGAGTCTTCAATCGCGTTTTATCCCTCTGAAATGCCCCAGTCGGTCTTCTGTTCAACCAAAGTGGTTTAATCGAGAAATCGGGCAACTGCTTGGGGAGAAGAGAAATGTGTACCGGCAATCGAAGATCTCGGGTGACTTTGACGAATACCGGAGGCTAGCTAGCCAGGAGAGTGAAGTCCAGCATAAGGGCGGCTAAGCGTACTGAGGAACTCCGAGTGGCGAGACTCTGCAAGGAGAATCCCAAGGAGTTCTTCGGCTATGTAAATAGCCGTAAGCCAATCCATCGTAGGATTGGGCCCTTAGTGGACGAGGAAGGTGCATTAACTCAGTCAGATGCAGAAAATGCTAACCTTCTCAATGACTACTTCTCCTCAGTGTTTACTAAAGAGTGTGGTCCCATCCCCCAGCCCACGTATACATACTCGGGGGAAAAGCTGGAGGCAATGGACTTCACTGAAGGAGAAATAAAGAAAAAGATCGCTGACCTAAAGACGAATAAGTCCCCTGGACCGGACGGGTTTCTACCCAAGGTGTTGAAGGAAGTGTGCGATGAAGTATGGAGACATCTGTGCGCTATCTTTAACATGTCAATCCGGATCGGATGCGTTCCTAGAGACTGGCGTGAGGCGGAGGTGACTCCGATCTTCAAGAAAGGAGACCCCAGCCTACCGTCAAACTACCGACCTATCAGTCTGACTTCGATAGTCGGTAAACTCATGGAAAGCATGATGGTGGACAAAATAACGTCGCATTTAGAGTCAAACCTGCTACTGAGGAGTTCCCAGCATGGCTTCCGAAGGCAACGGTCATGCCTGACGAACCTTGCGGAATTCTTCCACTTCGTGTTCAGTGAGCACGATCGGGACAAGGCGGTGGATGTGGTTTACTTAGACTTTCAAAAAGCCTTTGATAAGGTACCACCTTCTCCGGAAAAGTGCGAGCGCTTGGCATAGACGGAAAAGTAGCAGGCTGGATCGAGAACTGGCTAAGTGGCAGACGGCAACGGGTGGTGGTGAATGGACAGGCTTCTTAGTGGGTGCCCGTTACTAGCTGGGTGCCTCAAGGTTCTGTCCCGGGACCACTACTATTCATCATCTACGTCAACGACATGGATGGTGACATGGTTGCCAAGATTTCCAAATTTACCTACGATACCAAGCTTAGTATGAACGTTGCAAAGGATGGAAATACTGCCCGCCTGCAGGAAGATCTTAGGAAGATTGGGGAGTGGTCGGACACGTGACAAATGCCTTTTGACGGGAACAAATGCAAAGTAATGCATATCGGCCACAGAAACCCCAAATCTCATTATATCCTTAAGGGCACTGCTCTTGAATCGAGTGACACTGAGAAGGACTTGGGTGTAACTATCACTAGCGACCTCAAGTTTTCTAAACAGTGCATTGAGGCAGAGAAGAAAGTCCAAAGGATGATAGGCTACATATGTATAACTCCCTAGTTTTGCCACACCTGGAGTATGCCGTACAATTTTGGAGTCCTTCGTTTCGAAAGGATATCGCAAGGTTGGAACGCGTACAAGCCAGGGCAACCAAGCTGATTCCCTCTATCCGACATAACAGTTATGAAGATAGACTAAGGGAATTAAATCTGTTCTCGCTGGAAACCCATAGACTGCGTGGTCAGCTCATCGAAGTTTTCAAAATACTTCGAGTGTTCGACAATGTTGACTACCGGGATATTTTCACACTGAGTGAGAACAGAACGCGCAATCACGTCTTCAAACTTGAACTAGAGCGTTACAACCGCAATCTGTGTGGAATTTTTTTCACCTACAGTATCTGCGGTAAGTAGAACGCACTTCCAGTGGAAGTTGTCAACAGTGAATCTGTTGACCAGTTTAAGTCAAGACTAGACAAAGTCTTGTTAAGTGGCCGTTTAGGGACGCAAAACAATTGAGCAGCCATGTGCCCACTCGATTGCTAGTCCAAAGGTACCCTCCTTGAATGGACCGTAAGGTTTCCTAGGGTACTTATTTTCCTTGTTACTCCTTGTTACTCTCTCTCTCTCTCTTCCTCTCTCTCTCTCTTCCTCTCTCTCTCTCTCACTCTCTCTCTCTCTCTCTCTCTCTAGTAAATAGGGAAACTCGATTTGAGAAGAGCAGACTTTGCAGGTCTACGCGCGGGACTGACTGACGCGAGGCTAGAAGAGTGCGAGGCTGTTGAAGACTCTTGGAACAGTTTCAAAACCACATTCATGAGTCTTCAATCGCGTTTTATCCCTCTGAAATGCCCCAGTCGGTCTTCTGTTCAACCAAAGTGGTTTAATCGAGAAATCGGGCAACTGCTTGGGGAGAAGAGAAATGTGTACCGGCAATCGAAGATCTCGGGTGACTTTGACGAATACCGGAGGCTAAAAAAGCCAGGAGAGTGAAGTCCAGCATAAGGGCGGCTAAGCGGTCTGAGGAACTCCGAGTGGCGAGACTCTGTAAAGAGAATCCCAAGGAGTTTTTTGGATATGTGAACAGCCGTAAACCAATCCGTCGAACGATTGGCCCTTTGAGGAATGAGGAGGGGACATTAAAGCATTCAGATGCAGTAAATGCTAACCTCCTCAACGACTACTTCTCTTCAGTGTTTACTGAAGAGTGTGGTCCCATTCCACAGCCGACGGATTCCTACTCGGGGGAAAAGTTGGAGGCAATGGACTTCACCGAAGGAGAATTAAAGAAAAAGATCGCTGACTTAAAGACGAATAAGTCACCTGGACCAGACGGGTTTCTACCTAAAGTGTTGAAGGAAGTGTGCGATGAAGTATGGAGACATCTGTGCGCTATCTTTAACATGTCAATCCGGACCAAATGCGTTCCTAGAGACTCGCGTGAGGCGGAGGTGACTCCTATCTTCAAGAAAGGAGACCGTAACCAACCGTCGAACTACCGACCTATCAGTCTGACTTCGATAGTCGGTAAACTCATGGAAAGCATGATGGTGGACAAAGTGACGTCGTATTTAGAGTCAAACCTGCTACCGAGGAGTTCCCAGCACGGCTTCCGAGGGCAACGGTCTTGCCTGACAAACCTTGTGGAATTCTTCCAATTCGTTTTCAGTGAGCACGATCGGGACAAGGCGGTGGATGCGGTGTACTTAGACTTTCAGAAAGCCTTTGATAAGTTTGATAAGGTACCACACCGCCGCCTTCTCCGGAAAGTGAGAGCGCTGGGCATAGACGGAAAAGTAGCCGGCAGACGGTAATGGGTGGTGGTGAATGGACAGGCTTCTTAGTGGGTGCCCGTTACTAGCGGGGTGCCTCAAGGTTCTGTCCCGGGACCACTACTATTCATCATCTACGTCAACGACATGGACGGTGACATGGTTGCCAAGATTTTCAAATTTGCCGACGATACCAAGCTTGGTATGAACGTTGCAAAGGATGGAAATACTGCCTACCTGCAGGAAGATCTTGGGAAGATTGAGGAGTGGTCGGACACGTGACAAATGCCTTTTAACGTGAACAAATGCAAAGTAATGCATATCGGCCACAGAAACCCCCAATCTCAGTATATCTTTAAGGGCACTGCTCTTGAATCGAGTGACACTGAGAAGGACTTGGGTGTAACTATCACTAGCGACTCAAGTTTTCGAAATAGTGCATTGAGGCAGAGAAGAAAGTCAAAAGGATGTTAGGCTACATAAAGGAGATAGTACTTTGTCTGTACAACTCCCTGGTTCGGCAGCACCTGGAGTATGCCCCAGAGGGCATTGCTATAACACTCCATTCGTGCCTGTCGGCACTCCCGTTCCTCTGTCTGAATTGGGTTCTGATTAATACGGACTTGAATGCGCCAAAACACCGTGCTGTACCAACTGCGGTGGTGCCGAGAGTACGGCGTCGAAAATCTGCCCAATACTCTTATACGAAAGAAGGTCCTCACTTTGCGCGACGTTCTGCTTCAGGACGTGAGAGAGGCTCGCCAACGTGCTCGAGCACAAACCTCACCTTTTCGACGTCTCTAATTTTTGTCTTTAAGCCCGTCCCGCCCTTAACAGGACGGTAGCTCCTAACCGGTACAAATGGTAGTATAAATCCACCCAGTGCCAACTACTTTGCCAAGATCGCCTGCTCCACCCACTCACCCTCCTAATCATGATCCGATTGAAGCCGATGATATTTAAATATTGCCAGCCAGCCATGGTTGTTGGATCAACCCCCTCAAACATCGAAAGTGCCCTCGGCCCATATTTCCAGATCTACCGTCTGGAAATCTATACTCGTCCTTCCGTTTCCCCCGTCTGCTCGCCTCAGTTACAAGCAGGGATCTCGGCTTGTTCCTCAAAACCCTCGGAAATATCCCCAGTGAATGCACCACCCAGGATCTCTTTCCCCTTTTACAGCTGGCTCTTCAAAATTTGCTCTCCGTCCCCCAAGCTCTTTGGGTCGCACTTCAAACTTAAACTCAGCCATAAAGGAGAAAAATATATCTGTGATATCTAACAGTTCCATATAATATCCTCCATTTTACAATGGAATTGTCAAGGCGTTCTCCCCAAGTGGGAAGAACTCAAAATCCTTTTGACGACTCTCCACCCCGCTGTTGTTTGTCTTCTGTAGAACTAACTGGATACCAGCCCATTTCCGGCAGTACCCTGTTTTCGTACTTTCAACTCTATTGCTCCTGTCGGTGAATCGTTCAGGGTGTGGTGTCAGTTATGGCTTCGTCATCCCACAATGTATGTCTCTCATCCTCCGTCAGACTATCCTCCAAGTTATTGCCGTGAGTGTTTTTCTTACAAGGCTTTTTAATGTTTGCTCTCTTTTACCTTCCTCCTTTACCATTGCCAAGAACCGACCTTTTAGAACTTGTAGATCACTTGCCCTCCCTGTTTATATTACTCCGAGATTTTAATGCCCGTCACCCATATTGATGCGACATTACTCGTAATGCCAAAGGCAATGTTTTAGAGTCTTTTATTATCTGACTTTCTCTGCGTTTTAAACACCGGTGATTTTACCTCTTATCATGTAGGGATAGATTCTTTACGTTGTGTTGATCTGCCTCTCTGTTTCCCGGATTGTCTCACTGATTTTCGATGGTCATCCCTTGATGACCTCCAAGGGAGTGACTACTTCCCTAGTGTCTTGTCGGTCGTTCATCATGGGCCTCATAAACCATGCCTCTCAAGTGGGACTTAGGCCATGCCGATTGGGTAGGCTTCCAAGAGGCGTCTTTCACAAATGCCTCCTTGGGGGCCTTCACTGGTGTGGATACGATAGTGGCGTTCCTTAAAACGCAACCACACAGATCATTCATCGGAGGTGACCCGTAACGGGTCGTTCAACCGTGCCCTGTTGGACCTCGGAGTCTGCAACAGCGGTAAAAAATTACAAGTTAGCTCATGCCCGATTCCGGCGGAACCTAACCTTGTGTAACAAAGTTGAGTGAAACCGAACTCAAGCATTTCGTCAGTCTCGCCGAACTTCTTAACGCCGCTACGTTTTATCAATTTCCTCTATGACCCCTACCGCAAAGATGTAGAAGAGGATTAACAAGATCGAGGGTAGTTATGCCGGTCGTAATCCCCTCACAGTCAATTTGCAGGGATCCTATGTGAATGACAGTCTGGTGGCCAGCAACGCCTTGGATAACCATTTCCGAGTGGGAAGAGTGTCAGCCGTTGCAATAAGGCTTTTCCTACCTATAAATCAAACGAAGAGTCTCATCCTCTGAATTTTACGACGAACTCCATCCACAGGCTGCATTGTTCCTTTGTAAGTCTACTTCTCCTTGCCTTTACGGGATCAATTTTGATATGATTCGTCACCTCCATCCAGGCTGTGTAATGTTCTTTTTTGACTTGTGCCATCATCATAGCGCGCTGGGATTGTCCTCCCCTTTTCAAACCAGGCTGGGACAGGTTAAACACAGATACTACCACCTTATAGCTCTTACCAGGTATCTGAGCAATGAATTGGTTCCAAGAAACCAATCACTTATTGTCTCAATTTCAGTGCGCTTTTCGCAGTGGTCATAGTATCCTTGACTTCTTAGTACGCTACGAGGGATCGGTCCGGAAAGCTTTCTCATTAAGGTGCCGAGTTTTGGCCATTTATTTAGACATTGAAAAACCTAAGGAACATGTTAAGGCAACTACACGCTTGGGGTATGAGAGGTCTTTTATTCAGTATCTTAGCATCTTGATCGTTTATGGTGCGTGTTGGGGCACTTACTCTGACCTGCAACCCCCAAAGTAGGGAGTTCCTCAGGGCAGCGTTTTAATTGTTTTTGTCTTGTAATTGCAATCAATGATATAGTTTCCTCTCTCCCAGACGGTGTATCGGCGACCGTTTGTCGATGATTTGGTACTATACTGTTCCTCGCCCCGCCTTTCATCAGAGGAGCATCGTCTGGTGCTGGCAGTCGATGCGGTTTTGAAAAGTACACAACTTAGGGGATTCTGCTTCTCCACGAGAAAAACGAAAGCAATGTATTTCGACCAGGGTAGAAGGGCTCTTGTCCTGCCATCCATCTCCCTAAAAGGTGTAGAGTTCGTGTCTCGGTTCCTGATCTCAGACTATCCTGGTTACCACACCTACGCCGTCTGCGGGCTCGCTCTTAATATTTTGAAGGTCCTCTCCCACACGTCAGGGGGGGGGGGAAGTGATCGTCGAACAATGTGATCAATATACACTGCCCTCGGCCAATCCAAATTGGACTATGGGTGACAAATTTACTCCTCGGCTTCTCCCTTAAAATGCTAAACCCCCTTCCCAACCTCGGAATTCGTCTTGCCATCATAGAATCTAGATCTGTATGCGATGCCTCTGTTGTGTCCAGCAGCCCCCTCTATCAGAGGCCTTTATGCTGGCGAGTCAACGGCGGCATTGGATAGGTTGCTGTCTTTACCACGTTCCTTGAACCCCTCGGTAGATCATCTCTCCAACCTGGGTGCTCTAAAGGTCTTTGCCGCCCCCTAGTTGGCGTGCTCCATCTTCCATGGGTGGCACCAGTATGTGGAGCCTGGACAAGTCGTCCGTGGACCCTTGCTCCCTTAAGAGCCTATTCCTTGAGCATGCACCATCATATACACAACATTGCCAGAAATAGATAGATGGTTCCAAGCTATTAAAGGTGGGCATTCTGCAATTAAAGTCCCCCAATCGCTAATGGCCGAGGCGTGGGTTCTGCACAGCCGCCTAGTTTTTTAAAGTCTTTGCTCATGGTAGCTTCTATTTTTACCGCTGAGCTTTCAGTCATTCTCGAAGATTTTACGTTTTAAACATTTCGTTATTTTTACAAGCGATTCGCTCCTTTAGTGCTTGCCATTTTTATTTTTTTTTCTAAAGGGGCTATCTGGCGACTGCCCACTTAGACATAAGTCGCCGTAAATAAACAACCTAGTTCTAGGCTACTTTAAAAAAATTGAAAAGAAAACAATACAAAGAAATAATAATTAGGAAGAAATAACAATAAAAAAACAATAAAAACAACAACAACTAAACCTAGTTAAATGAAAGGGAGAAGCGCGGCTTCCCACCAAAAGTCAACAAGTCCACCATTCAATGTGCACGCACTCGTCCCGAGTACAGGCGGTAGCGACCCCGCCCATCCCGGTACCGGGACAGGTAAAGTACGCGAAGATCACCCAGACTGGGACATTTGACAGGAATGTGCCGAACAGTCTGGGGGAAGAGCGAAACGCTAGTCCGGTTGCAGAGTCCTCGCGGACTCTTTGGCGCCCTCATTCTCCGAAATTCCTACAGGTCCAGGAACCCAGTAGAAGATAATCTCGACATCTGCCCGGCTCGCCAAAACCGTGACGTCACGGATATAGCGAACCAAGGGATGCGGAGATTTCAATGCTCCGAGAGCACTCAGGGCGCCTTGTGAGTCGCTAAAGATCACAATCCGGTCTCCGAACCGGGCACGTGGAGTAATCTCCCGTACCGAGTGGTGTATTGCCACCAGCTCGGCCGTGAAGACAGACGCAGCACCAGGCAGAGCCCCGCTTACTTCAAACAGAGGGGATACGGCGTGGAAGCCGACCCCCTCTTGGGACTTGGAGCCATCTGTATACACTGGCACGGTTCCAGCGTAACACGAGGTGTGCTCCAAGAAGGTCAAACGCAATACTCCCGGCGCCGTACAAGCTTTGGGAGCAGAGGCGTGGCGACAAATAACCAAATGTGGTACCCTCCAGGGTGGCGTCCTGGGCAGAACCAGGGGCGCCACCAGCCCGAGAGCTATATCTAGATCTTGAAGGAGTTTCCTGGCGTCTCTCGGCAGCATGGAAACCATCGAGATCAGCTGTGGATGCATTGAAAGCTGTTGGCGACTAAGGCAGGCGCCGGGATCGCACGTACAGGCGAGTAATGCACTGCACGCGGCACAGAGCGAGTGGCATCTCCCCAGCATAGACCAACAGGCTCTCAATGTGGAAAGTGCGGAAGGCACCGGTCGCAAGGCGAAGGCCGGTGTGGTGGATCGAATCCACCTTCTGCAATAAACGCTCGGCTGCGAATGCATAAAACTCGCATCCGTAGTCGAGCTTCAAACGAACAAAGGATCACTAAAAAAAGTAGGGCAGTGGCCCTCTCAGCGCCTCAATGCACCGAGAGCAATCCGGGCGCTTTGTGAGTCGCTATAGATCACAATGTGGTCTCCGAACCGGGCACGTAACGTAATCTCCCGTACCGAGTGATGTATTGCCACCAGCTCGGCCGTGAAGACAGACGCAGCGCCTGGTAGAGCCCCGCTGACTTCAAACAGAGGAGATACGGCGTGGAAGCCGACCCCCTCTTGGGACTTGGAGCCATCCGTATACACTGGCACGGTTCCAGTGTGACACGATGTGTGCTCCAAAAAGGTCGAACGCAATACTCCCGGCGCAGTACAAGCTTTGGGAGCAGAGGCGTGGCGACAAATAGCCAAATGTGGTACCCTCCAGGGTGGCGTCCTGGGCAGAACAAGGGGCACCCCTGGCCCGAGAGATATATCTACCTCTCGAAGGAGTTTCCTGGCCCTAAACCCAAAGGGCTTAGAAATATGAGTGGCGTCTCTCGGCGGCATAGGCGCCATCGAGATCAGCTGCGGATGCAGTGAGAGCTGTTGGCGACTGAGCGAGGCGCCGGGCTCGCGCGTACAGGCGAGTGATGCACTGCACGCGGCGCAGAGCGAGTGGCATCTCCCCAGCATCGACTAACCTGCTCTCAATGGGGAAAGTGCGGAAGGCACCGGTTGCAATGCGAAGGCCGGGGTGGTAAATCGAATCCACCTTCCGCAATAAATGCTCGGCTGCGGATGCATAAAACTCGCATCCGTAGTCGAGCTTCGAACGAACAAAGGATCGATAAAAAAGTAGGGCAGAAGCCCTATCAGCGCCCTAGGCGCTGAACGTCACGGAACGGAGAATGTCCATGGCGCGGGTACAAGAGACCCTAAGGCTTCGAATATGAGCCTCCCAGGTGAGGCATCGGTCGAATACAAGACCAAAGAAACGGTGCAACTCAACCACATCCAGGCGCACCCCATTAAGAAACAAATCTGGGTCGGGGTTGAGACGTGGATGGCGGCAGAAGTGCACCACCTTAGTCCTGGCCAAAGAAAACCGAAACCTGTGGCTTTGGCATATCGAGAGACGCGGTTCAATGCCTGTTGGAGTCGACGCTCCAGAGTTGGCATCTGGGCCAGCCAAAAGAGATCGAAAGGTCGTCCACGTAGAGCGTAGCGAGAACATCTTCCGGCAGCACCGAGGTGATGCCGTTGATGCTCAGGGCAAAGAGTGTGACACTGAGGACACTTCTGAGCGGGACACCCTCTTCCTGCTCCTTTTGGCTGGATAGAGCTCCCCCTCCCCACCCGTTCGAGGAATCGACGATATCGCAAAATTTCAGTTATAAAGACTAGGAGGCGTCCCCTCGCCCCCATCGCGTGGAGAGTCTCCATGATACCGTATCGCCATGCGGTATCATAGGCCTTCTCCAGATCGAAAAAGACCGTGACGTAGTGCTGTCTACGAAAGAAAGCCTCGCAGACGGCATTTTCCCGTCGGAGCAGAGCATCTGACGTGGAGTGTAACTTGCGGAAACCGCACTGTGCAAAAGACAGTTGGCCTCCGCTGTCCAGGAAAAAGGCTAGTCTAACATTTACCAATTTCTCCATCAACTTGCGCACGCAAGAGGTTAAAGAGATTTGGCGGAAACCTGTCGGAGTAGAGTGATCTCTCTCCGGTTTGCGAAAGGCGAACACAGTAGCGATTTGGCAGGAATCTGGGAGAAGACCCTCCACCCAGATCCTGTTGAACAAATCTAAGAGAAAGGCCATGCCTCGCTCACCCAGGTGCCGAAGCATGGCGTACGGGAGATCATCCGGACCATGGGCGGTGTCTACGCACGAAGCGAGAGCGGAGCGCAAATCCCTCACAGTAAACCTGTCGTTGAAGGATTCTCCGCCTCTGGAGGTAAAGTCCAGCCGGCGGCCTTCCACGACATCACGACGTGTATTGAATGCTGGCGGAGCAGCATCCCGGCTAGAGAATGCGAGAAAAGCGGTCGCGAAGGATTCCACCACGGACGCGGGGTCCGAGATTGCGGTCCCATTCTCCTATAGAACGGGAGGGGGGTCCTGCGAGAACTTGCCCCGAATCCTTTTGATTCGCTTCCACACCTCTGCTAAAAGGGTCTTCCCGTTAAGTGAAGACAAGTATGCCAACAAACAAGAGCGGCGGGCGTTCTTCGAAATATACCGGAACCTAGCCCTAGCCGACGAAATTCAGTGACAGTGAAATCCTTCGGGCAGTGCTTATAGCGCATGCATGCATAACGTTTGTGTTTGAGGGCCATCTCACACTCGGCCGACCACCATGGGAGTGGTCGTCTAGCAAGACGGCCAGACGTTCTAGATGAGTTTGTCGGAGAAGAACTCAACGGCCTCATCAACCAACCTAAACTCCTCGACTGAGATAGAGAATTCAGGTATTTCCTGAAATGCAGGCCGCCCCGCCAGCGTCAAGCACCACCGAGGCGGGCTCTCAGGCGGCAGTTGCCCTTAAAATGATAATTGAATGGGAAAGTGATCACTACCATGGAGGTCATCGACCCCCCTTCCCAATCAAAATCAGGCTGTGCATCCGAATTGCACAAAGATAGGTCAAGGCAAGAAAATTAAGCGGTTCTCGGACCGTGATGCGGAAACTTATCTACATTTAGGACACCGATCTCAAGCTCTTCGATCAGATCGGCAAGGACTTGTCCCCCTGGGATTTATTGCCTAATGCCCCCAGAGAAGGATGCCTGCCGTTCAGATCTCCAAGCAAGCGAAAGGGCCTCGGCAACGGTGCCACGACGCGGTGGAAGTCCCCCGCGTCGAAGTCAGCTGACGGTGGAATGTACGCAGAAATGATGGTATACCTGCTATCCAGGTGCAGCTGCACAGCCACTGTCTGAAAGGAGGTATCTAAAGTGAAAGGAAGAACGGAGACATCATCCCGGGTGTAAACCGCGCATCCCACAGCCCGGCCAACTCGTAGTGGTGGAGTCGCAAGACCCTTATACGACGGGAGGGCGGGCAAGGGGCACGCGCCTAGCATGGTCTCCTGCAGAAAGATAACTAACGAGGAACGGGCCGAGACGAGCCTCCGCAGCTCGTCCCAGTTAGCCCCGAGTCCAAGCAATTCCATTGAAGGAATATGCCCTCCAGGCCTAGCTCGGAGGAGACGCAGTGGTCCTCCTCGAACAGAAGTCCCTCACAGGAATGGCCGGACAAAGCGCTGTCGCCTTCGAGGACTTATTGGGGGAGGTTGGGCTCGCCTTGCGAGTCTTTTCCTCCCCCCACCTCGAAACCTTTGGCGGACGTTGCGGCTTGGGAGGCGGGGTGCCCTCTTTTCGAGGAACCACCGTCTCCGAGCCACTCGCTCCACCACTAGGCGTGGGCCAAATAACTGAAGCTTCTTTCTTGCTGTCCTCATTTCGGTGGACAGCTTTAGGAACCCCGGATGATGGCCTAGCGATCAACTTCAGGGGTGTTGCCTCCTGCGAGTCTAACGACTCGGTGGAGGCGCGTGGCCGTTTCGCCTTACAGGAAACGGTCACGCTGGGGGAAGAGGGGGGAGCCCTGGTTTTAGCCGGGGCTGGGGATGAACCCTTTTTTGCCTCCAGCTTTACCAGGGAGGCGCTTGGATTTAGTAGAGCCCGGAAACAACCGTGCTCGTACGCCTGGATGGGTCAGGAGCAGAGGGTGCCTTTCTAACTATTGAGGCTTATGACGTCCCAGGCAAAGCCAGGCGCGCCAGGTCCAAGTCCTTAGCCTCGTGGAATGAGAGTCGATCCTGGGCCTGAACCGCCAGGATTTCTTTCTCAAAGAGATATGCACGACATTGCTTCGAAGAAGCGGGGGGCGGCTCTCCGCAATTGACACACTTAGCCACACACGATTTAGACTTATCGTGTGCAGCTTGGAGCAATTTACACAGACTTGGGGTGACCCCGACTTTGCACTTCTAAAGGAATGATTCGTATGGCCGAAGCGGTGACAGTAATAGCACCGCCGCGGCATTGGCACGAATGCCTTCCCACGGTAGTGGTACCCACCAGCACGCACCGACTCAGGGAGCTTGTCACAGTCGAACGTGACGAAGAGTGTAGGGGTAGGTCTTGAGGCCCCTCCCTGTTTTCTCATCACACGTTCGACCTTGACCGCCCCATGGTCGGCCAGCTCTAAGGTGATGTCCTCAATGGATTAGTCAACGAGTTCCCTCGCATAAACTACTCCTTTCACAAAGTTCGTGGTAGAGTGCGGCGTCACACTCACCGGGGTGTCCGAAGGGAACTTATCTTGGCCGCCTCGGCAGGATTCGCCAGAAGGCTCCCGTCCGAGAAACGGGGCACCTTCGGCTCTCTACCAATTGCACTAGCTAATCCTCTCCTCTGATGGATCATGTTGCCCTTGGCCAACATGGTGCCATCAGTGGAGCAAATAACGAGGAAGCGTTTGAAGCCAGCGGGTTCGAAAACGCCAGGTAACCTCTGAATCATCCGGGGCCCCGATGTTATCGAGGCTCTGCCCTGTGCACTTTTGGTCTTTGTCATAGTCAGGGGCTCCGCACCTGGGGGGGGGCAGAGGGGCCGGATGTGCCGATCTTGGCTTGGTCCCCTACCAAAGTGGCAGCAGACCCATCCGTCCACGCAGCACCCACGGATGGAGAGGAGCCCCGAGTCCTTTTACTCTTTCTTGTCTTTTTAGGAGAGGAGGGCGAGGAATGAACCCGCTTCTCACCTCCGCCAGCAGAAGACCCTAGGCCAGATGGACCGGCCTCAGCCAGGTCCTTCTCCGAAATGGACAAGGTCCTGGTGGTCGCAGGGGCACCTGTCAGAGGAGATCCCTCCCATCCTTGTACTGCCTCGGAGGCCCCAGCCGTTTGAGGAGGAACTTTCATAGGGGCGGATTCGGGTTCGGTGCTTGACGCTGAGCCCAGATCCCCCCCTATGGAAAGCCCTACCATCTGAGGCTGGGTTTCCTCAAAGACCATGTCTATCACAGGTGGGGCAAGTTGGCCATCCCCTCCCAGGATATCGCAGGTCCCCTTGGCAGCGTCACCAGTCTTGTTTGGGGAGTCACTGGCCTTGACCCCGGCAAGGTTTAAAATTCTTGCCAGCAGGTCTTTTGAGGAAGCGACCTGGCTTCCCTCTCCCCCCTAAGGGGGTTTGCCCTACTGAGCCGCTTACACGAGGGGCGGTCGGCAATGGGCTGCCTGCTGGCTTTCTTGGCAGTCCCCTTAGAAAGAAAAGGAGGGACTGCCGCTGGAAATAGGGAGGTGCCCGAAAGCACCTCCAGAGAAGGGGGTGAGGGGGAGTCCCCTTCACCCGTAGGCGTAAGAGATGAGTAAGCCTCCTCTCTGGTTAAAGAAATATGGAGGGTCCCCTGCGCACGCACAGGGGGGGAGGAGACCTCCATTTTTTTCGGTGGAACCGCTCCGTTGATGAGCAAGGGGAAGTTGAGGGTCGTTTTTTTTTTAGGTTGTGCATCATTGGGCATGGTGACCCTAAATTTTCTGCGGGACGCAATAGCTCATCACCTCTAAGTTTCCCGCACTGCAAGAGGTGCTTACAGGCCTGGCAGAGGCAGGCGCCGCGATTTGGGCTCCACCCCCCTCCGTCTGGTGGCCTGGCGGTTCCACCTTGAACACGGCGTAAAAAGACAGATTGTGAAGAGGAGAGGAAAAGGGTATGTGAGTAAGGTATGGGTGGGGATGAAGCAGGTTGTAAAAAAAACCCCATCCCGAACGGGAGCTCAGGGGTTAGGGAACGTTGTCCCCTTCACCCTCAGCCCCGATTCGGGACGGTTGGCTTGAGAAGGTCAACATCGACCCTGTGAAATTAGAGGATGACCAGAGAAAGTTGTGGGAGGTTGTATGAAAAGCGACGAAGTAGGGGAGAAATACAGGCTATCTGAAGGAAGGAATAGAGGCTAAGCTGGAGCCGGACGGAGTTAGTGCTTGCCATCAGTCACAGAAATCTGCAACTGGCTGGTCCGGAATGCGCCGTTATTTAGTTTTATTTTGTTGCGTACCCGGGTACCGAGCACATCGGCTGACCCGTTCAGGGTCGCCGGATAACTTTGCATTGCCTTTTGGAGATTTCTTTCCCTCTGAGATCATATTTTTCATTTGTGGCAGGACGAATGGGATGTTCATTCTTTAAATAATATATATAAAAAAAAGTCCGTTTCTTTCTTGACCGTCAAGGCTCTAGAGTACGGTCCCATGCCCCATTCGCATCGGCCCTCTTGTTTCGGCTGATGCTCGAATCGGTCGCCCATCTTCTACTAGAATGCCCTCATTTCGCCATTATCCGACCCTTTTAACTATCCCTCGCCTGTCCCGCCTTCGTTTCCCTTCTGGCGGAGGTATCTTTTTAAACCTTCAATTGTTAATCACAAAGGAGTCTTCTCCCACTTTTATAATTAATTTGCCCCCCATTCAACCGAATTTGAATATACATGCTGTTGAGAAAAAATAGATTCTTTGCCCAACTGTTGTTTCATGCCTAATTTTAACATAGAATGACAATAAATTCCATATATATAACGTGACGTTATGCAAATGGTGTCACAATTTCGCAAAAAATCTGCCTCTTGATTTGATTTCAGCGCACCCAAATTATGTAAGAACAAGTGCCAGTATAAATGCAACATTTTTGTTTTCCAGTGTTACTTTCGTTTATTGTTATACAATGCTAAAAATGAGCAGTGAAATTGAGATAGAAAGTTACTTGCATTTCTCAGATGAAGATAGTGATGACATTTTTTTTAAAGAAAAATAAAATCTCAATTTGATATATATATATATTTCATTCATTTGGAGGAAGTGCAACGCTAATACGTTAAAATAAGTGCTAGAAGATAATTCATTTTTAATTAACAATAAGCGACATTTTTAACCGCTTGAAACGACTAAGGGACTTTGGCAGTAAAGATAATCCAGCATTTTTCATTAAAGTAATGTTATTCAATTTATTTTAATATACATATATAAAATAGGAGAAAGAAACCAGCATTTTAAAATAAAAATCTCAAGTATTTCAGTCGAATCTAGCAAAAGCATTTGTCCTTATCCATCAGGTTACAAGAACCCTTTTAGTAGAAATGCGTTTGTTAGTTCAGCAAGTCAATGCTGATTAGTCCACGAATGGGTTCAAATTAACGCAATATCGGAGATATTTTCTTTGGCGGAGAAATAAGATGCAACGTTCTTTTTAACTGCGCTTTCCGAGAGGGGGAATTTGGAAGAGTAATTCTCTTTGGTGCGTTTTGCGGTTCAAGTCGAACACTTTCAGGCATTTCTAAGTACAAAACCGAACTGTGAATCACTTCTTTTGAATTGAGCGTTTTGAGTGCTGTCTGGAATGAGAAAGCAATTCATAAAATTAAAAGAACAATGAAAGTATACCATCAAATTCCTTAAAAAAAATTTGTGCGTTTGCAACAGGAACTTGTATTATTATTGTTATTAAAGTAAAATAGGTAAAATAGGAGCAATAGACCCACAAGTGTACATAACATTACATGAATTAAAATGTTAAGTCTTCATCTTCCAAATTGTCCTGAGCGGCTGTCAATGAAGTGCTATTGAAATTTTCTTGCTGGTTTTGAAGCATTTCCTGGAAGCAGAATGAAAAGACGAGGCAGCCATAACAACACATTTCATTCAACATGTAAAACTTGAGTGGATTGTCAAATGTGATAACTAATGTCAAAAGGCTAGTTTGAAACTCATCTAAGATAATAGACTTTCTATATGTGCTGAAGAAGATGAAAGGAACATGAAAAGAATAATGCATATACAGGCAACCAACCATTTTTAAATGTCCGAGTAGGGGAAAAGAGTAGTTTTCATGGATAAAACAATAAAAGGCAGAACAAAGAATAACTGAACAGAAAAAGGAAGGTAAAAATATATTCCTATTTGAGCACAATTGGTTCTCAGTTCATGCAATGACCCATGACCAAGCATTAAATGCCATATACCTTCCTTGGTTACCCGCGAGTTGGACGTTCTTTATAAGCCCATTCTATCCCGGGCATCAAACTTTTACCGGTTATACCAATCTTACCAAGACTATTTTATTGAAAGAGTAATGATTTAAGAAAAACAAATTGGACAGCTTCCAAATCCAAGTCTAAATGGCAGCAAATTTATTATAAAGGATTTAAATTTTTTTTAAAATAAGGGTTTAAAAGATTCCTTTGCGAGATGAAAAGGAAGGCAAGACAGCGGAAGTATACTTAAAAGGGAGGGGAAACAGGACGACTGGAAAATGACAAATGAGGATATTACAAGAGAAGATGGGTGACCTATTGGTCCCCACCACAAAAAGGACAGCGAAGGGGAGATTTGAGCACCAGTCGATAAAAGATGGCGGTGGGTAAGTCTCGTGTGGCAGATGAGAACGTGGCAAAAGGCCGCACCTCTAGAGATTGTAATTTCTGAAGAATCGAGGGTCAAGAACGAAGACAGATATTGTGTAAGTTAAAAGATGAACACCCATCCCATTTGTCCTGCCACAAATGAAAAAGAATCCCTAATAGAGGGAAAGAAACCTCGAAAAGTCAATACAGAATTAGTTATTAGGGCCCCAGAACCCAACAGAATGGGATTTTTTTTTAAAGAGCTCATCTGGCGAATGCATACTGTGGCATTAGTCGCCGTATTCAACAATGCCTAAAATTAGCCATCTTTAAAAGAGGATGGTAAAAAAACCCAATATAAACAAAATAAAGAAAAAAGGTAATAAGCAGGAAGCAAGCTCCGGCGTCGGGGAGAGGTCCGCCACCCCCCAGCGCAGGAACATGCGACCTACTAAAATAAGGGAAAACAACAAAAAAAAAAACCCAATTATTTAAATAAAGCGGAGAAAGCCGGGCTCCGCCAAATAGACTAAAAGTCCACAGGTCGGTGTCAACGAATCCGTCCCCGAGTACAAGGGAGAGGCGATAGCGAGCCCGCTCATGCCGGTACCAGGACAGGTAACGTGCGCGGAGATCGCCAAGACTGGGAATTTCAACAAGAATGTTCCGAACAGTCTGGGGCACAACACAGTAGGGCGCAGGAGAGCGCTCCATCAAATGGCGGTGCGTCCCGAGTGTGTCCAATTCGGAGACGACAGAAAGCAACCTGAAGCCTTCGCGGCATTGGGGGGTATGTCCAAGGGAACAATCGCAACTTAATGGCATGCAACTTTACGTTCCCTTCGATCGTCTCACATCTTCTTTGCCAACAGCCCGAAGAGCTGCCCGTATTCATCCCATGTAGTGGGTGGGAGGAAGAGCGAAACGCTGGCCCGGTCGCAGAGTCCTCGCGTACTCTTTAGCTCCCTCATCGGCGGGCTAATTCCCCACAATTCCTACATGTCGGAGAACCCAGCAGAAGATAATCTCGACATCCGCCCGGGTGGAAAAACCGCGATTTCACGGATATCGAGAACCAGGAGATGCGGAGATTCCAATGACACAAGAGCGCTTGAGGCGCTTTGTGAGTTGCTATAGATCACAATCCGGTCAACGAAACGGACGCGTCGCATAATCTCCAGTACTGAGTGGTGTATTGCCACCAGTTCAGCCGTGAAGACAGACGCAGCGCCTGGCAGAGGCCCGCTGTCTTCAAACAGAGGGGATACGGCGTGGAAGCCGACCCCCTCTTCGGACTGGGAGTTATCCGTATACACTAAGACGGTTCCAGCGTGACACGAGGTGTGTTCCAAAAACGTCGAACGCAATACTCCCGGCGCCGTACAAGCTTTGGGAGCAGAGGCGTGGCGTCAAATGGCCAAATGTGGTACCCTAAAGGGTGGCGTCCTGGGCAGAACCAGGGGCGCCACCGGCCAGAGAGCTATATCTAGCTCTCTTAGGAGTTTCATGGCCCTAAACCCAAAGGGCTTAGGGTATGACTGGCGTCTCTCGGCGGCATAGGCACCGTCGAGATCAGCTGTGGATGCAGTGAGATGTTGGCGACTGAGTGAGGCGCCGGGCTCGCGCGTACAGGCGAGTGATGCACTGCACGCGGTGCAGAGCAAGTGGCATCTCCCCAGCATCGACGACAGGCTCTCAATGGGAAAAGCGCGGAAGGCACCGGTCGCAAGGCGAAGGCCGGTGTGGTGGATCGAATCTACCTTCTGCAATAAACTCGCATCCGTAGTCGAGCTTCGAGCGAACAAAGGATCGATAAAAAAGTAGGGCAGTAGCCCAATCAGCGCCCCAAGCGTTGAACGTCACGGAACGGAGAATATCCATGGCGCGGGTACAAGAGACCCTAAGGCTGCGAATACAAGCCTCCCAGGTGAGGCGTCGGTCGAATACAAGACGAAGGTAACGGTGCGATTCAACCACATCCAGGCGCACCGCATTAAGAAACAAATCTAGGTAGGGGTGGAGCCGTGGATGGCGGCAGAAGTGCACCACCTTAGTCTTGGCCAAAGAAAACCGAAACCTGTGCGCTTCGGCATAGCGACAGACGCGGTTCAATGCCTGTTGGAGTCGACGGTCCAGAGTTGGCATCTAGGCCGCGCCAAAAGAGATTGAAAGGTCGTCCACGTAGAGCGTAGCGAGAACATCTTCCGGCAGCACCGAGGTGATGCCGTTGATGCTCAGGGCAAAGAGTGTGACACTGAGGACACTTCCATGCGGGACACCCTCTTCCTGCTCCTTTGGGCCGGAGAGGGCTCCCCCCAACCCGTACGCGGAATCGACGATCTCGCAAAAATTCAGATATAAAGACTGGGAGGCGTCCCCTCGCCCCCATCGTGTGGAGAGTCTCCATGATACCGTATCGCCATGCGGTATCAAAGGCCTTCGCCAGATAGAAAAACACCGTGGCGTAGTGCTGTCTACGAAGGAAGGCCTCGCAGACGGCATTTTCCCGTCGGAGCATAGCATCCGACGTGGAGTGAAACTTGCGGAAGCCGCACTGTGCAGAAGACAGATGGCCTCCGCTGTCCAGGAAAAAGGGCAGTCTAACATTTACCAATTTCTTCATCAACTTGCTCACGCAAAGAGGTTAGAGAGATTGGGCGGAAACCGGTCGGAGTAGAGTGATCTCTTCCCGGCTTGCGAAAGGCGAGCACAGTAGCGATTCGCCAGGAGTCTGGGAGAAGACCTTCCACCCAGATCCTGTTGAACAAATCTAACAGAAAGGCCATGCCTCGCTCACCCAGGTGTCGAAGCATGGCGTACGGGACATCGTCCGGACCATGGGCGGTGTCCGCGCACGAAGCGAGAGCGGAACGCAACTCACTCACAGTAAACTTGTCGTTGAAGCGTTCTCCGCCTCTGGAGGTAAAGTCCAGCCGGCGGCCTTCCGCGACATCACGACGTGCATTGAATGCTGGCGGAGCAGCATCACGGCTAGAGAATGCGGAAAAAGCGGTCGCTAAGGATTCCACCACGGACGCAGGGTCTGAGATTGCGGTCCCATTCTCCTGGAGAACGGGAGGGGGGTCCTGCGAGAACTTGCCCCGAATCCTTTTGACTCGCTTCCACACCTCAGCTAAAGGAGTCTTCCCGTTAATTGAAGACGCGTATGCCCGCCAAGAAGAGCGGCGGGCGTGCTTGCAAATATACCGGAACCTAGCCCTAGCCCGACGAAATTCAGCGACAGTGAAATCGTTCGGGCGGCGCTTATAGCGCATGTAGGCATAACGCTTCTGTTTGAGGGCCGTCTCACACTCGGCCGACCACCATAGGAGTGGTCGGCGTGCAAAACGGCCAGACGTCCTAGGAATAGTAGTCAGGCCCACGGCGATGAGGTTGCCGGAGAAGAACTCAACGGCCTCATCTACCGACCTAAACTCCTCGACTGAGATAGAGAATTCAGTCATTTCCTGAAATGCAGGCCACCGCGCCCGCGCCAAGCACCACCCAGGTGGTCTCTCAGGCGGCAGTTGCCCTGAAAATGATATTTGAATGGGAAGGTGATCACTACCATGGAGGTCATCGACCACCCCCCAATCAAAATCAGGCTGTGCATCCGAAGAGCACAAAGATAGGTCAAGGCAAGAAAATGAAGCGGTTCTCGGACAGTGATGCGTAAACTCATCCCCGTTTAGGACACCCATCTCAAGCTCTTCGATCAGATCGGCAAGGACTTGTCCCCTGGGATTTATGGAGTAATCTCCCCAGAGAGGATGCCTGCCGTTCAGATCTCCAAGCAAGAGATAGGGCCTCGGCAACCGTGCCACGACGCGGCGGAAGTCCACCGCATCGAAGTCAGCTGACGGTGGAATGTACGCAGAAATGATAGTATACCTCCTATCCAGGTGCAGCTGCACAGCCACTGCCTGAAAGGAGGTATCTAAAGAGAAAGGAAGAACGGAGACATCATGCCGGGTGTAAACCGCGCATCCCCCAGCCCGGCCATCCCACGGTGGTGGGGTCGCAAGACCCTTATACACCGGGAGGGCAGGCAGCGGGCACGCGCCTAGCATGGTCTCCTGCAAAAAAATAGCTAACGGGGAATGGGATGAGACGAGCCTCCGCAGCTCCTCCCAGTTGGCCCGAAGTCCACGGCAATTCCATTGAAGGAATATGCCCTCCAGGCCTAGCTCGGAGGAGACGCGGGGGCCCTCCTCGAATTGAAGACCCGCACGGGAATGGCCGTACGCTTCCCGGGGGCAGAACCCCCGGCGCTGTTGGCCGGACAAAGCGCTGTCGCCTTCGAGGACTTATTGGGGGAGGTTGGGCTCGCCATGCGAGTCTTTTCCTCCCTCCGCCTCGAAACCTTAGGCGGGCGTTGCGGCCTGGGAGGCGGGGGGCCCTCTTTTCGAGAAACCACCGTCTCCGAGCCACTCGCTCCACCTCGGGGCGTGGGCGAAGGGGCCGAAGCTCCTTTGTTGCTGTCCTCCTTTCGGGGAGCAGCTTTAGGAACCCCGGAAGATGGCCTAGCGAACATCTTCAGGGGTGTTGCCTCCTGTGAGTCTAACGACGCGGTGGAGGCGCGTGGCCGTTTCGCCTTACTGGAAACGGTCACGCTGGGGGAAGAGGGGGGAGCCCTGGTTTTAGCCGGGGCAGGGTATGAACCCTTTTTGCCGCCAGCTTTACCAGGGGAGCGCCCAGGTTGGGTAGAGCCCGCAGAAGGGCTACGAATGGGCGCGGAAACAACCGTGCTCGTTGGCCTGGATGGGCCAGGAGCAGAGGGTGCCTTTCTAACTATTGAGGCATATGACGTCCCAGGCAGAGCCGGGCGCGCCAGGACCAAGTCCTTTGCCCCGCGGAATGAGAGTCGATCCTGGGCCTGAACGGCAAGGATTTCTTTCTCAAGGAGATATGTACCACATTGCTTCGAAGAAGCAGGGTGCGGCTCTCCGCAATTGACACACTTGGCCACACACGATTTGGACTTATCGTGTGCGACCTTGGAGCAATTTACACATACTTCGGGTGACCCCGACTTTGCACGTCTACATGAGCGATTCGTATGGCCGAAGCGGTGACAGTAATAGCACCGCCGCGGCAGTGGCACGAATGCCTTCACGCGGTAGCGGTACCAACCGGCACGCACCGACTCAGGGAGCTTGTCAAAGTCGAACGTGACGAAGAGTGTAGGGGTGGGTCTCGAGGCCCCTCACTGTTTTCTCATTACACGTTCGACCTTGACCGCTGCATGGTCGGCCAACTCTAGGGTGATGTCCTCAATCGTATAGTCAACGAGTTCCCTCGCATAAACTACTCCTTTCACAAAGTTCATGGTAGAGTGCGGCGTCACACTCACCGGGGTGCCATGAAGTGTCCGAAGAGCACTTATCTTGGCCGCCTCGGCGGGATTCGCCGCATTCGCCAGAAGGCTCCCGTCCGAGAAACGGGTTACCTTCGGCTCTCTACCAATTGCACTAGCTAATCCTCTCCTCTGATGGATCATGTTGCCCTTGGACAACATGCTGTCATCAGTGGAGCGAATAACGAGGAAGCGTTTGAAGCCAGCGGGCTCGAAAACGCCAGGTAACCTCTGAATGAGGGGCCCCGATGTCATCGAGGCTCCGCCCTGTGCACTTTTGGTCCTTGTCATCGTCAGGAGCTCCGTACCCGGGGGGGTAGAGGGGCCGGATGAGCCGATCTTGGCTTGGTCGCTTGCCAAAGTGGCAGCAGACCCATCCGTCCCTGTAGCCCCCGCGGATGGAGAGGAGCCCCGAGTCTTCTTCGTCCTTTTGGTCCTTTTCTTTTTTGGAGAGGAGGGCAGGGAATGAACCCGCTTCTCACCTCCACCGGCAGAAGCCCCCACGCCAGATAGGCCGGCCTCAGCCAGGTCCCTCTCCAAAATGGAGAAGTTCCTGGTAGTCGTGGGGGCACCTGTTGGAGGAGATCCCTCCCCTCCTTGTATTGCCTCGGAGCCTTCAACCGTTTGAGGGGGACCTTGCATAGGGGCGGACTCAGGTTCGGTGCTTGGCGCCGAGCCCGGATTCCCCCCCCATGGAAGGCCCTACCCTCTGAGGCTGGGTCTCCTCAAGGACCATGTCTATCACAGGAGGGGCCTCCAGTTGGCCATCCCCTCCCAGGACATCGCAGGTCCCCTTGGCAGCGTCAAGAGCCATTTGTGGGGAGGCACAAGCCTTAACCCCGGCAAGGTTTAATATCCTTGCCAGCAGGTCTTTTGAGGGAAGCGACCGAAGGGGCCTGGCTTTCCTCTCCCCCCTAAGGGGGTTTGCCCTACCGAGCGGCTTACACGAGGAGCGGTCGGCAATGGGCTGCCTGCTGGCTTTCTTGGCAGTCCCCTTAGAAAGAAAAGGAGGGACTGCCGCTGGAAATAGGGAGGTGCCCAAAAGCACCTCCAGAGAACGGAGTGAGGGGGAGTCCCCTACACCCGTAGGCGTAGGAGAGGAGTAAGCCTCCTCTCCGGTTAAAGAAGTATGGAACATTGTCCCCTCCCCCCTCAGCCCCGATCCAGGACGGTTGGCCGAGAAGGAGGTCAGCATCTACCCTGCGAAATTAGAGGCTGACCAGAGAAAGTTGTAGGAGAGGTTATATGAAAAGAGAGGAAACAAGTGTTTTGAAGGAAGGAAGAGAGGCTAAGCTGAGGCCGGACGGGGTGCTGAGTCCCGTCAGCACGGCGGCCAGGATGGCAAATCGCCGTGCCCCTTACGGGGACGCAGGGTCTGAGATTGCGGTCCCATTCTCCTATGAACGGGAGGGGGGTCATGCGAGAACTTGCCCCGAATCCTTTTGACTCGCTTCCACACCTCTGCTAATGGGGTCTTCCCGTTAAGTTTAGACACGTATGCCCGCCAAGAAGAGCGGCGGGCGTGCTTCGAAATATACCGGAACCTAGCCCTAACCCGACGAAATTCAGCGACAGTGAAATCGTTCGGGCGGCGCTTATAGCGCATGTAGGCATAAAGCTTCTGTTTGAGGGCCGTCTCACACTCGGCCGTCCACCATGGGAGTAGTCGGCGTGCAAAACGGACAGACGTTTTAGGAATAGTAGTCAGGCCCACGGCGATGAGGTTGCCGGAGAACTCAACGGCCTCATCTACCGACCTAAACTCCTCGACTGAGATAGAGAATTCAGTCATTTCCTGAAATGCAGCCGCCCGCGCTAAGCAGCACCAAGTGGGGCTCTCAGGCGGCAGTTGCCCCTAAAATGATATATGAATGGGAAAGTGATCACTACCAGAGAGGTCATCAACCCCCTCCCCATGAATCAAATCCGGCAGTGCATCTGAAGAGCACAAAAATAGGTCAAGGCAAGAAAATGAAGCGGTTCCCGGACAGTGATGCGTAAACTCATCCACGTTTAGGGCACCCATCTCAAGCTCTTCGATCAGATCGGCAAGGACTTGTCCCCTGGGATTTATTGAGTAATCTCCCCATAGAGAAGGCCTGCCATTCATATCTCCAAGCAAGAGAAAGGGCCTCGGCAACCGTGCCACGACGCGGCGAAGGTCCCCCGCGTCGAGGTCAGCTGCACAGCCACTGCCTGAAACGAGGTATCTAAGGAGAAAGGAAGAACGGAGACATCATGCCGGGTGTAAACCGCGCATCCCGTGGTGGTGGGGTCGCAAGACCCTTATACCCTGAGAGGGCGGGCAGGGAACACGTGCCTAGAATGGTCTCCTTTAGAAAAATAGCTAACGGGGAACGGGACGAGACGAGCCTCCGCAGCTCCTCGCAGTTGGCCCCGAGTACACGGCAATTCCATTGAAGGAATATGCCCTCCAGGCCTAGCTCGGAGGAGACGCGGGAGCCCTCCTCGAACAGAACTTCACGGGAATGGCCGTACGCTTCCCGGAGGCAGAACCACGGGCGCTTTTGGCCGGACAAAGAGCTGTCGCTTTCGAGGACTTATTGGGGCAGGTTCGGCTCGACATGCTAGTCTTTTCCTCCCTTCGCCTCGAAACCTTAGGCGGAAGTTGCGGCTTCAGAGGCGGGGGGCCCTCTTTTCGAGGAACCACCGTCTCCGAGCAACTCGGTCAACCACTAGGCGTGGGCGAAGGAGCCGAAGCTCCTTTCGGGGGACAGCTTTATGAACCCCGGAAGATGGCCTGGGGAACAACTTCAGGGAGGTTGCTTACTGTGAGTCTAACGACTGGGTGGAGGTGCGTGACCGTTTCCCTTATGGAAAACAGTCACGCTAGAGGAAGAGGGGGGAGCCCTGGATTTAGCCGGGGCTGGGGATGAACCCTTTTTGCCGCCAGCTTTACCAGGGGAGCACCCGGCTTGAGTAGAGCACACAGAAGGGCTCCGAATGGGCGCGGAAACAACCGTGCTCATTGGCCTGGATGGGCTAGGAGCTGAGGGTGCCTTTCTAACTATTGAGGCATATGACGTCCCAGGCAGAGCCGGGCGCGCCAGGACCAAGTCCTTAGCCTCGCAGAATGAGAGTCGATCCTGGGCCTGAACGGCCAGGATTTCTTTCTCAAGGAGATATATACCACATTGTTTCGAAGAAACGGGGTGCGGCTCTCCGCAATTGACACACTTGGCCACACACGATTTAGACTTATCGTGTGCGCCCTTGGAGCAATTTACACAGACTTCGGGTGACCCCGACTTTGCACTTCTACAAGAACGATTCGTATGGCCGAAGCGGTGACAGTAATAGCACCGCCGCGGCAGTGGCACGAATGCCTTCACGCGATAGCGGTACCAACCGGCACGCACCGACTCAGGAAGCTTGTCACAATAGAACGTGACGAAGAGTGTAGGGGTGGCTCTCGAGGCCCCTCCCTGTTTTCTCATCACACGTTCGACCTTGACCGCCCCATGGTCGGCCAGCTCTAAGGTGATGTCCTCAATGGAGTAGTCAACGAGTTCCCTCGCATAAACTACTCCTTTCACAAAGTTCATGGTAGAGTGCGGCGTCACACTCACCGGGGTGCCATGAAGTGTCCGAGGAGCACTTATCTTGGCCGCCCCGTCGGGATTCGCCGCATTCACCCGAAGGCTCCCGTCCGAGAAACGGGTTACCTTCGGCTCTCTATCAATTGCACTAGCTAATCCTCTCCTCTGATGGATCATGTTGCCCTTGGCCAACATGCTGCCATCAGTGGAGCAAATAACAAGGAAGCGTTTGAAGCCAGCGGGCTCGAAAATGCCAGGTAACCTCTGAATGATGAACCCCGACGTTATCGACGCTACGCCCTGTGCACTTTTGGTCTTAGTCGGGGGCTCCAGACCCGGTAGGACAGAGGGGCCGGATGTGCTGATCTTGGCCTGGTCGGCTACCAAAAGGCTAGCAGACCCATCCGTCCCCACAGTTCCCGCGGATGGAGAAGAGCCCCGAGTCTTTCTTCTTCTTTTTAGGAGACGAGGTCGGGGAATGAACCCGTTTCTCACCTCCACCCGCAGAAGCCCCTAGGCCAGATGGACCCTCTGGAGGAGATCCCTCCCCTCCTTGTACTGCCTTGGAGACCCCAGCCGTTTGAGGATGACCTTGCATAGGGGCGGAATCGGGTTCGGTGCTGTAGGAGAGGTTGTATGAAAAGCGACGAAGTAGGGGAGAAATACAGGCTATCTGAAGGAAGGAAGAGAGGCTAAGCTGGGGCCGGACGGAGCGCTGGATGGCAAATTCCCCGCGCCCCTTACGCACCCCCCCCCCCGACATCACAGGTCCCATTGGCAGTACTGTCACAAGTTGAGTCTGGGGAGGCACAAGCCTTGGCCCCGGCAAAGTTCAATATTCTTGCCAGCAGGTCTTTGAGGGAAGCAACCGATGGGGCCTGGCTTCCCTCTCCCCCCTAAGGGGGTTTGCCCTACCTAGCCGCTTCAATGGGGAGCGGTCGGCTATGGGCTGCTTGCTGGCTTTCTTGGCAGTCCCCTTGGGAAGTAAAGGGGGGACTGCCGCTGGGAGGAGGGAGGTGCCCGAAAGCACCTCCAGACAAAGGGGTTAGAAAGATTTGGAGGGCCCCATGCAAGAGCACATGGAAGGACCTCCATTTTTCCTGTGGAACTGCCCGAGGGCAGCTCTGATGATGGACAAGGGAAAATTGAGGGGAGATTTTTCTTTATGGGAAGCAATCACTCATCACTCCTCGCAGTAGCCCAACCTGCAAGGAGTGCATACAGGGCTGGCAGAACCAGGTGCCGCCATTCAAGGCCATCCCTCCTGCCTGGTGGCCTGGCGGCTCCACCTTGGACACAGCATAAAATGTATAGTTTGAAAATAGAAAGGAAGAGGAAGTGAAATTAGAGGATGACCAGAGAAAGTTGTATGAAAAGCGAGGAGATGCAAGTGTCTGAAGGAAGGAGAAGAGGCTAAGTTGGGGTTGGACAGGGTGCCGAGTCCCATCAGCACGGAGGCCAGGATGGCAAATCACTGTGCCCCTTACGGGGCCAAGAAAATGGGACGCATAATGGACCAGCCAGTTGCAACTGCAAGGGATGGGAAGCACTAACAGAACGACTCGCTTGTAAAACACTCCTAGAATCGGAGAAAATAAGGAAATCTATGAAAGGTAAAAGAATGGTGGAAAGTTCAGAGGCAAAAATAGAAGGGGAGTCCAGTAAAGATGGCAACCTATCGAATGCTGCTATTGATTCAGTAGCATAAAGGTTTTTGTGAACCTTTTATCCAGGGGCCTACCGTACACAAGAGAGGTAACGCATACAGATCTAGAGTCGATGATAGGGAAAGGGAAGCACCCTACTCTCACAGTAAGGACTTTCCTGTGATGAACTTCAAGGTTGCGAATCAGATTGAGCATATTAAGAGCGGAAGGTGAATCCGAAGAGTAAATATGGCACCCATAGTCAAATTCAGATTGGATGAGGGCAGTGTAGTGAACAGTGTTCGACGATCACAGCCCCACGAAGTGTGGGAGAGGTCCCTTAAAATGTCTATAGATTGCAGACAGCCTGTTTAAAGAAGGCATAGATGTGGTAATCAGGATAGCATAGAATCAAGAGTTACGCCTAGGAACCGAAAATCTAAAATGAACTTGATCTCTACTTTGTAGGGAGATATGTGGCGTAGCCTTTACTCTGGTGGGTAAAGTTTTGAAACCGCACTGCCAACTGCAGACCGCTGAGGGAAGGAGATGTGAGGAACAGTAGAGTACCAAGTCATCGACACAGGGTTTTCAATAGACCCTCAGAGAGAAGATATTATTGATCGCAATTACAAAACATAAAACACTTAAAACTCTGCCCTGAGAAATTCTCTCCTCTTGTGGTTGTAGGTCAAAGTAGGTGTCTCCAAAACGTACTGTAAAGGATCAAAATGCTAAAAAAAAACCTCTGAATAAAAGACCTCTCATAACCCATACATATAGCTGCCCCTAACACGCCATATCTACATGTAGTATCGTAGGCTTTCTCAATGTCGAAAAATATGGCTAAGACTCAGTGCTTTAATGAGAAATCTTTTCGGCTCAATCACTCAAAACCTACTAAAAGGTGCAGTGAAATGGAGACATAAGTAAGTAGTTTCCCAGAACCAATTCCGACGGGCCAGCACCATCTTACCTAGCAACTTGCTCAGAAAACTAGTAAGAGCTATAGGGTAGTAGTGACCTGCATCCAATTCGTCCCTGCCCGGTTTGATAAAGGGGAGGACAATTCCAACACGCGATGATGATGGATAAGAACCCTTCACCCATATAAATTTGTATAAGTAAGGTAAGAACATGAGTGTGTGGATGAGGGTGCTGAATCATATCGTCACCTTATTAAAATAATTGCCTAAGTCATTTTTTACAACTTTTCAGGAAATAAAAAAAAACTCATTTTCTTGATTTTGGTATCAGTGCAATGCTTATCATTTTATAACTTCTTGATAGATGGACAAAAACTTTTATATGCTTTTCTTATGTGGAAAGTGTTATTCATTAAAATAAAACTAAGTAAACCAACTTAGGCAATTTAATTGGGAATGTTTACATATGACCTAGGCAAAATGGTAAAGTATCAATTACATAGTTCAAAACAGGGAAAAATTAAGTACACATTCTGAAAAGGTAGTTCAGATATTCTGAAGAAGAATTTCAGGGAAAAGTACAAAATATAGCACCAATAAATTTATTAAGACAAAAAAAAATGCTTAGACACTGATAAATATATTCAGACCCGCATACCTGAGAAAGAAACAAGAAAATTTACAGAAAAAATCCTTTTCAAAACATTGTTTCTTTGTACAGTAATACCTCACTTTAATGAACCAATTCATTCCGAGTGCTTGGTCATTAAGTGGGAGTTCATTAAGCAGGAGTCTAATTTACATAGACGCAATGAAAGAAACGGTGGTTACGTTTTCGCTGAGGAAATTTGACATGAAACCATTTATGAATGTTAAATAAGGGCAATAAGACAATAATATAGGCATAAGAAATGATTAATACATCATAGAAATAACAGTAAAGCATAAAAGAAATCATAGATATAAAATATATCGCTTACAAAGCATAATACAAATACAAATTATATGCTGCTCATTGCAGTTTCACTTTCGTCAATCGATGCTTCTTTCTCATTTGCATTCGGTTCCTTTGAAGTCGATGGAGTAGGTATCGCATCTTTTTTTTATGAAAAAATCATCAAGTTTCTTGTGCTTAAAACACGTTTTTTTCTTCTCATTATAAATTTCACGATAGCAAACAATTGATTCATTAAATCTGCTGCAACTTTTCTATTTCATTCGAAATTAGAATCTTGGGACTCGAAAATGTCGCACGGATTTTTCACACTTGCAAACGCTTCCTCAAGCCTTTTCAGAGTGAATAAATAAACAGGAGTTTCCACTGGATTATTTTCTTCTTCTTGAACTGGTTCTTGATGATCTTCCATTTCAATGGGGTCTTCATTTGTGAGCTCTTGGTCATGCTCCTGTAAAAGATCAGTTATGTCGTCAGTTAAAACATTGAGTCGCAATTTATTAGCGATTTCAACGATCTTTTCTGTTTCATTTCTAACAATGTCTACTGGTTCTTCAAAACCCTCAAAATCCTCTTTTAATTGAGGGCAAAGTTTGTGCCAAACGCCTTTCATATTTTTCTCTGAAACTTTGTCCCATGCTCCCTTTATTATTTTGACTGCTTCCAGAACATTGAAAGATTTCCAAAATTCTTTTAGTGTTGGGCCTCCTTCTGCATCAATAGCATTTATTAATTTTTCAAATGTTATACGAAGGTAATAGCTTTTAAATGTAGCTATGACACCTTGATCCATTGGTTGCAATAGTGATGTTGTATTTGGCGGCAAAAACATGAATCTAACATTAAGATGGCTATGCTGTAAAGATGATGGATGGCCAGGTGCATTATCTACAAGAAGTAGCACATGAAAGGGAATGTCTTTGTCCTCACAATATTTTTTAACTTCCGGTACAAAGTGATTTGAAAACCAGTCTTCAAATTATGAAGCAGTAACCCAAGCTTTTTTATTAGCTTTCCATATGACTGGAAGTGTAGCCTTTACAAGGCCTTTAAGTGCTCTGGGATTTTCGGCATGATGCACAAGCATGGGTTTTAATTTACAATCTCCAGATGCATTACCTCCTAACAATAATGTTAGTCTATCTTTAGCTACCTTAAACCCAGGCATTGATGACTCTTCTTTTGCAATGTAGCTTCTGCCAGGCATACGCTTCCAAAATAGGCCAGTTTTATCCACATTAAAGATTTGTGATGGCATGTAATGATATGTTTTGATGATTTCTTCTAATTCTTTCAGGAACAACTTTACTGCTTCATGATCGGCACTCGCTGCTTCTCCTTGAATTTTTATATTATGCCAACCAACTCGGTTTTTATATTGATAAAACCAGCCATTGCTTGCAACAAATGTTTCTTCACATTTGCCTTCATATTAATCTTTTAATGTCTTAAAAAGCGATAAGGCTTTCGCGCAAATAACACGTTGTGTCATAGGTATGTTCAAACGGTGTGTTTGATCGGCTATCCATGCTGACAAAAGATTTGCCAAGCGAGGAATTAGATTCAACACATCTTTATTTCTGACTCTCGTAGATTGCAGGGGACAAGCCTTTGTAACTTCTTTTAGAAATTTTTGTTTATCTTTTATGATTGTAGAAATTGTCAATTTTCCCAGAGAATATTTTGATGCGAGTGCTGTAATTGATGTCCCAGCTTCTTGTTCATTTATATCATATTTCGTTTCTTTGTAACTGTATCAGTTTTATCCGCCGTTCATTTTGGCATATTGGAAGGGTGAATATCGTAAGTTTTTTAAGTCAAAATACAATAGCAGAGAGAAAGTTAGCACAACTTGCACATACAATGTCAGAGTCTAAACTGACAAGCAGAGCACCGCGCTCTGAGCGTGTTGAGTCAAGGACACAAGCGGCTGAACGGAGAAACGAACGAACATTCGCTTGTGCAGTCTTTGGTGGACTCTAAATGCTTTTAAAGGAATCAAAATGAAATTAATTTTCTATTTAATTTTATATTTTTTTTTTTTTTTAATTTGTTCGTTAATCTACAATTCTACATATCTACAATTATTAGAAACAAATAAGTAAATAAGTATACCTTCCTAAATAGAACTTCAGACATTCTGAAAAATAAAGTAGAGGAAAACAATGAAATGATTCTCAAAACACTGTTTCCCTGTATTTTTTCACAACTATAATGTATCTGTATAGTAACCTTAATTTTTGAAAAATAAACTTAGACAAATGAAAGGGGGTTACTTAGTCGAATACTTCTCAAAATCTTGTTTCCTCATCTTTGTTCACAATTATGACTTATAGTACCTAGATCCTGTTACTATTCATTACTCGTGAGGCAAATTATCAAAAGAATTATAGCAGTCAGCTGGCATAACTGTCTTCATGGACTGAAGGTTGTTGAATTTGAGCATAGTTATAGGCAGTCATGATGAAAACAATGGGATCCATTTAGCTTCCATGTTTTGAATCCAGTATGGCATCTCCTACGTTGAGTGGATGTTGAATGACACCCTGAACTTCACTGTTCCATCACTTAGGTACATAAAAACTCGCAGATCGTGAAGCACTGGATCTCCTGACTTTTTATCAGGCATGATGCTGGTGAAGAATGAATTCTGCATCTCATGAAGTCTTGTTGTTTCATCTGTCTGACTATGTATGGGGTTGGTTTGATCCTCACACACTGAATGAGTACTGCATAATCTCGCTCTGTGAAGACAACATTTACTAGTTTTCTTTCAATAGTGCTATGCATGGAGTCGCACTCCATTTGCGTGTGGCCTGCGACAAGGTACTTCTGCACGATGCTGATGCGATGTTTTCTGGCAAGAGCAGAATAGGCATTGGCAACTTTCATGTTTTTGTTCTGGTAGCCACATCCATCACTCCAGATCACAAGCTCCTGTAAATTAGGGTTCTCTAAAATTATAGTTCACTTTTCAGGTCACCTTCAGTTTCAATCCAGATGTAGCAGTAACCTTTCTTGGATTTCAGATTAAACAGAGTAAAGTTATGTACCTGAAGCTTTGTTTTGTAGTACATGGTAGATGCCATAGTTTTACGACGCAACAGAACAGCCTGCAGATCCATAGTCCACAAAACTGACTTAGGCAGTGCTGGGAATAATGCCCTAAGTCACCTTGTGATTTAGGCAAAATGTTTACTGTGAATTCTCGACCACTCATACTCAACAAATGAGTTGGGCAAGTATATCAAAAGGTGCGCCACATCTGGAAGAACTGATTTAGGCAAAAATCCAGAAATAGACAAGAAATGACTTGGGCAATTATTTTAATGAGGTGACAAAATAAAAATGGATCCCCTCAAAGCCAGGAGAAATTTACTCATAAAGTGGCAATGCAGCACGTAATTTGTGTGGTTGGAAAACAAGGTATTATACTAAAGACTTACCTTAAAGTTTTCATAGGATAATACATTTTGTAGACGATTCTTGTCACCACAGAAAGGCTGCCACACAGGAGGAACCAGACGGTTTCTTTCCCCCAAGGGTCTCAATGCCGCAACAGAGGTTGCCTACAAAAGGAGGAATGGGAAAACAATTCTTACCTAGCCGAGTAGAAACACTACTTACAGTTACATCAGGTCAAGTTACTTTGGATGTTGTAAGTTGCCTGATGTCCCAATTCATGTCATTTCATGCAGGTTGCCATATGCTGAAGATACCCGTGGTTCAGATCAGACATTGAACTGCAGGACCCCAATGAGATGCAAGTCCTCAAATACTAATTTCTTTCTTTACTGACATTTCTCACTATACCTACCTTTCACACACTAAGGCACTGCTCTCACTAGAGATCTTTCCTTCTCTTTCCATACCAGTCTCACTCCCATGCACCAACATTGGAGCCAACATACTCTCATGCATCTGCCTGGCCCATTCCACACTCAAACCTTTTCACTAATGCTCTGATTACCACAGACTTCTTACTAAAGATAATCTTATCTGGGAGAAAATATCACATCATTACCTGATGGATCTTCATGGGGGAAGGATTGAAATGAGAGGCACAAGGATGAGCAGGACTCTTCGCCAGTTTTTTTGCTGAGTTAGGTCCTACATTGTCCTCCACATCTCTTCCTCTTTTGCGACTACTTGCTGGAGTGACAGGGGTTTGAATCTTAACTCCTTTACTTACTACAGGTTTTGTTTTATTCTTGTTCTGATTCGGTTTCTTTAGAAATCAATAAAAACAAGAATATGTAAAAGCCAAAAGAGTAAAAAATTCCCTCAATAGTGTTTCAGAAGTCAAAATAAAGCAGATAGAACTTTACCTGAGATTTCTTCTCCACTTCTCTTTGTATACTGTAATAATCCCACAATTTGCAAAGGTATTCCTCAATAGAGCTACCATCAATTAAAAAGGGTCTGTCGTTTGTAGCTTCATATTGGCAACACAAATTAATTAGCTGCTTTTCCACAAGAGGTAGTTCCTGCAGAAAAATAGAGTGGCTTAATCCTATGTATATTGAATATGTTAACTATCCTGTGGGCGAGATCCACCCAACTGGATAAAAAAAAATCCAAAGATCAGAATGAAAATTGTCAATGAGCCTGAAGCAACTTAGAAGCTGGTTGCAATGGGGGATGGAGAGAAAATGCCCAGGTAGCATGTTTTTGTTTTTTAAATACCAACCTGACATCGTGCAAGCCTTGTTTACAAATTAAAAACAAACACCAGAGAAAAAGGCCTGCTCAGACACAAAAGGTACACCAGGCTCCCTAAGCAAAGACATGCAACCAGCAATCAAACTAAATACTATAGAGGTGGTCCGCATCCTCCAAAAACTCAATCAAGCCACAATTAGGTGACAAAATTGTCTCAGGGGAAAAAAAAAACAGGGAACTTGATCCTCATAATATCGCAGGCTGGAACATTGAACAAGAATGAGTCAAATAGTTAGGGGGAGGGGGCAAGCAGTCGTTGCACTAAGGTTGAGGGGAGTGCTCCATCAGATGGAACTGTTCTCTCAAGTGTCTGATCTCAGTTGATTAAAAACCAGACATGAAACCAAATACAGAGGTCCAAGGGAAGTCGCAGAATAAATCCCAGCGAGCTGTCCTGATTCCTGTCATGTAGTTAGTTTAAAGAAGAGCAAGATGGTGGTCCAGTCCAGTCACATCAGCGTGTTCATTTTTTAATTCAACAAATCTCATCTGGTAAACACCAACAAGGGCATGGCCATCAAAAAAACACAAGAGCATATTTTAGTGAACCCAACTAGAGGGTAAATAATGTCAAGGCCAGCCTCAATCAAAAATCCCAAACAGTATTAAGATGGGAGTACATGAAACCATTCTAATAACAAGCGGTAGCAACCATGCTTAGCCCCATACTGAGAGAGGTAGCATGCACTAAAATCCCCCAGGCAGGGACATTTAACAAGAATGTGCCGAAGTCTCAGGGACGAAGCAGTCATAACAGTAAGGGCCAGGGAAGCTCTCCATCAAATAGCGATGTGTCCCAGTGTGGTGGGATTATATGTACCCCCACCTCCCCCATTTTCACTAAGATTTGGACTCAAAAGCATTAATGCCCTTAGTGGGTATAAGTCTTTGAGCAATGGAGACAGAGATACAACCTATCTGAATTTATTTCCCACAAGTATTTACATAGTTCAATGATAGTTATTTACAATCCTTTAATATATATATATATATATATATATATATCAATGCAATGTCCTGCAGGAAAAATGAAAAGGTACTTCCAAGTACTTTCACACTTTATAGAGTTCATTCTCAAGGATAACTAGAAGAGAAAATAATATATAAGCTAGTAAAAGAGAAAGGACCGCCTTAAGACAAGAAATCACCAATGAGGAAGTAGGAGAGGGATGGGTAAATTCACATTAAGATTTAGCTATAACAGGTAGCGAGGTCAAACTGAGAGGCAGAAAGAGTCAAGAACAGGGCCAAAAGGGTTAAAATTTTAGGAGCCCAGCTGGCAACTGCCTATTTGAGCATAAGCCGCCGTATTCATTACTGCCTAGTAATAAGCTACTTTAAAATAGCAACATGAAATAAAAAACAACAATAAAATAAAAAAAGGAAGAAGGCAAGAGGCAAGCTCCTTTTTTATATATATATATATATATATATAGAGCCCATCTAGCAACTACCCACTTGGGCATAAGTCGCCGGAAACACGACAGCCTAGAACTAGGCTACTTTAAAATAAAAATATGAAAACATAACAATGATAAAAATGTGAAAAACTTAACAATTAGGAAGCAATCTCCGGCAGCGGGGGAAGGTCCCCCTCACCCCGGTGCAAAAGCGTGCAACCTACAAAGAAAACAATAACAAACAAAAAAACAAAAATAGAACCTTCTTAAATAAAGGGGAGAAGCTCGGCCTCCGCCCAAAAGTCAACAAGTCAATGTGCACGAACTCGTCTTGAGTACAAGGGACAGGCGGTAGCGACCCCACCCATCCCGGTACCAGGACAGGTATCGTGCGCGAAGATCACCCAGACTGGGACATTCGACAAGAATGTGCAAACAGTCTAGGGAACGACGCAGTCATCGCAATAGGGCGCTGGTGAGCGCTTAATCAGATAGCGATACATCACACGAGTGTGCCCGAAGTCGGCTGACAGTGGAATGTATGCGGAAATAAAAGTATACCTGCTATCCAAGTACAGCTAGTTACATAGCTACTGCCTGAAAGGAGGTATTTAATGTGAAGAGAAGAATGGAGACATCATGCCGGGTATAAAGTGCACATCCTCCCGCATGAGATAGTCTAAAGAGGGAGATTAGGAAAGACAATAGAAGTAAGCAGATATGTAGGGGGGAGAGGGGCAAAGAGAGACGAAGAGAAATAAAATGATCTTAATACAAAATCAATGCAATAATTAAATAGACAAATTAGGTGCCCATAAAAATGAAAATTGCAAAAAAAAAAATTAGGAACATAAGTCAAAACTAATTCTTTAAGAATGATTTTTTTTCATAGCAGCATCAATTTTAAAAAAAGCCCAGGGGAAATGTTAAAGTCATTAAATTGGCTTATACATGAACATTCAACAAGGTTTCCTTTAATTGAGTCATATATATACAGTAAACCCTCGATATAACGAATTTTGGATATAACAAACCAAATTTTCTGGCCGAACTCCATGCTGCGACTCACTGGCTCACAACTCAGTCAGCTGTGAACATCACGCAGGAGAGGTTGTTTTGGCATTCTCTTACTCCTCCTCCTTCCTCTCTTCACAAGTGCTACTTACTACTCCATAGAATGAACAAACCATTGGATATAGCGAACTTGGTTCATTATTTCATTTCTATCACTTTTAATGAACGCCCCCACACCCCATATAGTTTGTTATATTGAGGGTTTACTGTATATATATATATAGGCGATGAGGCAACTACACAAATAGGATATATACAATTTGTACAATGGGACAAAGTTTCCAAGGAGTAAAAAATTAAACTAGATTCAAAATAAGAATTTTATACTAATTTTTTTAAAGACGGGTTCTTCTATCAATGCCTCTGTACAAATGACCAAGGAGTGGGAAATTCAGTGAATGGTGCCCCTGAGAGAAGCAGGCCAGAGAAGAATGTGGTTCTGAGGAGCAGAACACTTCCAGAGAGGAGGCAGGCACCACAAGGATTACATTCAGCTTGGCCTAGGTATCTTGTTTTATATGGTTCTCAGATCGAAATGACCCTGGCTGTGGTGGACTACATTTTGATTCTTTGAACTTTAAATAATTACTAATACTAAATAGTTTAGTGAGTTAATACTCTTCTTAAAAGGCCTTCAAATTTAACAACTTTGCAGAAATTTAGCTTAATTACAATCTCATGCAAAGTGAAAAATAAACAAAATTATATTAAGCACAAATAATATATAAATATGTCAAAATAGACAATTTAACCCACCCAATCTTTTTCATACACAAAGAAAGAAAATTAGGGTAAAAAAACCCACTAGAGAATGATAGTGAAAATCTATAGCAAAACAAATGGGGAGAATCGACTCCCACATACCTCTGTCACATGGCGAGTATGCTGATTCAGACTTAGGCAACAATAAAATATATATATATGTACAAGAGCAGCAGCTTCGCCACTCCTTACAGAAGGAACTTCACCATTTTATTTTTTTTCTATTATAAAGGAATTATTAGACGTAACTTTGATAAAAAATGTAAATATACTTAGGTGACAACCAAATAAAAGAAAAAATCTTATTCAAAACTTCAAAAAATCTCGTTCTTAAAATATAGGGTTTTGGAAGAGGATAACATTAATCCGGTGACTGACCCAACACCAAAAAGGTAACTACAATGGAGGGTCGCCCTAAGAATTTGATTATTCCAAAGTTGGAGACTGCAGGAATCAATCTACAAGAATCTGGCAGGCAGTCTGGGGGACTAAGCAATTATCACAGTAAAGTTCTAGGAAACCCTCCTAAGTGCAAGCCAGAAAATGCCCGGAAGCCACCAAGGGGTGGGTAAGTCAATGGCAAAAGTTGAATCGCAATGGCACGCAACTTTATATTTATGTCAGCCATCTCTGCTTGCAATGCAGTCAGAAGGGTTTAACCTGATTCCTGCCATTTAGCCAGATTAGGAAAGAGCAAATTGCTCGTCTCATTGCCCAGTCCACGCAGAATGTTTGTCACTCTCATTTCCCACAATCCACCCACATCCAGGAATACAGAAGAAGATAAATCGCTTAAATCCTTACAATTCACAGCAGTGGTGCAATCACAGATACTAGGAACTAAGGTGTGTGGAGATTCTAAATCTGAGGGCATGAAACATAATCCCTTGTACTGAACAGTGTATTGCAACCAGCTTGGTCATGAATATGAGCACTGTCTGGAAGAGACTGTCTTCAGATAAAGGGGAAAAGGCATAAAAGCTGACCCCCTCTTCAAATTTTGAGCAAGTCATGGTTGGCAAAATGTGTGCTCAAAGAAATCCAAACCCAATACTCTTGATGGTAACAAACGTTGAGGTGATACCCTCCAGAGTTGCTATCTGTCTGAGAGGAACACTGAACTCTCAAATGAGTTGCCTGGCCCTAAATGCTTAGGGTATGTTTGGCATCTCAAGACAGCATTGAGATTGGTGGCAGATGAAATGAGAGAGATGTGGGAGGTAACTCAAAAAACAGACCTGTTCATATAGAGCAGAAAGAAAGGAGGCTGAGAAAAGAAAATAAGATTAAAAAATGATGGGAAAGGATAGGTTTAAATCTCCCTTTGAAAAAAGGAGGAATGGGTACAGGTAGTTGGTTACTATTCTCATAAGTAACCTCCCCACCCTTGCACATTCTTTGTAAGTTTTCAACCCTAAACTTCTCATACTGGTAGTTCTTCACTATCTTTCCCCACCAACCATTATTCTCAAAGTGTCTACTTGTACAGGACTTATACACTAAAACCACACAGTTTCATCTTTGCAAATCTCAATTTCTACATCAACTGCTTTCCCATAAGGTGGGGCTGAAGGCATATCAATGCCCTTATCAACATGAATGGACAAGGTCTACAAATGACCATGAATAATGCACTCTCAGGAACAGCTTTTAATTGTAAAGATACAGAGACCAGTTGGCCTCCATCCAGCCTTAGTTACCTTTTACAGCATATGCAGGAAGAGGTATGGGTATTCTTAATGCCTCAAACATAGGCTAACCTTAAAATCACTAAATTCTCAAGCTCACACCCGTCCAGAAGGCACCATATCACTCATTCAAAAGCATACCCCCTCCCCCCACGATTTGCACAATAAAAGCACCAATGATCAAATGCCAAAGTTAATTACTGTTCCATATAGCCATCATGCCTTCCCTTATACCTACCACTATGATTCACAAGAAAATCACTGACCATCAAATGTCAAAGTTGATCACCACTCATTCATGGTTTTGGGCCATTACTGCTGTTATGTAGGCAGGGTAGAGAGTACAAAATGATTTATTAATACCAAATAGCAGCAAAAGAAAAGAAAATTATACAGATGAATTTAAGAATCATTTTCCTATAAGTTAGACTAGAACAAACAGACAAAATTAAATACTTATCCACACACCATTTTGACTCTTTTCCTTTCCTTTTCTTCTTGAAGGAGTGCTCCCCCTCTTGTATTAAAAAGTCTGGTTGGGTCTTTCACTTTCTCCTCTAGTTGCCGCATGTTGTCAAACAAGGCCAGAAAATGATCAATTTTCCTCAAAATATGGGAATGATCATTGTAATAATTCTTCCACTTGTTCACTTCTCTTTCTAATGTATCTAGGACTTTTTCTTTCTCTTCTGACAAGCAAAAAGAGAAGATTAATTGACATCTAAAAAAACTTGAATGATAGAGAGAAAAGGAGGGGAAAACTTGAAACAGCAATAGAGCGACTGCAAACACATATAAATTGCCTTACTCAATTTCAAGCCTAATAATAGGCACATTCTTTTCTTAAAAAAATAAAGTGAAAAACACCCCAAAACACAACAAAAATGAAGCAAAAAAGCAAGCAGGAGAATAAAATGGAGTCCAGCCTCCAAAAATTTTAAATATGTACTTCACAAGTGTGTGCACTATTATGTACAAGGGACCATCGGTAGCGACCCCACTCATCCCAATACTGGGACAGGCAACATGCACAAAGACCACCCAGACTGGGACATTCAACAAGAATGTACCTAACAGTCCAGTTGTCACAGTAAAGTGCAGGGAAGAACTCCATCAAATGCTGGTGCATCCTGTGAGTGTGCCCGGTTTGAAGAGGAGAGAAAGCACCTGGAGCAGTTTGGGCATTGGGAACAGTTGCAGTGCAATGACACACAACTCAACTTTAAGTTCCTCCCAGCCATCTCCATCTTTTTGGCGAGGCAGCCCAGATGGCTGACCTAATTCTTGCTATGTATCAGATTTGCAAAAGTTCTACTTTTCCAACATGTATTATTAAAACATCTTTCCTATGGTGTGCGGGTGTGCTCAGATGGAAGTGAAAAGAATTGAGATCTCTACTAAACCTGCATGCAGGGCACAACATCCAACATCACAAAGGGGCTCAATGTCAGCTGGATGACCATCCACAGTCGCTATAGTGCATGTAGGCATATCTTTTCTTTCTGAGGGCTGATGACTCAGGAAGTGGATGGTGTGCAAAATGACCAGATGTTCTAGAAATAGTATTCAGGAGAAGAACGAGAAAGTGGTCACTACCCTGAAGGTCATCAAACATCTCACACTCAAAATCTGACTGTACATCATGAGAACAGGAGATATTGAGACAGAAAAACGAAGTGGTTATCATCAGGCAGTGAGTTGTAAACTCATCCCCATTTAGGACACCAATTTCTAACTCATCAATAGGGTCAGAATGGACCTGCCCCTGGATATCACGTTGTCCTCCCACGAGGAGGAAGGGGGGGTCTACCAAGCAGGAAAAGGGCCTCGGCAACTGTGCCACAATGGTGCAATGTATGCGGAAATAACAGTACACCTCCTATCCAGGTGTATCTGCACTACCATTGCCTGAAAGATGGAATTCACAGCAAATAGAACAAAAACAGGCTGGGTGTAAATTGCGCAACCCTCATCCAGTGGTATTAGGGTTCTCAAAACACTTAAACCACAGGAGGGTGGGGAGAGGACAGAGTGTAGCCCCTCAATTAGCTTCGAGTACACAGCAATTCCAATGAAGGAATATGTCCCCCAGGCCAAGCACGGACAAGATGCAGGGTCCTCTTTGATGAGAAGAAACTCATGGGAATGGCCATACACTCCCCTGAGGCAAAACTCAGGGGGCTGTTGGGCCCAGGATGGCAGTCTTTCCCTCCCTCCACCTCAAAACCTTTGGAGAATGAGTTGGCTTCAGAGGTGGGGTCCCTCTTTTGGAGGTTGGAGTGTCTTGGAGCCACACAAGTGAGCCTTGGGAACCGAAGCGGCCTTGATGCTCTCCTCCTTTTGGGGAACATCTTTACTAGTCCTTGAAGAGGGTCTCATGACCACTTTCAAGGAATTTGCCTCCTGTAAGTTTAACGTCCTGGTGGAGGCATGTGGCGATTGGCTTATGGTAAACGGTCAGGAAGAAGCTTGGTTTTAGCCAAGGTTGAGTGTGAGCCATTTGTGATGCCAGGACTACCAGGGAATTGCACCCACAAAGGGTTCTGAATAGGCAGAAACAACCTTGATCATAGGGCTTGGAGGGGCCAGGAGCAGAGTGTACCTGCTTAATTTTGGAGGCATAATTCATCCCAAGTCACAAGACAAAGTCCTTAGAGTTGGGTCAGCCACTGAACAGCCAGGACCTTTTGAAGAGAGAGATGCAAAATGACTTCAAAGAAGCAGGGTACAGCTCTCTGAATTGACACACTAAGGACTCATTGTATAATGTCTTTGAGGAATTTACAGTTGTTTATAGTACCCTGAGAGCAAATGGAATCTCTACTCCTTCCAACTGGCTGGGAAATTAAGGGAGAAAGCTCTGATCCTACAACCTGTGTTGTAGACCCTGTCAATGTTACAGCAATTAAGTGGGGTTGTGGCGTCTGTGAGGCTGTCCTGGGGGGACCAAGTTAGAGTGGGAGGCTGTTGCATGTTGTGGGAATTTTATAGCTAGGAAGTGAAAGTTCTGTGGCAACTTAACCCCATGTGGAATACATCCAAATGGGGTGGTTCTTACCCCCCTCCCCTGTCCTACAGGGTTGATAGAGTTTAAAAGACTTTTCTGCTGGCCCTGCAATTTACAGACTAATACTAGGCTAGATTAAAAACCAAATAGAGAAAAAAGGAGCAAAGGCTAAGAGACAAGCTAAAAAAGGAACAACAAATAAGAACAAAAAGGCAACAAGGAGGAAGAGCGCTCCGGCGTCAAGGGGTAGGCCTGCCTCCCACCGGAACAAGAACATGTGACCCACAACAAAAGGTCAAATAAAATGGTGGAGGATAGCTACCTCCAAAAAGTCATATAGTCTGCAAGTCTATGTGCATGAACCAGTCCCGATTAGAAGGGACAAGCGGTAGCGACCCGACTCATCCTGGTACCGGGATAGGTAACATGTGCGAAGATTGCCCACATTGGGACATTCAACAAAAATGTGCTGAACAGTCTGAGGGACAACGCAGTCGAGCGCTCCATCAAATGGCGGTGCGTCCAATTCGGGAAGGACAAAGCAACCTGAAACTATTGCGGCATTGGGGTAGGTAAATGGGAACAGCCGTGGTGAAATAGCACATAACTTTAAGTTCCCTTCGACTGTGGCATCAGATATTGCAAACTAGAAAATGCGGAGAGTTCAATGCCCTGAGAGCACTTTGTGAGTCGCTATAAATCACCATCCAGTCTTGGAAACGAGCATGTGGCGTGATTTCCTGTACCGAGCAGTGTATTAGAACTATCTCAGCCTGACAGAGCCCCGCTGACTTCAAAGAAGGGATACAGCATGCAAACTGACACCCTCTTGGGACTTGGAACCATCTGTATACACTGGCAGTTTCAGAGTGACACAGTGTGCTCCAAGAATGCCAAACGCAATACTCCCGACAATGTAGAAGCTTTGGGGGCAGGGGTGTGGCATTGGTGTGGGCAGGGTCTCTCTGTGGCATTGGCAAAGTCAAGATTAGCTGTGGATGCAGTGAGAGTTGTTGGCGACTGAGGGAGGCATCGACGCAAAGGGAGTGGCACTTTCCCAGCATCGACAAGTAGGCTCTCAATGGGGAATGCGCGGAAGGAACCATTTAACAGGCGATGATCAGTGTTCTGGATTGAATCCACTTTCCACAGTACACGCTCGGCTGCATAAAACTCGCATCCATATTCAAGCTACGAACAAGCAAAGGATTGGTAAAAAAGTAAGGCAGTAGCCCTTTCAGCACCTCAGCTACTGAATGTCACGGAACAAAGAATATCCATGGCACAGGTACAATAAACCCTAAGGCTGTGAATATGAGCCTCCCAGGTGAGGCGTTGTCAAATACAAGACCAAGGAAATGGTGCAAGTCCACCACTTCCAGAAACAAATCTGGGTCAGGGAGGAGCTGTGGATGGTGACAAAAGTGCACCACCTTAGTCTTGGCCAAGGAAAACCAAAAGCCTGTGGCACAGTTTGGAATAGCGAGACTCAGTTCAATGCCTGTTGGAGTTGTCATATGGGCTGCGCTAAGTGATCAAAAGGTCGTCCACGTAGAGAATAGCGAAAACATCTTCTGGCAGCAATGAGGTAATGCCCTTGATGCCTGTGGCAAAGAGTGTGACACTAAGGACACTTCCCTGCGGGACACCCTTCTCCTGCTTCATTGGGTCGGAGAGGGCTGCCCCCACCCATACAGGGAATCAACAATATCAGAAAAATTCAGAAATAATGATTAGTAGGCATCCAACATGGGGTGGAACTTGTGAAAGCTGCACTGTGCAAAATACAGATGGCCTCCGCAGTCCAGGAAAAGAAGCTAATCTAACATTTACCAATTTCTCCATCAAATTGGGCGGAAACTGGCTGGGGTAGAGTGATCTCTTCCAAGTATGCAAAAAGCGAGCACAGTATCCATTCGCCACGAGTCTGGGAAGATACCCTATACCCAGATCCTGTTGAACAAATCTAACAGAAAGACCATGCCTTGCTCACCCAGGTGTCGAATCATGATGTACAGTACATCCTCCGGACCATGGACAGTGTCCTCGCATGAAGTGAGAGTGGAATGCAACGCAGTCAATGTAAACCTGTCATTGAGGTGTTCTCCGCCTCTGGAAATCAAGTCAAGTTGTTGGCCTTCTGTGACATCACAGAATGTGGAGAAAGTTGTGACGGACTCCACCACGGACACAGGTTCTGAGATTACAGTCCTCCTGGAGAATGAAAGGGGTCTCCTGCGCTAACTTGCCGCGAATCCTTGTGACTTTCTTCCATACCTCTACTAGAGGGGTCTTTCCATTAAGTGAAGACATATGCCTGTCAGTAAGAGTGGTGGGTGTGCACACCTCCACAGTAGTGGCACATATTCATTGATGCAATAACAACCAACTTGAAAGCCCTGATTAAGGGAGCTTGTCACAATCGAATGTGACCAGTGTAATGGTAGTCTTTGTGTTAATACTTGTGCAATGACACACAGACCAGCCGTTGCCCAATCTACTCGTCAATCCCATGGGCCATAGCTCGCAAATGAGCAGCTAGAGAGGGTAGATTTCCTTACTAGGTCATACTAATCATTGACAGGATGGCCAGGATATGAAGATCTGTTGTGGCCGACAGAGACGGGGCCCATTTTAGTTGCCCTGGCTCCAACAAGACACTAAAGCCCACACACCATAAGTAGTACAGCCTTATGCACCAAAGAACAGCTGCAAGAAGGTGGTCAGACCATTACACACAGCTAATGGGTAATTGTGACAAAATGCATCTTCACATTAAACCATCCCAATGTCCAGGACCCTAACTCCTGGTCTCTTGTGAGCTGAGGGAGTTGTTTATATAGATCCAAAGCATCTCTTCTAACATAGCATGATGAAAAAGGAGTCGTAGAGAAAAGTGGGGATTGCAGGAGCCTCTCCAGTTCCTATCAGAGTTGAAGTAAACCGGGTCACAAGGCCTTCCCTATGTATACTCAGGCTGGGAGGATGTGCTGCTCCCCCAGGTACCCTCCTGCAGGGTGAATAGTGGCAAAACAAAACAAAGTAATTTGTCAATTCAGCAAATACAGAAGACTCACATTTGTCTACAATGTGGGCTAGACATAAAACATGCACAAACCGAAAGAGAAAGGCATTGCAACAAATCCTCTTGCCCTTTACCTGGCAAGATGAAGATTCTTCCTTCACCTCCGTCGTCATTTTTATATCATTACATAATTATGGTGTGAAAGTGCTTTGAAGGAAGGAAAATGCAGGTGAAAATATTTTGGATTTTGGTTCGACCTAAAAATGACTTATTTTATTATTTATTTATAATTAGAGGGTGGGGGGAGCAGTTTGCATTGTAAAATTTACTATATGTGGACATATAAAAAGGATGGAAGAGCAAACGGGGGTGGACAACCTTGGCCGTGGCTGGGTAAAAGCGTGAGACTATATCCCTTTTTTAAAACAGAAAAACTAATGGTGGCAGTTTCACTATGTAGAGAAAGGATGAAGTGGGAAGGAACATCAATCATAAGGATAAATGGAGAGAAGCAAGAGAAAAGGTTCAGATGATAGAAATTGCAATAGGAAGCACAAACACCTTAAATAATGAGTAAAAAGAAGTATAAATATGGGAAAGTTCTTTAAAAAAATTTAAATTTGAACATAGTTATGGCCAATTTTGAGTGAGTGGTATCTTCAGGAGGAACAAAGTGAATCAAGGATACAATTTATTCACCAGCATGCTGAGTTATGACAGCCATAACAAAGAACATAAAAGGTCTAACCTGACAAAAATGGTATTAAAGAATTTTTCTGACTCTCTCCGACATAGCATTTGGCCCACCATTTCTCCAGCTCAGTGTGCATTTCTTCAATGAAACGATCCATATTTTGAAGTCTAAGATTTTTTAATTCAGTGAGGTACTCTTTAAGCTGTGAAAAAGTCTTTGATATTAAAATATTCTTCATTATATTGACTATAAATATACCTATAGACAAAGGCAACAAATTTTCCAAACAAACTTTTTTCCCACAATGAAGGCACAATGTAGGTAGAGGCAAATATGTACATGATAACATCAACAAATTACTTGAGAGATAACTTACTTTTATTATTGAAGATGGAGTATGAGTTGGAACAGTAGACAAAAATGCTTCTTTGCTCTCTTCTGGCACTTGAAGAAGACTCCAGAGGGAAGAAATCCTCTCTCGTAATTCAAGTGATTGAGATTCCACTTCTTTTACTTCAAATTCTAGATCACTCTGCAGTTTCTGCCAATATAACCAACTTCATCACCAATGATAACTTTTCACATGAAACATTATGAGGTCGAATCTGAGTCAGCCTGGTGAATTACTGGTAATGGCATAAATGTGTGGAAACACTGCCTGCCGCATAGAGCAATACATTAAATTTAACTCATCATGCCGCTACCTACAAGGTCCATACTATCCTCATTGAAACAAGCAAGACTGAGATATATCAATAGGCTGTGATTTTTTTAGGGGCTATTAATTTTTGCCACTTTCTTCAGTTGCCTTAAGAATATGTTTTTGAATGAGAAAATTTAAACTATATTATTTTTGCAACTGCATAGCATTAGCTTGGTAATTCTAAGGCTGATTAAAAAGTAAATCTAATTTCCTCCAAAAAATAACATTCTACTTTCTTAAAATAGGAGGCAATGCTATAAATCAACAATTTTCATTCAAATCTTGCTTTGATTCATTCTTGTTTTACACACAATCACATTAGTGCCAATAAGAAAACAATGAAAATAAAGGATTATGCCACAAGAGCAAACAACACAAATCAATTCACAAGGACATCTGAGAGCAATGAGCTGGGAACAACAATCTGTTGCTGCCAATCTGATTACTAAATTACCAGATGTTTTTGATTGGTATTTTCATTCTGTCATGAATTGACAGTTTTTAACTATTTATCCTATTGTTTTCAATGGTGAGTGTTCTATTCTTTTGCAAATACTAGTAGTACCAATATATATTAAATATATACTAACCATTCAGATCACACCAAGGTTACCGGGTGTAGTGGCTATATTGACAAAATATATTAATATGCCAAAGTATGACATTAAATCACACCCATCCAGCACATCATTTCCAAGTGCATCTAGCAGCCAACCCAGCTGGATGCAATTATGGTGTGGGAACCACCCCACTTGGATGCAATGTACATTAGGTTAAGCTGCAATTGAACTACAACATCTTAACTGGTGCATGGTAGGCTAGAACATAGGGGAAGGGGGCGGGGGGCTATATAATTCTGGTAGCATACCTCTCCTTTAACCTGGTTCCTCAGGACAGCCTCACTTAATTGCAATAGCATTGATGGGGCCTACAACGCCAACAAACTCAGAGAGAAAAACAAACAGCTAGGTACAATTTGATTGTCACTTCTTGCACAACAAAATAACAAATCATTATCTCAGGCAGTGTTGGCACTTGACGGAGTCCTTCTTGACAGTCCCCATATTTAACAGTGAAAACTGTGGTGATCCTGGACCTAAGCTCTACTATGGTGAAGAATGGGAACAGATTGGTCTCTTCTCTCTCAACCAGACCCCACACAATAGCCCAGAAGGGTGCAGTCTGGGGGAGTCAGGAGATCAGATGTTTGGAGTGATGTAGTAAAAGAAATTGTCTGACAGCCAAGACCAGGTCCTCCTGCTTGTGTGGCATGGTGCAGAGTCCTGCTCTCACACATACAACCTTCCAACCTCCACGTCCAGGATTGAGGGCAACACCATCTCCTCCAGGCACTTGATGTAAACCTCTAAGAAGATAGACAGGAGCATAATGTGGCCCACAAGTTACACCCCACTTTGGAAATTCTTCCAAAAGGTTATATCTGATACATGGTCAAAAGTTTATTTACCATAGTTACACAACAGCAAAGTAATCGAAAATTGAACATCTTATGTATTTTGTATGTTGAATACAAATTGGTATCATTTTACAAAAATAGTAGAACATTACTATGATTACAGCAAAAATATCAAACCAACGTTTCAAAAAGTATCCGATACATCTATGAAAACCAGTTAGAATTTGGTGATATGACCTTTTGTTGCTAGAACAGCTTCCAACCGTTTGTAGGTACCTTGGCCCATTCTTTTTAAATCTGTTAGATTTATTGGGTCCCTTTTCATAATCTTTAGTTTTAATTCTCACCACAGGTTCTCGATAGGATTTAGGTCTGGCGACTGACCTACACTGCAGTACCCTTGGCTGTATGTTTTGGATCGTTGTCCTGCTGGAATGTCCATCCTCTTGGTAACTTCAAATCATCTACAGATTGTAAGAGATTATCATCCAGAATCCTGTAATACATCTGAGCATTCATTTTCCCTTCAATAATATGGAGTCTTCCAGGACCTACAGAGGAGAAGCAGCCCGATACCATTATGGTGCCTCCTCCAAACTTCACTGTTGGCATTGTGTTTTCAGGATCATGCGCTGAGTTTTTCTGCCTACAAATGTGACTAACACTATTCTGCCCAAATAACTCAATCTCAGTTTTGTCAGACCATAGTACAGTGTCCCCAAAACCTGCAGGCTTCTTTAAATGTTGCTTGGCAAAATTCAGATGATTTCTGACATGAATTGGTTTCAAGAAAGGTGTCTTTCTTGGTGAGCAAGAATGGAATCCCTCATTCCTAAGAACTGCTCTAATTGTATTTTTGCATACATTTGTCACATTTGCTTCCAAATCTTTCTGAAGTTCAGATTGAGACACTCGAGGATCCTTTACTTTACGGACTATATGTTTAGCCACAGTTTGAAATTTTAGATAGGACGTGAACCCGCAAATCGTGTCTTGGTATTTTTTAGCATAGATGAAATTTTTCTATAGCTCAAACCACTTTTATGTAACTGAACAAGTAGTTCTCTGCTCCTTTTTGGCAATTCTTTAGTTTTCGCCATATTAGAATTAGTATTGAATGAGAAGTAGATTATTTTTCTAGAAGGTTCTACAGCATTCCTGTCACGTAAACCACTCTGGAATGTTCAGGAATTATTTATTATCGCTTTAAAACTAACTTTGTCGGTGTGTTGGATACTTTTTAAGGCAATAATCTAACACTTTTGTCGATATAATATCAATGGTTTACTATTTTGTGTATTCAACATACAAAATACATAAGATGTTCAATTTTTTATTATTTTGCTGTTGTGTAACTATGGTAAATAAACTTTTGACCATGTATCAGATATTTATTGCACCTACTATATAAATATATATATATATATTAGGGTGGATCACGGATATGATAAAAATTTGAAAGTGATCTTTTTGTTTCTGCACTTGTGAATTATTGTGAGGCTTCATGAGAAACTCCCAAATCCTGAGTTTAATCCAAATCCCTTAGCATAGCGTACCTACCATACATTGGTGAGTTCAACTCGGAAACAGACTGACCTGTTTTTGTTGGGATAGACCCTTGAAGCCCTCAGCCAGATTGTCCTTCCAACAGGGTAAGATGTTCTGTGGCGACTCTTCTGTCATGGATTGAACAGCAAAAGCTGTCATCACAAAGTCGTCAAAGTTTGGGAACGTGCCAAAATTCCTCTTGTCCCGCTGCAATCAATCATGAAAAAACTGGAAACCCTCGTCGGGAAGTACGAAGTCCGTAAAAAGGTGAAAAAACATCAATCTGAGGGGGACAAGGTCTCCGACGCCCTCCTCCAGGGACACTTGTTGTCACTGGTCGACATCGCAGCCCCTGCCACTTCTTCCTCCATGATCCACCTCAACCAGGACAAGAACTTCCTCGATGGCCAAAGGGGCCAGAGGAAAATGGTCATGAGTACTCTTGACAAGGAGAGCGTGGCAAAAGAGTCTAGGTTCCACAATAAGTGGCCCACTCTCGTACATGCCAATTCTACGATCATCAACGACCCTCGGTTGGCTGACCATGATGAATGGAAGAGGACAACCCTTGAGGCTCTTGCCAAGGCGGCTGGAACGACAAGAGACGATTATAAAAAGTTCACGAAACTAACGGCAAAGGCCATTGAGGGGGAGGTTCCCATCACCTTCCACAAACCAGAAGCTCACCACCATGCAAGATGGATGGCGAAGGCGATCTACATGCTCAAGATAACGATGTTCAAGGACGAGTTAGAACTCATGCCAGGGGAACTGCGTAGCCTCCAGGAGATGAGTGTGTTCATCATCCTAATCTACGCCTGTGCCAGGTTTGAGGCTACCTTGGCCACAGACGCTCCTTTCAACGATCTCACTCTCTTCCAGGATCTCCACAACTACAGAGACCTCAACTCAAAGATCTTGGAGGCCACGGTGAAGACCTTCAAGCGGCACTTTTGGTACTTGGGGATGGACCTCATCAGCAATAAAGGCACGATCGAGGAGAAGAGCAAGATGGTGGAGAAGCTGGTCATTGACAAGGACCTCGACAAGAAGCGATGGACGACAGCGCCCAAAGATCCTTCTTCGGTTACTTTGAGTGACCTTGTCACCAAGCAGTCACTTTTCTCCTTCACAGCACTAAAGTTGGATGCTTCGTTTCTCCAATCTCCTGTGCTCAGTTGGAAGGAAAACGATGTGTACAACCAGGGAGAGGAGACCGTCCACCATCTAGCAGTGACCAATGATGCAGCGGAACGGGCGATCAAACTGATCATTAATTATTCACAGATCCTCACCAAGGACGAGAGCAATCGACAAACTCTCCTGCAAGCTGTCGAGCGCCACCGACGGCTGAACCTGAACCCTAACTGATCTCACACAAGAATATACAAATCGTTATTTCACCCATTTTCAGTTTTATTTGTATAGTATCAGAGTAATATTCCTCTCATATACACTGCTGTATTGTGAAATTTTCCTAGAATAGTTATTTACCTCACTTCAGAGCAAATAGTTTCAGTTCTGTGGCATTTATAGTTGATGCAAATAAATAAGCTTGAGAAATGAACACTTGTATGGTCTCAAAAAATCAACTACTTTGTGCGACCCCCAAATCTTAAAAAGATTCACATGAAACTTTGTGTTTTTTTTTCTTGTTATTCCTCACAATAATTCATGGGTGCCATAAGAGATTTCAAACTTATATTTTTTTACCCACCCTAATTTATATATTATCTTTAGAATCCCAAGTCATACTACAACTTTTTAGCATCCCTAATATTATTTTATCAAAAAGCTTGAAAAATCTGTATACTCTGATAACACCAGTGGTTCTTAACCCCTTAAAAAAAATAAATAACATCTCTGAGTCCAAAACCATCCCCTAAATGATAATCTACCATACAATGACCTAGAAGAAACATCCATCTTACATCACAAACAGGTTGCCATGGTGAGGCTAGTGTAGTCCCTATTAAAAACTAAACAAAACCGCCACACTTTTATGATGTGACACAAACAATCTATGCACACAGCCATTTGGGAAGCGATCCAATGACAGCAAGAATATGAATAAAATTAGGCCAGGCCAAAGTGGATTTGCTAACAACAAAATGGAGTCTGGATTCAGGTCGACTTTGTGCCAGCTATCAATGTCATAGCAATAAATGATTTAGATTCTTATTAAACGTAGGTTCCCCCCAATGAGTTACTTAAAGGAAGTTAAGTGCCATCAAATGTCCGGAGGGCACTAATCATGGCCGCCTCAGAGTGATTCGACACATTTGCCAAAAGACTGCCATCTGAGAAATGGGTCACCTTCAGTTCTTTACCAATCACACTAGCTAAAGCTCTCCTCTGATTGATCATGTTGCCCTTAGCCAACATGCTGCCATCAGTGAAGTGAATAACTAGGAAGCGTTTGAAGCCAGCAGGCTCGAAAACGTGGGGTAGTATCTGAATGAGGGCCCCAATGTAATCGAGTCTCCGCTCTGCGCACTAGCACTTTAGGTCTTAGTCAGGGGTTCCACCCCCCTCTGGGGGAGATCTTGGCTTGGTCGCTTACCGAAGTGGCAGCAGACCTATCCATCCCCGCAGCCCCCACGGATGGAGAGGAGCCTGGAGTCTTCTTAGAAGAGATGGGCGGGGAATGAACTCGCTTCTCCCCTGTGTTGGCAGGAGCACCCAGGCAGGATGGACCGGCCTCAGCAAGGTCCTTTTCCAAGATGGATAAGGTCCTGGCGGTCGTAGAGGCACCAGCCAAAGAAGGAGATCCCTCCCCTCCTTGTACTGCATTGGAAACCCAAGACATTTGAGGAGGACCTTGCATAGGGGCAGCCTCGAGTTCAGTGCTCCGCGCTCCAGGGGGCTCCAGTTGGCCATGTCCCCCTAGGACATCACAGGTCAAATTGGCAGCAGTGTCACAAGTCGAGTATGGGGAGGCACAGGCCTTGACCCCTACTAGGTTTAATATTCTAACCAGTAGGTCTTTTGAGGGAAGCTACCGATAGGGCCTGGCTTCCCTCTACCCCCTACCAAGCTGCTTTGATGGGGAGCAGTCGGCTATGGGCTGCCTGCTGGCTTTCTTGGCAGTCCCCTTGGAAAGTAAAGGGGGAACTGCCACTGGAAAGGAGCCAGACAAAGGGGTGAGGGAGAGTCCCCTACACCCATAGGCGAAGGAGAGGAGTAAGCCTCCTCTCAGAGATATTTGGAGGGTTCCCTGTGAGAGCACGGGGGGGAGGGGGCATTTTTTCTGTGGAGCTACCCGAGGGTGGCTTCAACAGTGGAAGAGGGGAAATTTTTTAGTTTTGTCATCATTGGGCATGGTGACCCTAATTTTTTTATGGGATGCAGACGCTCAACACCCCTCACAGTAGCTCACTCTGTAAAGGGTCTGTACGGGGCTGGCAGAGCCAGGTGCCACCATTTAAGGCCACCCCTCCCGCCTGGTGACCTGGCGTAAAAAAATAGATAGTGAAGTGAGAAGGAAAAGGGATGTGAGAAAGGTATGGGTGGGGATGAAGCAGGTTGTTAAAAACCCACCATCCTAAACCGGAGCTCAGGGGTTAGGGAACATTGTCCCCTCCCCCCTCAGCCCCAATTCGGGATAGTTGGCTGAGAAGGTCAGCATCTATCCTGTGAAAATAGAGGCTGACCAGAGAATGTTGTGGGAGAGGTTGTAGGGGAGAAATACAGGCTGTCTGAAAGGATAAGAGGCTAAGCTAAGGCCGGACAGGGCACTGAGTAGTAGCTCAAGAAGGGTTTGGGTGATGTCCACACCGCAGCATGAACAGGTGGAGTCTGCCCTCAGAGAGTGGATATAGGTAGCCTGTGCATGCAGTAGGGTGTGTGGATGGGAGAGTTGACAGCTTATCTCTAATGTATAAATTATGTTTTAATGTTTCTTTATGGCAGTGACTGATCTTTGATTGTGAAAATTCAAAACATTTACCAATGTTACAAATCCTGAGTTGTGACCATTTTTAAAAAATTTTGAATAATTTGTGGTTTCTCAAAGTTGTTTTCATTCAAGTACAGTATTACAAAGTGAGGGCAGAGACAAATGCTATAATATTTACAAATGTATATATACTTTAAAGTGCCTATAGTCTTAGGTTTATATGCTTTTCCAACCCCAGAATAGAATATTGTTTTTAAGCAGTCTACATCATTAACCTTTTTCATGTATTCCTGTGCTTTCTCTTTTAATTTTAGTGGTCCCATCTGTTGGCCACCTACAGGGGGATAGCAACAAAAAAAACCCCTCAGTTCTTACCATTCATTCACCTCTTTCTTTCCCATGTCTGTCACTGACGCCATGTTTCTCTAAAAACAAGGAGTGAAAAAAAAGATGTATCGTCCTTTTCTTGGCTCACAGAAATACCCTGCATTACTTAAAACAAGAAAAGGATAAAGAACTATGTAAATCTTATAAATACTTTGACACTTTAATTTGTGAATTAACCAACCTTGATATCAAGTAAATAAGGTTTTGTCAAAGAATGCTCTTGTTCCGAATTACACACAACATCCAACAAAATATTTGATTCCAGAGGTTCTTCAAGTTGTTGAGCAAAGCTTACAATATCTTTCCTCAGGTTTTGATAACTCTGCTTTCTTCTTTCCTGAAAAAAATTGCAACTCAAATTACAGTGATTGCAATGAACCAATCATACACACAATCAGACAAATGAATAAAAGGTACCTCAATTCAAACTTTTTAAGACATTTTTTACCCTCAAAAGTGCAATAGCAAAATGCCATATCACAAAGTTTGTGAGGAAGCCTAAAAAACAGTAGTGAAGCTATAGAAAGGGAAGATGCGTTGGAAGATAAATAGCTTCCCCTCCTCCAGAAGGCATTTGTGCTGGGGTAGCATACAAGCCTCAAAATGTAAGCTGCTGATAGCCTCTTGCAGGTGAATACAAGGATGAAAAGGAAGGTAGGGGCAGTAGGAGAAAAGGATAAGAAGAATACAGACATGTTAAAACCCACCATCTGGAACCAAAGTAATATGGAGAAGGATACAGGTAAAATTAGTTAAGAAACAAGAAATTTTACAGCAGCAAGTTGGGCCATCTGTTACTCTTGCATCATGGATGAAATCCTTTAATCAGATAATGAAATAGAACAAAGATCAGAAAATGACAATTGCTGGCAAACCTGAACCTCATTGGAGGTTAGGGAGAGGTGTTGGATGAGTGTGTTTTGAAACAAATCAGTAATCATAGAACCTTTAGTGGTTCTTCATCAGAATTATGTGAATGTGAGTACCTCAGTAGGGGTATATGGATAATGGATATGAGTGCTCACATAAGCGATACTAGTACTGCATTGGCAGGGTTCTAGAACAAAGGAGAGAGTAGTTATGTTGTCAAGTGAAGAGAGGAAGGGAAAGAGTGGTGTTATGGCTAGCTATGTGTGTGGAGCCATTTTATACCCGCAGCGCTAAGTTTTAATATATCCACCAATTGGTGAGGCAGCTCATGATGCTCCTGGAAGTTTTGTGTCTACGCTTGCTTGGATCAAACCCATGCTTCGATGCTAGATGTCCAATGCCGTATCTACTAGGCTAGTGAGAGCTCCAGCAATTTATAGAAGATACAGCAACAAAGGACCTTATTTTTTTATAACCAAGAAGAGTAACTAATAAGGGCAATTCTACTTGATTAAAAAAAAAGGGGGCGGGGTAGTTTATTATTTAATAAAGGCAAAATAGCATAACAAAATGAGGTTTGTAATAAAGTTGTGAAGTAAAGACAGGAATTCTCAACCAAGGTCGCAATTAGGGGTCTCAATTGATAAAAAATTATGGCTAATTTATCGATAAATTAAATTTAATTACGGCATATTTGATACCTTTTTATCAGTAATTTAATGTAACTATGATTATTTAAGTTATGCTCAATAAACTAAGCATTGCAGCCATATTCATAATTTCAAAAGATGTATTTAAGTTTTTGAAATTTTGCTTTTTAGATAAAGATAAAATTTACATCTTGTTTTCAAAATATAATTTGTTTTTTTAAATGAAGAGAATATTACCGTCTTATGCTATACATTGTAAATAAAGATAAAACACTTTTATTGGTTATAAAAACTCATAATGGCAAAGGATCCCATTAAAAAGTTTTATGTTCATGTGATTATTTAAATTTCTAATTTACCTGTAATAAAAAAATTTCTCAAGAATTTATCATTAAAAATATTGTCAGTAATTTGCAACCCCTAGTGGCAATTATTCCACAGAGACAAACTATTATAATATTATTCTTCTTAAAAATACAATTTTAGTGTAAAGAATCTACAGATTAAATACACTAAATATATATGATTATAAGGGGGCATGAAGAAAAAAGGTTGAGAATCATCAAATGGGAGTGAAAATGTGTGAAAAGTACATACCTCAGTCAAGAGGAACCTATTGGAGAATGCTCCTTCACAACAAAGGCAGGTTCACTTGCAAGGAGTGAAGGGCAGGAAACAGATGAAAGAAAGACTGGTTAAGTAGAAGAAACACACAGAGTGGACTTGGAGGGTGGTGTTACTCTAATCAACACACACAAACACTTTTAAATGAGGACAAACAAGAAATCCCTCTCAGTACATGTACCAATTTATCTGATTACAAAGGGTGGTTGTTGTTAGCTGATGCAGTCATGTACAAGGCAACCAAATGATGACCAGTCAATACCTTTTCTTCTTCCAATTCTTTGTTGTGTTCTTTTATCAAGTTAAATTCTTCAGCTGTTGGCAATTCTTCTTCATTTGGAAAGTGTGGAGCATTTTCACCAAGGAAAGTTATGAGGTCCTATTACAATAAAAGCGGGAATGGTCAATATATTAAATTCTTCCATCATTTTAAAATACCACTATTTAGATGTAGCAAAATATGCTCAGAAAACTGATCTTACATTTACCTTATTTTTCATAACAAGTTTTTGAAATTCTTCTAGTTTTTGTTTTTTTTCATCTTTCAAGCCTAATATCTTATTGTCAAGGTACATATCCATTTCCAGGATATTTAGTTCATCTGGGACTTCATAGGCTTCATGAAGTTCCTGAATAAATCAAAACAGCATAGCACTCATGAATTAAATCACCATTAAGATTGTTATATTTTGATGGCTCATTGATGGTAGACTTACGCTAAATAATACTAAGTTCAACTTGCCTGACAAAGAGTTTTTAACTCCTTTCTATGATCTTCTATTCTTTGAACAAGTTTCTGGTTTTCACTTCGTTCTTCAGATAAAACTCTGTCACAAACATCCTAACAGTAAACAGAAGAGAAAAACAAATGAGGTGGTATAATAATAATAATGAACAGGTCCCTAACAGCCGAGCACACTTTTACCTAGATATCATGATACATACTTGAAAATATAAGGGATAAAAATGAATACCCACCCTCAGTTCTCAATATAATGAGCCCATTGGTGATGGTACCAATTTCAACTCCAGTAGGTTTCCTAGAGGATACAATACAGGTCCTTAAAGAGCCATGGTGATAAAGTGATGTGAATCCCAAAATCTGAAAGCAATACACCTACTGGAACTGTGACCAGGGGACCAAAGCTTCCTAACAACTAAGATGTTAATAAGAAAGCAAGAGAGAGAAGCATACTAACAGTAATAGATATAAAAATATCATCCACTTGCATACCTAATACATATAGTTGGATAAAATTAATATAACCTACACTTATGGATGTATATCAGCAAAACAGGAGTAGAAAGAGGAGAAAAATCAAAGTGAAATCTCATAAAAAAGAAATTTAGATTAAGGAAGAGAGCCATGTAAGCTAATGACAGGCCAGGATGATCACATCTAAATTATGCCTCACCAACAGGTTTGAAAAGGAAAATCCTAAGGTGATAGGACTCAGATTAAAAATATAAATGAAAAAGGATTTTTTTAGGAGTCTGTCTGGCAACTGCCTACTTGGGCAGGAGTTGCCATGATCATGACAGCCTAGGACTAGGCTATTTTAAAACAATATGCAAAGCAAAGACAAAAACAAAAACAATAAAAAGGAAAAGGGCAGGAAGCAAGCTCTGGCTCCAGGGCAAGGTCTGCATCCCCCTAGCGCAGGAACATGTGACCTACAAAGAAAACTAAAAAAAAAAAAAAATGAAAACTAGTTAAATAAAGTGGAGAAGGCCGGAATCCTCGGAAAAAGTTTATTAAGTCCACAAGTCAATGTGCATTGAATGCTGCGGAAGCAGCATCCCAGCGAGTGAATGCAGTCATGAATGATTCTGCCCTGGCTCAGTCTGAGATTGCGGTCCCATTTTCCTGCGAGAACTTGGCTCGAATCCTTTTGACTCGCTTCCACACCAATGCTAGAGGGTTCTTCCAATTAAGTGAAGACATGTAAGCTGGCCAAGAAGAGTAGGAGATGTGCTCTGAAATATACGGGAACCTAGCCCTAGCCCAACGAAATTCACCAACAGTGAAATCGTTTCGGCAGCGCTTATAGGCTTCTGCTTGAGAGCCATCTCACACTCGGCTGACAACCACGAGAGTGGTCAGAGTGCAAAAGGCCAAACATTCTGGGAATAATAGTTAGGCCAGCAGCGATGAGGTTGCCGGAGAACTCAATGGACTCATCTACTGAGATAAACTCCTTGACATAGATAGAGAATTCAGTCATTTCCTGAAATGCAGATCACTGCATCCATGCCAAGCACCACCGAGGTGGGCTCTCAGGTGACAGCCGCCCTAAAAACGATATTTGAATGGGAAAGTGATCACTACCATGGAGCTTATCGCCCCCCCCCCAATCAAAATCAGACTGTGCACCCTGATTTTGATGCCTAAACTCATCCACATTTAGGACATCCATCTCAAGCTGGTCAATCAGGTCCATAGGGATTTGACCCCAGGGATTAATAGAGTAGTTGATAGTTTAGATCTCCAGGCAGGATTTTTTTAAAAAAATTTAAGACTTATCTGGCAAATGCCTACTTGGGCATTAGTCGCCATATTAAAACTGCTTAGTACTAACTAGGCTACTTTAAAATCTAATTCAATAACCCATACACAACACCAAAAATTTTTAAGAAGGGAAAAGGAAACGAGTAGTAAGAAAGCTCCTGCATCGGGGGGGAGGGCACCCCGGGGCAGGAGCGTGCGACCTATAAGGGGAGAAAAAACAAAAACAACAACAAAACAAAAAAACCTGGTTAAATAATAGGGAGAAGGCCAGCCTTCCGCCAAAAGTCTACAAGTCCACCGGTCAATCTGCACACACTCGTCCCGAGTACAAATGACAGGCGGTAGCGACCCCGCCCATCCCAGTACCGGGACAGGTAACATGCATGAAGATCACCCAGACTGGAACATTCTACAAGAATGTGCCGAACAGTCTGGGGGAAGACGCAGTCGTCGCAATAGGGCGCAGGTGACCTGAAGCCGTCGCAGCATTGGGGGATAGGTCCATGGGAACAGTCGTGGCACAATGGCACTGTCTCCAATCTTCTTTGCCAAGCAGTCTGAAGAGCTACCCGTGTTCCTGCCATGTAGTCGGTGTGAGGTAGAGCGAAGCGCAGGTCCAGACGCAGAGTCATCGCGGACTCTTTGGCACGCTCATTCCCCGCAATTCCTACCTGTCCAGGAACCCAGTAGAAGATAATCTCGACATCTGCCAGGCTCGCCGAAAACGGATATCGCGAACCAGGGGATGCGGAGATTCCAATGCCCCGAGAGCACTCAGGGCACTTTTGTGAGTCCCTATAGATCCCAATCCGGTCTCCGAACCAAGCACGTCGAGTAATCTCTTGTACCGAGTGGTGTATTGCCACCAGTTCTGCCGTGAAGACAGATGCAGCGCATGGCAGAGCCCCGCTGACATCAAAGAGAGGGGATACGGCGTGGAAGCCGACCCCCTCTTCGGACTTGAAGCCATCCGTATACACTAGCACGGTTCCAGCGTGACACGAGGTGTGCTCCAAAACGGTCGAACGCAATACTCCCAGAGCTGTACAAGCTTTGGGAGCAGAGGCATGGCGACAAATAGCCAAATGTGGTACCCTTCAGGGTGACATCCTAGGCAGAACCAGGGGCGCCACTGGGCGGAGAGCTATATCTAGCTCTATAAGGAGTTTCCTTGCCCTAAACCCAAAGGGCTTAGGGTATGACTGGCGTCTCTGGGCGGTATAGGCACCATCAAAATCAGATGCGGATGCATTGAGAGCTGTTGGCGACTGAGTGAGGCACCCTGCAAGTGGTGCGTACAGGCCTGGCAGAGCCAGGTGCCGCCATTCAAGACCCCCTGCCCTGCCTAGTGGCCTGGCAGTCCATCAGTATGGCGGCTCCACCTTGGACGCAGTGTAAAATTGATAGAGTGTGAAGAGAAAAGGAAAAGTGATGTGCAGAAAGTCTAGGTTTGGGATGAATCAGGTTGTTAAAAACCCACCATCCTAAGCTGGAACTCAGGGGTTAGGGAACTGCAAGGTATGCAGGTTATAAAAAATTTAATTAGTATGAATACCAAAAATTACCAATAAAATTAAAGTGCAGTAGAGATTTATAGAATTTAACAACTTCAAATTTAAATAAAGTAAGGCCATGCATCCATTATGCAAACTAGAAAAAACTATTACTTTGAAAAAAATAATAGAAAACTTACACTGATAACATTATACAAAACTAATTTTCTTTTTGCTTTATGAGAGGTTGGTAAACTAATATGAAGCCATTCTTCTTCTAAGGATAACATCAACCCCTTAAATTTATTTAGAACAAGGTCTTCAAAACTGAAAAACAAAATAGAAATTAGTTTTAATCTAAATAGGAAAATGTTAACTTGAATATTTGTCTCTCAATATAATTCAGAACCTCTGGAGTTAGGCTTGCCCTGTAGCATACCTGAATAGTGCAGTTAGAATAAATAGAATTTAGGTGCTTAGTAAATAAACTAAATTAGTCTATACTATGGAAAAGTATTTTGTTTTTAACTAAACTTGTAAGACGTAACTTAGTATAACCATTTTAGTATTGCTTTTATACTAATGAAATTTAATCTCTTATCTGAAGAATGAAATATTTTAGTTTAGATGTGATCGTATGATGTTCTAGACATATTGGCTAAACATGAGTATAGAATGACATCAGATGATCAATTTATTTTAGAAAAGCTCTCCTAAGTGGGATAAACAAGCTTAAAAAAAATAAAATAAATTTATAATCTTGTATGATATAGGCTGACATTGTATAAACACCGAATGTAAAGGTATAATGCTAGAAAAATCATGGAGCATTGTTTTTTAATTAACTTACAAAGATTAGGTTAAGAAAACATGTTTAGAAGAGCAGTAGAGAGGATAATGGTGGTGTGCGCCAATAATTTTTAATTTTATTTAAGGTGCTATCTGGTGACTGCACAGGCATAAGTCGCCTGTGCGCCAATAAGCTGGTTAGGCAAGTTGTCTTGACTCACACAAAATCTAAGGGTGCATTTGTAAGTTGGCAGTAATATGGCATTTATAAATGTAAAAAATAATGAGGTAATCCAACAGAGGACTTAATGATTAGGTGCATAAAATCTGGAAGTATTCAAGCATCAATGCAGCTTATATCATAACTGCAGTCTTGAAGAAAATGAGTTTCCAATGTATATACAGCAACTAGTGAATTTACGATTGTGTACTCGACTCTTTTCTGAAGTCATTCATATCTTAAGGCAAGAGCAATTAGTCTTAATATCCTATACAAAATTATCTGATGTATAGAGATTGGCAATGCAAGGTCTTCTATAATGTGGTGTCTGACTATTCAAGGTCAACTAATAATTGAACATTCAAAACTGGATCATACTATTCTTGCAACAGTGTAAACACATTTGCTAGTCTTTTCCTCCCTCCGCCTGGAAACCTTAGGTGGGCATTGCGACTTCGGGGGGGGGGGCTCCGAGCCACACAGCCCACCCCTAGGTGTGGAGGCAGGAGCCGAAGCTCTTTTCAGGGTACAGCATTAGGAACCCCGGCAGATGGCCTGATGACCAACTTCAGGGGTGTTGCTTCCTGTGAGTTTAACAACTCAGTGGAGGCGTGTGACAGTTTCGCCTTATGGGAAACGGTCACGCTGGGGTAATGGGAGGGGAAGCCCTGCTTTTAGCTGGGGCTGGGTGTTAACACTTTGTGCCACCAGCTTTACCAGGGGAGCGCCCAGGTTGAGTAGAACCCACAGAAGGGCTCTGAATGGGCGCAGAAACAACCTTGCTCGTTGGCCTAAATGGGCTAGGAGCAAAGGGTATCTTTCTACCCATTGAGGCATAAGACATCCCAGGCAGAACTGGGCATGCCAAGACCAAGTCCTTAGCCTTGCAGAATGAGAGTCGATGCTGGGCCTGAATGGCCAGGATTTCTTTCTCAAGGAGATATGCACCACATTGCTTTGAAGAAGCAGGGTGCGGCCTCCGCAATTTGCACACATGGCCACACACGATTTAGACTTATCTGTGCGCCCTTGAAGCAATTTACACAGACTTTGGGTGACCCCTATTTTGTATGTCTACAAGAACGCTTTGTATAGCCGAAGCGGTGAGAGTAATAGCACCGCCATGGCAGTGGCACGAATGTCTTCAAGCGGTAGCGGTACCAACTAACACGCACCGACTCAGGGAGCTCGTCACAGTCGAACGTGACCAAGAGTATAGGACTGGGTCTCGAGGCCCTTCCCTGCTTTCTCATCACATGTTCGACCTTGACTGCCCCATGGCCGACAAGCTCTGAGGAGTAGTCAACGCGTTCCCTTGCATAAACTACTCCTTTCACAAAGTTCATGGTAGAGTGCAGCATCACACTCACCGGGGTGCCATGAAGTGACAGAAAGCGACCTGAAGCCGTCGCAGCATTGGGGGATAGGTCCAAGGAAACAGACGCAGCGCAATGAAATGCAACTTTAAGATCCCTTCGACCGTTTCCCATCTTCTTTGCCAAGCAGTCCGAAAAGCTGCCTGTATTCCTGCCATGTAGTCGGTGTGAGGAAGAGTGAAACGCTGGTCCAGTCGCGGACTCTTTGGCGGGCTCATTCCCTACAATTCCTACATGTCCAGGAACCCAGCAGAAGATAATCTCGGCATCTGCCCCGGCTCGCCAAAACAATGGCATCACAGATATCGCGAACCAGGGGATGCGGAGATTCCAATGCCCGAAGAGCACTTAGGGCACTTTGTGAATCGCTAGAGATCACAATCCAGTGTCTCCGAACAGGGCACATCACGTAATCTCCAATACTGAGTGGTGTATTGCCAACAGCTCGGCTGTGAAGACAGATGCAGCGCCTGGCAGAGCCCCACTGACTTCAAACAGAGGTGATACGTCATGGAAGCCAACCCCCTCATGGACTTGGAGCCATCCGTATACACTGGCATGGTTCCAGTATGACACGAGGTGTGCTCCCAAAAGGTCGAACGCAATACAAGCTTTGGGAGAAGAGGTGTGGTGACAAATAGCCAAATGTGGTACCCTTCAGGGTGACATCCTAGGCAGAACCAGGGGCGCCACTGGGCCGAGAGCTATATCTAGCTCTATAAGGAGTTTCCTAGCCCTAAACCCAAAGGGCTTAGGGTATGACTGGCGTCTCTGGGCGGTATAGGCACCATCAAAATCAGATGCAGATGCATTGAGAGCTGTTGGCGACTGAGGGAGGCATCTCCCCAGCATCGACTAGTAGGCTTTCAATGGGGGAAGTGCAGAAGGCACCAGTTGCAAGGCGAAGGCCGGTGTGGTGGATCGAGTCCACCTTCCACAATACATGCTCAGCTGCAGGTGCATATAACTCACATCTGTAGTCGAGCTTCGAATGAACAAAGGATCGATAAAAAAGTATGGCAGTAGCCCTATCAGCGCCACAAGCGATGAACATCACAGAACGGAGACTATCCATGGTGCAGGTACAAGAATCCCTAAGGCTGCAAATATGAGCCTCCCAGGTGAGGTGTCGGTCCAATACAAGACCAAGGAAACAGTGTGATTCAACCACTTCCAGGTGTGCCCAATTAAGAGCCATGGATGGTGGCAGAATTGCACCATCTTAGTCTTGGCCAAGGAAAACCGAAACCTGTGTGATTCAGCATAGTAAAAGATGCGGTTCAATGCCTGTTGGAGTCAATGCTCTAGACTTGGCATCTGGGCCACGCCAAAAAAAATTGAAAGGTCATCCACGTAGAGTGTAGATCTTCCGGCAGCATCGAGGTGATGTCGTTGATGCTCAAGGAAAAGAGTGTGACATTGGGGACACTTCCCTGCCATACAACCCTCTCCGGCTCCATTGGGCTGGAGAGGGCATCAACCCCACCCATACGCGGAATCGAGGTTAGAGAGAATGCTTGGAAACTGGCCGGAGTAGAGTAATCTCTCCATGGTTTGCTAAAGGCCAGCACATTAACAATTCACCAGGAATCTGGGAGGAGACCCTCCACCCAGATCCTGTTGAACAAATCTAAGAGAAAGGCCATGCCTCACTCACCCAAGTGTTGTAGCATGGCGTATGGGACATCATCCGGTATCCGTGCATGAAGCAAGAGCAGAACGCAACTCACTCACAGTAAACCTGTCGTTGAAGGGTTCTCCGCCTCTGGAGGTAAAGTCCAGTCAACGGCCTTACACAACATCACAACGTGCAATGAATGCTGGCGGAGCAGCACCCCTGCTAGCCCTCGCCCGACGAAATTCATAGACAGTGAAATCGTTCAGGCGGTGCTTATAGAGCATAACACTTCTGTTTGAGGGCCATCTCACACTCGGCAGACCACCACAAGAGTGGGGAGTGTGAAAAATGGCCAGACATAATGGGAATAGTAGTCATGACCGCGGTGATGAGTTTGCCAGAGAAGAACTCAACGGCCCCATCTACCAACCTAAACTCCTCGACTGAGATAGAGAATTCAGTCATTTCCTGAAATGCAGGCCACTCCGCCTGCGCAACGCACCACCGAGATGGGCTCTCAGGCGGCAGCTGCCCTGAAAATGATATTTGAATGGGAAAGTGATCACTACCATGGAAAACATCGACTACCCCCCAATTAAAATCAGTCTGTGGATACGGAGAGCACAGATCCACATTTAGGACACCTATCTAAAGCTCTTCGAACAGATCGGCAAGGACTTGTCCCCTGGGATTTATTGAGTGGTATCTCCAGAGAGGATGTCTGCCATTCAGATCTCCTAGAAAGAGAAAGGGCCTCGGAAACCGTGCAACAATGCGTCAAAGTCAGCTGTCGGTGGAATGTATGCAGAAATAACCGTATACCTCCTATCCAGGTGAAACTGCACAGCCAATGCCTGAAAGGAGGTATCTAAAGTGAAAGGAATATGCCCTCCAGGCCTAGCTCAGAGGAGACTCAGGGGGTGGGGGGAGGTCATCTTAGAACTGAAGACCCTCACAGGAATGGCTGTACTCTTGCTGTTGTCTTCAAAGACTTATTGGGGGAGGTTGGGCTCACCATGCGAGTTTTTTCCTCCCTGCGCCTCAAAACCTTAGGCGCGTGTTATGGCTTCAGAGGTAGGAGGCCCTCTTTTCAAAGAGTCTAATGACTTGGTGGATGCTTGTGGCCGCTTCGCATTACCTGGGGAGCCACGGGTTGAGTAGAACCGGCAGAAGGGCTCCAAAACAACCGTGCCTGTTGGCCTGGATGGGCCCAGGAGCAGAGGGTGTCTTTCTAACTATTGAGGCATAAGACCACACCAGGACCAAGTCCTTAACCTCGCGGAATGAGAGTCGATCTTGGGCCTGAACGGCCAGGATTTCTTTCTCAAGGAGATATGCACCACATTGCTTTGAAGAAGCGGGGTGCGGCTCTCTACAATTGACACACTTGGCCACACACTATTTGGAAAAATCGTGTGTGGCCTTGGAGCAATTTACAAATACTTCGGGTGACCCCAACTTTTCATGTCTACATGAGCGATTCATATTGTCGAAGTGGTGACAGTAATAGCATCTCTGCAGCAGTGGCATGAATGCCTTCATGCGGTAGCGGTACCAACCATCACGCACCAGCTCAGGGAGCTTGTCACAGTTGAATGTGATGAAGAGTGTATGGGTGGGTCTCAAGACCCCTCCCTGTTTTCTCATCAGACATTCGACCTTGACAGCCCCATGGTCGGCCAGCTCTAAGGTGATGTCCTCTATGGAGTAGCCAACGAGTTCCCTCGCATAAAATACTCTTTTTACAAAGTGCATGGTAGAGTGAAGCATCACACTCACCAAGGTTCCATCAAGTGTCTGAAGAGCACTTATCTTGGCCGCCTCGGAGGGAGCTGCCGCATTCGCCAGAAGGCTCCTGTCCAAAAACGGGTCACCTCCGGCTCTCTACCAATTACACTAGTTAAAGCTCTCCTCTGATGGATCATGTCACCCTTAGCCAACATGCTGCCATCAGTGGAGCGAATAATTAAGAAGCATTTGAAGCGAGCAGCTCAAAAACGCCAGGTAACATCTGAATGAGGGGCCCCGATGTTATCTTGGCTCCTGCACCGGTTGGAGATCCCTCCTTGTACTGCCTCGGAAACCCTAGCCATTTGAGGAGGACCTTGCATTGGGGCGGACTTGAGTTCAGTGCTTGGCACCGAGCCCGGATTCGCTCCCATGGAAGGCCCTACTGTCTGAGCCTGGGTTGCCTTAAGAACCATGTCTATCTCAGGGGGGTGGCCTTCAGTTGGCCATCCCCCCCAGGACATCACAGGTCCCATTGGCAGCGCTGTCACAAGTCAAGTCTGGAGAGGCCCAGGCCTTGACCCCATGAAGGTTCAATATTCTTGTCAGCAGGTCTTTTGAGGGAAGTGACCAAAGGGGTGTGGCTTCCCTCTCTGCCCTAAGGGGGTTTGCCCTACTGAGCCGCATCAATGTGGAGCAGTCAGCTATGGGCTGCCTGCTGGCTTTCTTGGCAGTCCCCTTGGAAAATAAAGGGGGGACTGCCGCTGAGAAGAGGGAGGTGCCTGAAAGCACCTCCAGAGATGGGTGTGAGGGGGAGTCTCATACACCTGTAAGCGGAGGAGAGGAGTAAGCCTCCTCTCTGGTTGAAGAGTAATGGAGGGCCCCCTGGGAAACCACAGGGGGGGCAACCTCCATTTTCTCTGTGGAGCTGCCTGAGGGTGGCTCTATTCTTCTTAAAGGGGAAATGGGGAGATTTTTGTTTTTGGAAATTTTCATTAATGGGCATGGTGACACCTTTTCTTATGGGAAACAAACGCTCATCACCCCTCACAGTAGGCTGCTCTGCAGAGACAGGTGCTGCCATTTAAGGCCACCTCTCAAACCTGGTGACCTGGCAGCCCTTCAGTATGGCGGCTCCACCTTGTGCACGGCGTAAAAAAAAAGATGGTGAAGTGAGAAGGAGGAAAGGGGCTGTGAGGAAGGTATGGGTGGGGATGAAGCAGATGGTAAAAACCCACCATCCTGGATCAGCCCTGATCCGGGAGTGTTGGCTGAGAAAGTCAGCATCTACACTGTGAAATTAGAGGCTGACCAGAGAAAGTTGTGGGAAAGGTATGAAATGAAAAGCAAGGAAACACAAGTGTCTGAAGTGAGGAGAAGAGGCTGAGCTGGGGTCGGATGGGGTGCTGAGTCCTGTCAGCACAGCAGCCAGGATGGCATATCGCCGCACCCTTTACGGGGGCGATCTGTGCATGCGTCTTTTGCTGATTACCCAATAACATTTCGTTTTAGACTCCTGTATATTTTGAACGATTCATGGCTGTCCTTTTTTTTATTAGTTTATATTGTATAATGGTGTGTGATGGATTGCTAGGTCAGGATTAAAGGATTTGAAAGGGTGAAAACCCCGTGCAAATTTTCCATTAGTGCGTTTAAGGCCACATGACTTTCTAATGCCCGATTTTTAACAAGTGCTAACCTTTCATTTATAAACTGTTTTCTATGCAAAGCTTTGATTCAAACTAGAGACCTAATAACCTTTAGGAATCAACTTTTGCATTCAAATTGGATGGTAGATTTTCGAATTAGGAATATTATACAAGTTTTTTTTAAAGTTGCATGAGTGGGAGGTGCAACCCCCATAATTAAGTGGGGGTATGGGAGATAGTAGTTTTCAGATCTGAAACTCATTGATAAACCTGATCAGCGGCGCAGCCAAAAAGTATATGTTTTTCAGCCAAAATCTATTGGGACCAAGTTGCTTTTATATTTTGTTCAAACATGCATGAATATACATGTTTGAATCCTAGCTCAAATCAACAAGGCGGATTTTTCATGTAAAAAAAAATCCCAGAAATAAACCAAATGCAAAATGCTTTTTACTTACTTTATATTGAAAAATGCTTTTTATATACTTTATTATGGCAAATCACTTCCGATGTATTTTGGTTTACCAAAAACCAATAAATAATTTGGAGTATAGTTTCTACAGAGAGGCATGATTTAAAAAAAAGAAGTCCCATTTAGAGCTGACCTTTTGAAAAAATGTTGATTGGTGAATCTAGTGTTGTTTTAGCGCATCTAAATTCAAAATTATCTCAGATCGCTAAGGCCTGACCACTCTTCACAATCAATACAAACTTTACTTAAATTATGATCAGCTTTAGGGCAACTTGTATATGAAGAATCCATGTTGAAACTTAAATTCCTGCATAAAAGATGGTCTCTTCTCCATAAAAAACTAGTTCCTCTAAAAGATCTAGCTAAGTATATAAAGAAATGCAGGCAATGTTTTCACTACTAAGATTAAAATTTAAAATCTTTAAAAAAGCAGCCCCAGTTAAATTTTTATACATTCTCTGAACTTTGCCAATTATAATCCCTAACTATGATTTAAAAAGGGGATTTGTTAGTATTTAAATAATTTCATCTTAGTTTGGTTATGACATGTTTTTTTAATCAAAGTTATTTCTACTAATTCTTTTATAATATCAAAAAACAAAATGGTGAAGTTCAGAAATAAATATAAGTATTGAAATTTTGTGAAATTTTTAAAACCCAAAGAATTACAAATGATGAAGTTCAGAAAATTTATTTTTGTATATCTTCTTCTATAACTATATTTTAGCAACGTGATATTTTGAAACGGGGGAAATTTAGTTGAGTTCCTTTTTAAAATTATTATAATTGGTGAATGAGAAAATTTATAAAATTTTAACCATGGCTGCTTTTTAAAGATTTTAATCTTACCATCATTAGATAGAAGGATAGCTAGGCAAGACATTTTAGACAATTCCGCCCCTATCCATAACCAATAAGGAGACAGGACAGCCTTGGACTGTTTGACATCACCCAGTCTCCCCATACACCCAACACATGCCACACCCATTTATGCTTATAATAATACATTACACTCATTATCAATATCACCATTCACAAAATCAGATCATACCTCATCTACTACCCATAATGAATCTCTTGTCATAAAAGTCATCCAACCCCTGCCTAATCACCATCAACTTCCGTAGCATTACTAACAGAAGAGCCGCATTTCATCATACCCTTGAGACCTATGACCCAAACATTGTTATAGAAACAGAGACTTGGCTCACACCAGACATTCCATTCAGGACTGTGGTCTTCCCAACAGACAGCCCCTATAACATGACATAAAGGAAAGACCGACAGAACGATAACCACGGCAGAGTCCTGATAGCAACGAAGCCAGGACTAGTTGCGACCCCAGCCAACCAACTTAACGTAAATTCAGAATTAGTTTGGACAAAAATACAGATACAGGGCTACAGGTCCCTTTTTGTAGGTTCTTTTTATCATTCCCCTAGTTCAAATATAAATACCTTCAAACCCTAGACGAATCTCTTTCCAAAATGACTACTCCAAAAACATATGGTTGGCTGGTGACTTCAACCTCCCAGACATCAACTGGATAGTCCAAGCCATATTGGACAACATCATTCCCGAAAGCAACATGATACTACCAGATACTGATAGGAAAACTTTATTGAAATAATCAATACACACTCAGTAAAACAGTACTTGAACCAACACGCACACAAGTTAGTGTTTGTAGAAACAACCCTAACATCAGACATAGTGTCACATAGTGTCCAACATACTAGACTTGTTCCTCACAAACAACATTTCATTAATTATACGAACACGAGTACTACCTGGTCTCAGTGACGCAAACATTAAGCCACAGATACAGAAACAAATACCCAGGAACATCTATTTGTACACCAGAGCTGACATGAAAGCCATTACCTGTGACTTAGCTGACTTTAAAGACACCTTCCTCAACAGTGACCCTATGGCCAATTCCGTGGAAATGAATTGGACTAGACTATGAGACTTCTTACATGACACACTGGACAAGCACATACACAAGAAAACTCTCCCACAGAACCAGTCACAAACATGGTTCAATAGACAATTAAAGAAGCTACACAGAAACAAGGTAAAAGCATACAAGAGTGCAAAATGGTTTAGCGATACACAACACTGAGAACGCTACATAAACATACAGAAAACATTCCAAAAAGAAATAAAACAAGCAGAAACTCACTACACGGCCACCTTCTTCATAATCAACAAACAAAACTCAAAAAAAATTTATAGGTTCTTCAAAGCACGCAAACAAGACTACAAGTATAACAATTCCTCAGTTACATGCCCACAAGACAAAGCTACTGCACTCAACACCCAATTCCTTTGATGTTATACACACCAAAGGAATTGAGAAACTATTATCTGAGGTAGACATTAACAAAGCAACTGGACCTTACAATATACCCTGCAGGTTATATTTTCACAGACACTATTAAATGGAGAACTCCCTCATGACTGGCTCTTGGCAAATGTGACTTCTATTTTTAAATTCGGCAACAGAACCATCCCCGTGAATTATAGACCTGTTTCACTTACCTCAATCCCCTGCAAAATTCTTGAGCATATAATTCACACACATATCATGGACAATTTTGATAGACTAAACATACTGCCCAACGTCCAGCACAGTTTTAGGTCTAAATGGTTGTACAAGACTCGACTACTGGAGTTTTAGACTTTGCCAAAGCCTTTGACAAAGTCCCGTACCAACGACTATTAGGAAAATTAGACTCTTATGGCATACGCGAACCAATTTTTCACTGGATTAAGAGGTTTTTGACTACTAGAGAGCAAAGTGTTGTGCTCGATGGTAGTCAATCCTCTTCTGTTTCTGTGACTTCTGGGGTACCTCAAGGTACCGTCTTGGGGTCACTACTATTCCTTTCTTATATTAATGAGCTTCCACTACCACTTACTTCTACCACTAGACTATTTGCAGATGATAGTTTAGTTTATATACCAATTGTAGATAGGAATGACTGCCTTCGGCACCAAGACTATTTAACTACATTTGAAAACTGGGAAGCCAAGTGGCAGACGACTTTTAGATCAGATGAATGTCATCACATCCATTTCACCCGCACTAACAAACCCATTCTATTTAATTACAAACTCCATAACACCACCTTAGAAACCGTATCATCCCACAAATACTTGGGCATCCACCTCTCAGCAGACATGAGGTGGAACAAGCATGTGAGCACTATCGGGGCAAAGGCGCACACAGGGTTTGTTTTAAGTAAATTTAATCTTTCTTAATAGATCTGAAACAACTTCTAAGGTAACTTCCATATTTTCCAAGATAGGCATGTGATACCATTCATAAGCCTATAAATATCTTTCTTGTGTTTTGGTTACTTAATGTAATTAACATTAAGTAACCAAAACACAAGAAATTAAATTAAAATAGTACTTTGCTAAAATTCTTTTAACAAATGGCTAATATTATGAAAGTAGTGGACTCTGAAGTTCATGCAATTGCAAAGTGTAGTGGTATACCTGCCAAAAGTTTTGATGTTCTTAATAAGTCTGGCAATTTAAGCTATATATGTACAAGGTGTAAAGCCTCTTCAACTCGCAATTGTAAACCTATAGCCCCCAACCCTATGCTTGGTCCTGATACTAATGACACTGCAACTGCCCATACCTCTGACGACTACTCTCAGTTATTCAATACTGTCAAAGTTCTTCCCCAATCTATCCAAACTCTACATGAAGATATCAAGCTGCTTAAACACTAAATTAATGTTGTTTACCTTTTAAAACAAGATGTAGAGCAACTTAAGACAACTGTGCAAGCCACTCCACTGATTAATCCTGTTCAAATCAAGAAAATTATATCAGATGAGGTGAGGGAGGTACGTGAGAGAGAGAGAGAAGAGAAACGACTTCATTGTGGTGAGAGGATTAGACTTCAATGAACATATCCATATAAGGTTTAATGAAATTGTATCGTATCTCATACCTATTCTTACCTGGTAGGGCCTCCCCACCATTGCCCAGTCAGAGCTGGGCAGAGGGAGGGTGGGCCCTGCAGTCACAGACAGTCAGATGAGTAATAATAACTAAAAAAAAAAATGACAAAAGTGACTGGTTGAGTATCTTCCTATGGAGTAAAACAGGAAAAGGAACTTGTGAGGTTACTGGAAACTAGGACAGACGAGTGGCAACTGATTGCTACAAAAGTTGCAGTCTGGATTTAAACACTGGAAGGCTGGGATTATCAACTACCTCTGAGGGCAGAGAATTCCATCTTGCCACCACTCTTGAAGAGAATAAACGTTTAAGAGCTTCAGACTGACAGTGTTGAACTTGAATTTTATATATGTGACCTCTAGTGGCTACATCTGAGGATAAAGTGAAAATATCAGGACAGATAGAGCAGAGATTGTGGAAAATGCAATAACAATAAATCATGTCATGTCTAAGTAGCCTACCCTTTATGGAGAAAATCTTTAGTGTTTAGTCTGTCAATATAGGGCAAATCAGCTAAGCCTGATACTTGCTTTGTCCACCTCCGTTGAACAGACTCTAGGAGCTTTAGATCCCCAAGATACCCAGAGTGCCAAACCGGGGATGCAAAGTCTAACAGGGGTCTAATATCTGAGACAAGAAGAGAGGACAAACTCAGAATGGCAAACATGGGCAGTTAGCAAATTAGAAGCCATGCCTCCTGCTTTACCTACAGAATTTCTGATGTGGTGATGAAACTTTAACTTGTCATCAACAATGACTCCAAGGTCTTTATAGGTATTGCAGAGGTTTAAGGGTGTGTCGTCAAGGAAATAACAAGAATTTGAGTTTCTATCAATAAGATGTCTAGCAAAACAGAGGTGAGCACACTTTCTACAGAGAATTTAAGACCCCAGGAAGAGGCAGTAGCAGATAGAGTGTTAATACTGTGTTGTAGATCAGGTGAAGGCAAGTAATAACTAGAAGATGAGAAGTGAAGATACAGCTTTAGGTCATCAGCAAACATCTTGTATTGACACTGAAGATGGGAGTAAGTGTGATTAATGAATAATGAGAAATAGAAGGGGACCCAGGACAGAGCCCTGAGGAACCCCCCTTAGGACCAGTCTAGGAGAGCTGACACTGCCAATAATGGAGACACTCGTATAACAACCAACAAGGAAACTCCTAATCCAGCTAAGAAGGTTACCAGAGATCCCAATGGAGGCAGGTTTGTCCAAAAGAATACCGTGGTGGATACAATCACAAAGGCTTTCTTAAAGTCAAATAAGATGAAATTTACTATATGGCCTTTGTTGTACCAGTAGGTAACATAATTGTATGTCAGAAGGAGCTGGTCAGTAACAGATTTATTGGGTCTAAACCCAAATTGATATTTTTTTAATATAACTACCCTCAACTTCAATACACTTGCACCACTTGTCCCTGAGGCTTTGAATTCCCAACAACCAGAAATCTCCCGACTGCTGTTCAATCCACTCCTAGAAGGCGAGCTGGACATCTTCATCGTCCCCAAACTGGCGCCCACGCAGTGCAGCCTTAAGCTGGCGGAATAAAAAGTAGTCGCTAGGGGCCAGATCTGGACTGTAGAGGGGATGGTTGAGCTCCTCAAATCTGCTCTGGCCTTGCGGACAGGGGCATTGTCGTGGAGGAGCAGGACACCGCGTGTCAACTTGCCATGCCGCTTCTGACAGATGCACTTCTTCAACCCAGCCAGTTCCTCAGCGTAATATTGGCCTGTGATGGTCCTTCCACGAGGCGAAGAGTCCACCAGCAACACTCCCTCAGAATCCCGGCTGAGGGTGGGGTCTGGAACTTGATGGGGGTCAGAGAACCCCTGTGCATCCAGACCATGCCTTCGAGCTTGGTCTCAGGATCCCAGTGATGGACACACATTTCATCACCTGTCACTATGCCTGACTCGAATCCCGTTGGGTCTTGATTGTACAGGAGCAGCAGCTCCTCCGAACTTTGACGACGTTTAAGCTGAATCATGGGGTGTGAGGTTTCGAGGCAGAGACCTTGGTCATGGCCATTTGTTGTGGATGATGTTGATGACACTTCCATGTGATATTCCAAGTTCTCACTCGATTTTTTTTTACCTTCACCCATTGATTTTCGAGGATCATCTTCTCCACACGGGCCACATTGTCCTTGTTGGTCATGTCTGACAGGCATCTTGGACGAGGGTCATCTTCAAGGGACTCACGACAATGGCGGAACTCTCTATTCGGGCGAGCAATCGTTGCATAGGAAGGGGTGGTGTCGGTGTACACTGCAACCATGTGTTCATGGATCTATTTTGCATTCTTGCCTTCCTTGGTCAAAAATTTGATCACTGCGTGGTGCTCAACCTTCTCCATTGCTGAAAAATTTGTGACTGATGATCTGCGATCAGCTACTGCTTCTTAAATAGACGAGGCAGGAGCGTGCGGTTGCAGGTCCTCACTTGTCATAACTTGTCCTAACACCCCGACAAACAGCCATCCCCCTTCCTCTGTTTTGCCCTACCGATTCGCAAAACTTATTGACCGCCCCTTGTAAGTTCTTTATCCAAGCTAATATTGTAGATGTAATTAATAAGTGCAATGTTTGTGTCATGAGAGTAAGAGGGAGGCCAATATACAGTTAATATGTAGGGTTAAGTGTAGGAAGGAATAAAGTCAGTGTGCTAGGGAAGGACTCTGAGTCATTGTAAACAAAAGCCTTAATATTATTCTTAATATAAGTACAAACACCAAACTTAGGAATATGTGAAACAAAATCATTGCGAAATAAGGAATATCCATTAATATTAACAACTGAATCTTGGATAACTGGGTTGAGCCAACTCAGTAACAGAAAAAATTGAAATTTTATGCTCAGAACAAAAGTTTCTGACATAGCTAACTTTATTAGATAGGCAGTTCAAGTTAGAAAGAGCTATATTCAATAGGTTGAATCCAGTGTTAACAGGGAAAACTAGATGCTCTAAATGATTAATAGTTAATGGGTGGGGACCTGTGCCTCTGCCCCACTGACATATGGTAAAGGGGCACTTAAGAACATAAGAAAAGAAGGAGACTGCAAAAGACCATTCATGGCCTACACTTGGCAGCTCCTGTTCCATTCAACACACAAAAGATTTCTTACCAGAGAAAAGTCATCAACATTGTCACCCTTTACAGGAGTTCGTCAGATCTAATCTACAATATACATAAAATGCATCCAGAGGATTATGTCCATTCATGCAACCGCAAAATATAATCTTCCCACTCCTTAGAAAAATATATACATATGTACATAAAAAAAGTCAGTCCCATCTAGCAGCTTCATCCATATATTTATCTAATCTATTCTTAAAACTACCCAGAGAGGAGGCTTCTATCACATGCCTAGTGAGCCTATTCCATTCATCTACCACACGATTTGTAAACCAATTCCTCCCAATCTCCTTCCTAAACCTATACTTATCAAGCTTAAACCCATTGCTACGTGTCCTGTCATGTTCACTAAGTATAAGAACCTTACCCAGATCCCCTTTATTATATCCTTTTACCCATTTGAAGACTTCAATCAATTCCCCTCTGACTCTTCTCCTTTCCAATGTATGTAGATTTAGTTTTCTGAGCCTTTCACCATAAGGTAAGTTCCTTAGCCCACCAATCATCTTTGTCATCCTTCTCTGCACAGACTCAAGCAAATCAATATCCTTCCTATAATATGGTGACCAAAATTGTACTGCATAGTCTAGATGAGGCCTAACTAGCGCCAGATACAGTTTTAGAATGACTTCAGCACTCTTATTGCTTACACTCCTCCTAATGAATCCCAATATCCTATTAGCTTTATTCTTAGCATTTAGACATTGCTTTCTAGGACGAAGGTCTGAACTTACCAAAATACCCAAGTCTCTCTCACAATCAGTCCTCCCTAAAATTCTGCCATTTAATTTATAACTATTCAATGGATTATTTCTACCTATACTAAGTACACTACATTTGTCTATGTTAAACTTCATTTGCCATTTCTCGGCCCAATTGGACAGAATGGTTAATTCCTCCTGCATTACAACAGCATCAGAATCAGCCCTAATGGCCCTACCTAGCTTAGTATCATCAGCAAATTTACTCAGGTCACTACTTATACCTATGTCAAGATCATTAATATAAATTAAGAATAGCAAGGGACCCAAAACAGATCCTTGAGGAACTCCACTGCTAACACACCCCCACTCAGATTTAACTCCATCTATACTAACTCTTTGCTGTCTGTCACCAAGCCATGACTGAATCCACCTAAATATACTGCCATCGATCCCGTGTGCTTTAACTTTGCTCAGAAGTCGTAAGTGTGGCACTCGATCAAAAGCCTTACTAAAGTCCAAGTATAAAATATCATAGTTTTCATCATTATCTGCTGCTTCATACACCTTACTATAAAAAGACAGCAAATTAGTGAGACAGGATTTACCCTTACTAAAGCCATGCTGTGATTCTTTTATCAACTTATGCTTATCCAAGTGATCTCTAATATTCCTTGCTATAATAGATTCCATCATTTTCCCTACCACTGATGTCAAACTTACTGGTCTGTAATTAGACATATTTGTTTTATCCCCTTTCTTAAATATAGGTATCACATTGGCTTTCTTCCATGCCACTGGCACAATGCCACTCTCCAATGATTTTCTAAAGATGCATGCTAGGGGCTCACTTAACACATCCTTACATTCTTTCAAAATTCTAGGAAAGAGCTCATCAGGACCGGGTGCTTTACTACTTTTGATTTTATCAATTTCCTTTGTCACTATCTCCTTTGTGATCAATATATCCTTTAATTTCTCTTCATCATTACCCCGAAAGATCATTGACACCTCAGGTATATTTAGAGTATCCTCCTGTGTAAATACTGAGAGAAAAAAGTCATTTAGCATTCCAGCCATTGAGTCCCTATCACTCACTAATTCTCCATTGGAATCTATAAGTGGGCCTATTTTATCTCTAACCTTAGTTTTGTATAATTGATAAAAACTTTTAGGATCTTCCTTTGCCCTATTTGCCACTTTAATTTCATAATTTCTCCTTGCTACTCTAACTAACTTTTTAACATCTCTTGCTAGTTCATTATATCTCTGCCTTAAGTGATCCTCTCCATTTTTTATTTTCCTATAAATGCCCTTTTTAATGCCAATATAATGCTTAATTTTATCTGTCATCCATTTTGGGTCATTATTTTTAGTCCTAATCTCCTTATATGGAATGTTAATCATCTGACCTGTAATTAATTGCTCAATTATTCTTTCATACTCCTCTTCAATTGTAATCTCTTCCTCCTGGTGATTATTGTCTCCACTAACTGATGTCATTGAATCTATTCCTGAATTGATTTCATTGCCTGGTTTCTGTACAACTGCCTCCAGGTAAGTCCTGAGCCCATTATAATTTGCTCTTCTAAAGTCAGGAATTTTAACATTGTTCATCTACTATCAATACCATTCCATTTCATCTTGAATCTAATTTCACAATGGTCACTATTACCCAAATTTCCTCCAATCTCAGTATCCTTAATAACTTCTTCCCTATTTGTCAGAACTAAATCCAGTATATTATTACCTCTAGTGGGTTCGTTAATAATCTGCCTCAGAAAATTATCTTGGACAACATTCAAAAATTCCTCAGCCTCCTGATCACCCACAAGAGCTTCCCAGTCTATATTTCTGTAATTAAAATCGCCCATTATACACACATGCTTACTTCTACATGCCCGTTCAATCTCCTGCCACAAAAGATTTGAAGCTTCCTTACTAAGATTTGGTGGTCTGTATAATAATCCTAAGACAAGCTTGTTTTTACCTTCCTTTACATTTAGCCATAATGACTCTGTGTTATCATCTAATTTAATTGTACTGTTTACACAACACTGGAGATTATCTTTAATATAAATAATAACCCCTCCTCCTCTCTTCCTATTCCTATCTGTATGGAACATGTTAAAGCCCTCAATCTCAACCTCAGGTTTAAAGTGATTACCTGCCAAATCAAGCCATGACTCTGTTATCGCAATTATATCAAAATTCTCTTCACTTGCTAACGCTCTTAAGAGATCTATCTTATTCCTTATACTCCGACTATTTGTGTAGTATATTTTTAAGGTTTTTTTATTATTCCCATCTTCATTGCATCGTGCTTTTCTATTCCTAGTTATCTGCTCATTCACTTGTGCATTAGTCCCCCTATAACGCATCAGTATGCCCTCTCCCTTAACTATTCCTCTATCTCTGCATCCCTTCCATTTCCTACACCTGCCCTCTATTACTGTTATTCCCTTACCTCTAACAGCTTCCACTTGTGTGGACATTGCCAGGAGGTACAACAGAGTCATCAGCACCAGTGGGGAGACCATCCTACGATCTTGAGTTTCAATCAATGGGGGGGGGGGTCTGGGAGTGCAGCCCCCGAAAATATAATCATATACAAAAAAAATATAACTCCGTAATTGTTCACATCTGAGGCTACCGTCTTACGTCATAAGACATATATTGTAGCCTATAAACAGCGCCACCTACCGTGCGCCCCGAAACTGAAGTGTTACCTTAGTCTGTATTATTTACTAAATATCTGCACTCTGCTCGTTTATAGTTTTTTCTAAGTTAGGTAAGGTTTCTTGATGTCTTTTATTGTCTCTTTTTGTTTCTCAGTGAATGATAACAGCTTCTTACTGGCAACGTCGTAGCTATAAATAGAACCCGCTTAGCCATCGTCTACACAATTACCATAAGCTAAGCCTAGGATCCGGCCATAGTCTACACAATTACCATTAGGATTATATTTAATGAAACTCAGGATCATCGTAGTGTGGTCCTCCCATTGTGTTTACCCCCACACGAGCCGTCCCCTTAAATGTACTCCAAAAACATGAATCATTTTGGAACACGGATGAAATAGTACGTCCCATCGTTTAAGTCGCAAATCTACATACTTACCTAATTTTAAAAGCACAATTATCATCCTACTTCCATTTACTTCTAAATATTTTAGTTGCAGTGGAACGTCAATATGATGAACCTGTAGGGCTTTATGACTTTATAACTCAGCCTTATGGATGCAGTTAAGACGGTTGTGGAATTTGTATAATGAGATTACTGATATAGATGACCTTTGATAAGACCAAGTGACTTTTAGTCAGGCATCAACATGTTAATTTGAGTTCTATGCAACTTGTTAAAATTGTGGGGAATACTTACGTTTTTGATTCCATGATATAATTTTAAAAGCACGATTCTTATTATCCTACTTCCATTTAATAAAAATAGGTAATTTAAGGGGAGAAATTGATACAAACTATAAAACGTAGACGGATAGAACAAAAATGTTTTGAATAAAATTTTTAAAATTAACAACAATGAATGGAGTAACGTGATTGGCTAGAATAGACGATACACAGTCACTTTTCTTCTTAAATTGATTATTGGTTATTCGTATTTAAAGTCTGATATTTTTAAAATTTGCCGTGGCTATTGCATCAAGCTAAGTAGAGAGGGTGATTTTTAGCCCAAAATTTTATTTCTTGAATAAGCGCTATGTATAAGTTGCAGCCGCATATATTTATTAATTCTTAGGCATTTTCCACTCGGAATTTCAATGCCTTTTTAAAGTTATAATGCATAAGAGAGGTCCAAAATAATGGTATTTTGGTGCCATACTAATTATCTGAAAAAAAAAATCGCTTACAAGGTTTTAATACTGCTTCATTTTTGTTAGACTAAATTTTTATGATTTCTCTGGACAGAATTATTAAGGTATGCGAAAAGTGAGATGTTTACTGCAGTATTAAGTGCAAAAAAAATAGAATTCTGATGTTGTTTGACACTCTGATGTTGTTTTGCAAGCTCTTGCAAACTATAATGTAATAAATGAGAGGTATCGTAATTATCACATATATCGTCAGATGGTGGAGGAGCAGTCTTTACTTTACCGGTTTAAAGAGTCACCAAACGTTTCCCATTCTTACATACGCAGTAAAAAGATTGCTGCTCCTTCGGTGGGTCCCTTGAAAATGGTTAAAGGCTGATTAGTTGAAGATTGCCAGGTGATGTCGGAGCTTTAGCAGATGGTTTCTCTTAGGTGTACTCTGTAAGATACCTTGATCATCCATTATCCTATCAGAGTTGTGATGGCATGGTTGATCATGCCATCTGTTATATTATATTGTGGGGGACTTTGATTTTGTCTTCCCCTGGTGATGGGGCTTATTGTGGGTGGGTTTTGACGGAGTGTGCGAGGAGTCAGGATTGGTGTTTATAGATGTTTGGAGTGGGTTTTATGGGAATAAAGCAAGGAGAAGGTGAATCATTATGGATAGATATTAAGGTTGGTAAAAATAGGAAAATACACTTGGGAGCTTTTTGACCTATGATGAGCCCTTGTGGCTCTTGTCATCTGTTATATTATATTATATTGTGGGAGACTTTGATTTTGTCTTTCCCTGGTGATGGTGCTTTTTGTGGGTGGGTTTTGACGGAGGTGGATGACCTTTGATAGGCCCTTGTGGCTTTTGTCATCCGTGTAATTATGTTATGTTATGTTATGTTATCATGCTCGTGTCTCACTTGAAGATGTTGTAAAGAGGCTATATCTGCTGGATGTGAATTCAAGTATAGGTCCAGATGATTTCCATCCACTTTTCTTCCGTTCTTGTAGGCCACTGTCCTATCCACTCTTTATAATGTTTGAGAGATCTATGCTGCCTGGAGTGCTTCCTGCACATTGGAAGAGATCACTGGTGGTTCACATATTTAAGAGTGGTTCTAGATACAGCCCCCTCAACTACAGACCAATAAGTTTGACCTCAGTTTGTTGTAAAACTATTGAGATAATCATTGTTGATAGGTTGCATGAGTATTTTTAAATCAATGGCTTATTCTAATCAGAACAGTTTGGTTTTCGAAAAAGGGTTGGCGTTGAAGACCAACTACTTCTGACCTATGATTGTGTATCCAAGTGGTTTGATTCTGGATTTGTTGTTGATGTTGTGTTGTTTGAATTTGCCAAGGCTTTTGATATTGTGTCACATGGGTTGTTGATTTTTAAGTTGCAGATGTTGGGTGTTGCGGTTACACTGTTGGATTGGTTGTCTGATTTTCTGATGGGTCGAACTATGAATGTCTCTGTCTCTGGGTCAAGTGGTAGAAACAGAGAGGTGAAGAGTGGCGTTCTCCATGGGAGTGTTCTGTGACCTCTGCTTTTCACTATATATTTAAATTTTCTGCCAAACTATGTGTAGTCAAAGTGTAAACTTTATGCAGATGAACTGAAGATTTACTTACGAGTGCGATGTAGCTCGCCATTTGATATGGCTGAAGATATCTTGTGCTGCCAGAGAGATATCGATGTGATAGTAAATGTAGCTAGATCTTGGGGACTCAACCTAAATAATGCTAAGTCATCGTGTTGCGTTTTGATGGGAGAGGTGCTCTGTGGGATGAATTGGGTTCACTGCAGAAATATAAACTTGATGGTGTGGATATGAAATATGCTGAAACAGCTAAGTTCTTGGTGTAACTGTGAGCAAGGAATTGAAGTTCCACACCCATGTGTGCCAGATTGTTAACAAGGCAGCAGGATTGGCAGCAAACATACTGGGCTCTACTCTGTGTTGATCGAGTGAATTTATGATGACGCTCTACCTGTGACATCTTAGACCTTTGTTAGAATTTGCTTCCTGTGTATAGAACACGGAAAAGAAGGTGGACAAACCAGATTCATGGTCTCTCTGACTTATCTTATGGTAACAGTTACTTGCCCTGAATCTTTATTCAGTAAAATGAAGGCTATTGAGAGCTGACATTATTAAATATTGGAAGATATTTAATAATAAATGTGGAATATATCCTAATTAAATTTTTGTCATCTATTCCTAGAATTGACACAGGATGACACAGGTTTAAAGTTGCTCAAGTTCTGAGCACATTGGGGTGTCGCCGCAGCTCCTTTAGTTTGAGATGCCTAAATGATTGGAATTCTCTTCCAGATGATGTTGTTTCTCCGCGGTCTTTGGCTTTATTCAAGAACGCCATCCATGTATTTTGGGGGCAGATTATTCGAGTATTTGGAGTAGATCTGCTCTTACTATCTCCTGCCTGTAGTTATTTGGGATTTAATGTTGCGTAGATTTCATGACTGCTTGGCTGAATCTACAGCTGGAAAGTCATATTGGTTTGTTATCTGTATATTCATTTGTTTGTTTTTGTTTATTTCTTCTTTGTTCCGCTATGACATACAACTCAGCTTGTAAAGTCATAAAACTTTCATTGTGATTGTCATCGTATGAGAGCTCGTGTGCCTACGTATATGTGCTACTCACCTTTTTGTCCTGGTTTGTCTATCCTTTGTGGTGGCTGAAAATGTTATTGGTAGCTAATCAGGTGAGTTAATCGCAAATTAAAATACATTCCTAATCTTAAAAGTGGTTTCCAATAGTAAATACATTTGCATTTGTAAGGTGTGAAAGAACTTATTAATTACAAGTTCCTCAATAATAAGTAAACATGTATAGTAGGCTATATTTTTAAACCAAAGTGTATTTCAGTGGTTAAATGTAAGTGATGTAGTGGCGTAGTTCCATATTTATATTTGGTGCAAAATGATAACATATATTGATCGAACTCGAACATTTCATATATAAAGTTGAGCAGAATATTTTTCTTCGCCTTTAATCTGGCAACACTCATACTCGCTACCGTTCTTTTGAAAATACATTGATATAACATAATATAACATCATATAACATAATTTCACGGATGACAAAAACCAAAGGGCATATCAGAGGTCATCGGCATCCGTCAAAACCCTCCCACAAACTGCATCCATAGTATGGTGTCAGATCGTGCATCTACAATATACAATTTAAACCATCCGCAGGAATACGTCGAAAACCAAAGGCAACACCATCAAAGCACGTCAAAATCCAAATCTCCCATAATATACAATAATAAAAAAGTATGCACAGGAATTAGTCCAGAGTACCCCCCCCCCCAAAAAAAAGAGGTTAACTCTCACTCCCCATATAATCATCCAATCTGCGCTTAAAGACATTTAAGTTTAGACTGTCTACTGTATCAGGTAACAAACTATTCAGGTAATCTACCACGCTGTTGGTTAAACAAGGTCAACATACCTAGGTCACGTGCTCTCAATTATTCTGATATATGGTTTTATGAGCATATGACCTTATGACCTACAAAACTTTCAATAATTCCAGAATTAAACTAATGAGGAACTTAGCAACTAGATCAATCGAAAGAGAATGTAAAGCAACATAAGTGTTTCAAATTTCGTTAGAATCAGCCGAATAGTTACAATGTTATTGCCACAAAACTCATTGAGGAGTAAAATGGTTAACATCCGACTTACTGACCTACGGACTGACATAGTAACTTATAGAGTTACCTGCACGCGACTAAAAATACTTTATAACATCCAAACTGCAACTCGGGAGAGTTGTTTGCCGGGGGCTGGTGTAAATGATGTGTCTGAGAGGTATTATAGTCTGGTTTCTGGGTATGAGAGGGATGCAGTTGTGAATACGCATGCGAGAGTAAATGGTGTAAAGAATGTGGGTTCATGTGAGTTAAGGCAACAAGTTAGTTGAAAGGTAGAGTGAAAGTAGAGTAAAAGGCGCTGTTTCAGGTGTGCTTCCGAGATTAGCTGTGGGGATGGAATGGTTGGCTCGTGCATTTGGACTGAGTGAGAATGCGAAAGACCTGTGTGAGGAGTCTGAGTTAGTGTTTGTAGATGGTTGGAATGGTTTTATGGGAATAAGGCATTGGATGGACTCCATCTAAGCTGGGCTATGGTTCATGTGTTGTGGTGGGAGTTAGATACTGTCGTTGGGTCTTTGCAGGCGGGAAACTAGTTATTGGTAGTTATTGTTATTATTAAAATCAGTGCTCCGTTCGACAAACGTTCCGCGCATTACGTGATATATATCCTCGCCACAATCGTCCTGCCGAGTCCGCTGTTCGACGCTTGGTGGCCAAATTCTAGGCAAAAGGGTCGATCAACAATCAGCCAACACACGTACGTCACCAAAACGCAAGGTCTGCTGAAAACATCGCTGCCGTAAATGAGAGTGTACGTGAAAATCCGAGGCAGTCAATTTGTCGTCATTCGCAAGAACTTGGCCTTTCTGCGACTTTAGTTTGACGAATTATGCGTAGGGACTTGGGTCTGCACCCGTAAAAATCGAACTTACCCAGGAACTTAAGGTAAACGACCATAGACAACGGCATGTGTTCGCTGATTGGGCTCTAGAGCAGTTGGAAGTTGCCCTAATTTTCCCCCCAAAATCATCTCTAGCGACGAGGCCCATTTTTGGATGAATGGATTTGTGAACAAGCAAAATTGTCGGATTTGGGACGAAAACAATCCACATGAGATACACCACCACCAATTGCATCCCAACCAAGTCACTGTTTGGTGCGGATTTTCGTCTAACGGAATCATCAGTCTGTATTTTTTTTAGAACGAAGATATGATTGCAATAACCGTCAATGGCGAGACCTACAGATTGATTATAAGCAACTTATTGTGGCCTTGTAGCGGGCCGAAAATATATCTCTAATCCCAATCGATAATCGATCCAACCCGCTTCCTACACTGTCCGGACGTGAGAAATCGAGGGAGAATGAAACGGATTGTATGTACAGTCCTTTACTAACAAAAATACAATATTTACAAAAAATATGGATAAATATGCACAAAATATCTACAATAGAGAGGGGCGATTATATTGGAGATCTTACTTTTCACCAAAAAATACAAAAAGAAAATCCTATATATATGAATACTATTTAATCTATCCTAATAAACATAAAAAATCAAACAACCAAAAAAATCCTGACTACAACAGTCAATATATAAACAACAAACAAGGCCTCACTTTATACAAAGAGGATGGGAAGATGTCCAGCCACCTGCCACTCGAGCGAGCAAAATGCCTAGGACTTACAACAAGTGTGGCGCCTCTGCGCTTGATGGAAGATAATGACCTTAAAAAGCTTGCGTGGCTATTATAAGCCCTCCTTCATTAAGCTATACTATTGGCCTTTATTTATTAACAATAATAATATATAGCTTTCCAGGATATAACGCTTTGTTTGTAATATAAGGATATACGAAACTAAGTCCTATCTTTCCAGAATATGGCGCCTGGAAAGAAAGAAAAAAAACATGCTCGCAACATTTAGACTCATCATACATACTCAGAATCCTCTCATTCACTAAAGACACCTGCGCTCCAGTATCAATCAAACCACAGAACAACCTTTCACCAACTTTCACTCTCGCTTCCATCATATCAGGTCCACCATGTTCGCAATAAACCGAAGGAACAAGCACACCAACATCAGCACTGATATCCACACTGTCATTAACTACCATATCATCACTCACCACACACTCATCTTCATCCAGACAATCATTCTTCTCTCTTATATATAAACACTTTTCAATCACCCAATTGTAGTGCACACCGCTCAAACATTGCAGATGTACCACATTAGGATTCAAACCCTTCATCTTCTCATCCTTGTACACAATCGGCCTCTCACCACCAAAGTGCACATAAACAATCACTCCATACAAACGACTCACTACAATCAACACTTCCTGAAATGGCGGGACCCCTTGCATACACATCGCTCTCAATTCTTTCATGAAGTTCCGTACCTTTGCCATACCATTGCTTTCAGGCTTCCTACTTACTTCATTCATTACCGCCTTCCTTAAGTCATCCACACTATCGGGCACTCTCACGTCTACTCCATCACTCTTCAAATCTTGCAAACCATTCCATACACTCTCAAACAAGGAATCACCACCACCCTTACTCTCTTTTCCATTCATAATCCCTTTCGGCAAATACTCAGGATCACTCACTCCACACACATTTTCATCATTCGTACCAGGATACCTTGACATCAAATCAGCCACTCCATTCTGTTCACCAGGCACATACTCAATCACATAGTCAAAGTCACTCAAATCTTCCAAAGTCCTTGCAATCCTACTATCAGCCCACTTCATACGCTGCAGATACACAAGAGGTTGATGATCGGTTTTTATCACAAACCTCACACCATACAAAAATGGACGCAACACTTTCAAACAATATCTTATCGCAGCCAGCTCTCGTTCCACAGTCGAATACTTTCGTTCTGCAACATTCATAGCCTTGGATACATACCCAATTATTCGCCTGACATTCTCTCCATTCAAACGCTGCTCTTGCATCAGAAAACCTCCCATACAATACCCACTCGCATCTGTATACAGTTCAAGCATTTTAGCATTTACACTATAATCTGGGTAAGCCAATTCAACATCTTCAGCCGCTGCCTCTTTCAGTCTCTCATACGCCTCATTCATCTTATCATTCCACTTGACAACCGTACTACCTTTCTTGCCCATCCACTCAGTCAGAGGCTTACTCACACCAGAGCAATCACATATAAACTTTCGCTGGAACTCAATCAAACCCCAAAACGACTTCAGTTGCTTCACAGTCACCGGTTTAGGAAACATTCGCACCTTCTCAACATACTTCGGTGATTTTCGCAACCCATTCTCACTCACCATATGCCCAAGGAATTCCACTTCTTTCGCAAACCATTCACACTTCGCCACTTTCACCTTCACACCAACACTCTCCAACGTTCTCAATACATCATTCACCAATCTCATATGCTCCTCAAAAGTCTCAGTCATAATCAAAATATCATCTATAAACGCAATCACATTCTTACTCGCAAACTTACTCAACACAACATTCATTGCCCGCTGGAAGGCTCCGGGAGCATTAGCCAACCCAAAGCTGAGGTTCCGGAACTGGTAATGCTTCTTTGAGGAAGAGAAGGCAGTTACCGGCCGACTCTCCTCAGCAATGGGCATCTGGTAATACCCCCGTACCAGATCCAACTTCGTAAACCACTCCATCCCATGCATACTATACACACACTCAGATACCACACACATCGGAAACCTTTCTTTCACAGTCTTTTCATTCACCTTTCTATAATCCACACACAGACGCAATCTTCCATCCGGCTTACGTACAGGTACAATTGACTATTCCATGCACTCTCGCTCTCTTCAATCACCCCCAATTGCTCCAATTCCAAGCACTGCTCCTCAATCTCATCAGCAACCGGACGTGGGAAATGCCTTGGCCGCTGATAGATTGGGGAGTCCTCCTTCATGACAATCTTGAATTCCGGGAGCTTTGCAACCCCGAAATCCAGATCACCCTTTCGTTCAAATATCATTCGATACACATCCTCCCTTTCATACTCAGTTAAACATCCATCCAATTGCACCATGCTCTTCACATCATTATACGTCCATTCACACGTCTCTTCACCTGCAACATTCACCCTGACATCCGTACTATCATCCATACCTACCTCATTGACAGTGGAGAGGTGGCCCAGTACATCTCCGACTTGGATTCCCCTCACCTGCCCTTTCACACTGGGGTCCGCCTGCACACATACAAAAGGATCATTCATTCTCATCAAGCCATCAAACACACAAGCAACACGCCTTACCTTATAACACACATCCTTTCCATCCAATATCACAGTGTTCTCACTCACATTCAAACTAACATCCTTACTCCAACTCACTCTAACAGACACCCTTTCACCCTTCACAAGCCTTACATTCTCCATAGCAGTCACCTCAATACCAGTAAACACACTCCTCAAAACGCTACCATCTTTCCCTACATACAACTTATACACCCCATTTTTACCAATCTTTCTCTCAATCTGATCACTCGCAGGATGCACAACCATACGATTCATTTTCATAAAATCATAGCCCAAAATCACACCATACTCACTACTCACCTTATCAATCACAGAAAATTCACATTCATTCATCATCATACCACGCATTCGAACAGCTGACCTTATCATTCCAATCACAGGCACTCTCCTATTACCAATACCTACTAAACTACCCTTGCACTCAGACAGGAGGGCTTTCTCGCTAACCTTGTCATACACATCTTTATACACCAAGCTCGCCTTGCATCCAGAATCTATTAAAGCCAAACACTCAATTCCATTCAATTCCACCTTCACACTCAGACACTCATACTTCCTACCAGACAGCACTTTCACACTAGACAGACTTACCAACACATTACTCACACTCATGCACCCAGAGGATACTTCACCAGGTACCCTCTTACCATTCAGTTTCCCGCTTCAGACTTTCCATTCACACCTTGCGCTCTCAGTCTAATCCAACACTTTTCACTCGAATGTCCTTCCATCGCACAATAGCTACATACATTCCTCTGGTCACGACACATCCTTGCATAATGACCAGCCTTTCCACAATTACCACATGCATATTTCATACTTTCCCCACCAGTTGCTCCACCATTCAACCTCGGACAATCTTTCTTCAAATGGCCTATTTCTTTACACTCGAAGAACTCTTTCACACTTTCCTGGCAATCCTTTATCATATGCCCTTTCTTACCACACCCAAAACATGCACCAGATGTCCACCTACATCCTGCCAACATATGACCTTTCCTTCCACACCGACGACATTCCATAATCTTTCTCCCACCATTCGGTCTCTCGTTTGCTGGGACATACCTCGGCTTCTCTCTCATATATCCGTTCCCACGCTTGAAATTCATCTGCCCCCTTCCATTCGACCACCCTCCATTTGCCCATCCATTCTGCCGGCCCAGGAAGTTTGACATCACTCCAGCTGGTGCAGCCTTCAGGGCATCCCTGTAGCTGACAAACTGCTGGGGTGGATGAAAGCTCCTGGGCTTCTTACCTCCAACATTCACACTGTACCATCCATCCTCTTCTAGATCGCTTTCATCATCAAATCGTCCATCTTCTAACAGTTCCAACACATCCTCCCACATCAACCGTTCACCTGTCAGTCTCACTCTCTCCTTTCTCTTTCCACTCAGCCATTCACTCACCTTTCGCGGGATCGTGTCCAAAAACTTCCTCATCAGTGGTTTACATTCATTTACATCATCATCACCATACCTCGTTCTTGCCATACTCTCAAGCCTATGTGCATACATATTCACACTTTCACTCTTCCCCATTCGAGCCTTCTCAAATTCATTCACCCTTTTATACTTCACACTCTCTTTCATTCGTTTCACCTGCCCAATCAATCTCTTCTTCACTACATCGTACTTTGGCTCCCCCACACTTGTGATGACACGGAAAAACTCCAATACTTTTCCCTCCAAACATTCCCCCCAAACATTCATCCAGTATCCCTTATTCTCCGGGTACTTGAGCTTACAATAACGCTCAAATTCCCCGAAGAATTCTTCCATACTTTTCCCACCATGTAACCTAAATCGATCTATCTTTGGCACTTCCCTTATCAAAATACCTTTCCCCACATTCACTTCACTCTCCGAAGAGCTACTCTCGGTCTCACTCATTCCAATCATACCATCACTCTCTCCTTCATCCGAGTACAATGAGTCCACACTCTTGCCTCTAACCTTCCTATCCTTCCCCTTTGCACCACTCTTCCTTCTCTTGCGTTCAACTCTCTTCTATTCTCCGTCCTTCCTACTACTCACCGTATTTTCTTTAGACCCAATCCTACTGCCATCCATTCCTTTTAGCGGAGTCCCTTCAGTAAGAGCAGGGGTCAAAGTTGTAGGTCCTGGGGCTGATCCAGCCCCTGTCATCATGTTATACAGGTCCTTCATCCGTCGGTCCGTCTGATCCTGTCGGTCTCCCATTTCCTTCTTCATCCTATCAGTCTTTTCATTCATCCCTTTTATTTTATTCTCCATTCCCTCCATCATTTCCTGCAACATTTCACACTCCTCTTCTTTCTTTCTCAACTCCAGTCTCAATCGCACTACTTCTTCATTCAATGTTTACTCTACAGCCATTGTTCCCAAGTTAGTAAAAAGATAGGAGGAGGGAAAAATCAATCAAACTACTTGTCACACTAATTGGGTATGGACTGCAATCCAATCCAGTCACTCTTCCAGTTTCGAAGTCTCACGTCCCTATTCGGGCGCCAAATGTAGCGGGCCGAAAATATATCCCTAATCCCAATCGATAATCGATCTTAACCCGCTTCCTACACTGTCCGGACGTGAGAAATCGAGGGAGAATGAAACGGATTGTATGTACAGTCCTTTACTAACAAAAATACAATATTTACAAAAAATATGGATAAATATGCACAAAATATCTACAATAGAGAGGGGCGATTATATTGGAGATCTTACTTTTCACCAAAAAATACAAAAAGAAAATCCTATATATATGAATACTATTTAATCTATCCAAATAAACATAAAAAATCAAACAACCAAAAAAATCCTGACTACAACAGTCAATATATAAACAACAAACAAGGCCTCACTTTATACAAAGAGGATGTGGAGATGTACAGCCACCTGCCACTCGAGCGAGCAAAATGCCTAGGACTTACAACAAGTGTGGCGCCTCTGCGCTTGATGGAAGATAATGACCTTAAAAAGCTTGCGTGGCTATTATAAGCCCTCCTTCATTAAGCTATACTATTGGCCTTTATTTATTAACAATAATAATATATAGCCTTCCAGGATATAACGCTTTGTTTGTAATATAAGGATATACGAAACTAAGTCCTATCTTTCCAGAATATGGCGCCTGGAAAGAAAGAAAAAAAACATGGTAATCATTTTTATATATAAAATAAACAAAAAACAACAAACCCATTCCCATTCAGACACACACACATTTTTACAGAAGAAGGGATAGGGTACTGAGAAAAGGGGTGGGAGAATAGCCCTTTTACACACACTCACGCTAAACTCCACCACAGCCTCAACTGGATTATATGCCTGATATGGATACTGACGACATGTGGTTCCAACAAGACGGTGCTACGTGCCACACTGCGCACGCCACGATAGACACTTTGCACTAGCGATTTCAGGGTAGGGTCATCTCGCGCGGTGGCGACGTCAACCGGCCACCAAGATCATGCGATTTAACGCCATTAGACTACTTTCTTTGGGGCTACCTTAAATCTCAGGTCTATGCGAATAATCCGCAAACAGTTGATGTCCTTAAATTCAACATAACGTACACCATCCAGCAAATTCAGCCATATTTATGCGACAACATCATTTAAAATGGACCTCTTGAATACGCTCCACCAAGCGAAGCCGCGGCGGACATTTGAAAGACGTCATATTGCACACTTAATGCCATAAAATGTACTTTCAAATTTAAGATAAATTGAGTGCATATATCACAAACAACTTGTTATATTTACATTAAGAAATTGAGCGACCTTATTGAAAACCCTATAGAATGCTTTGAGGATAATGTTTTTACTCAATTTGTTAATAAGCCGACAAGGGGTGCCAATATATTAGGTCTGGTTCTTTCAAATGATGATAACTTGGCTGAGGAATTGACTGTCGAGGAACATTGGGAAATAGTGATCATCAGATGGTTCGTTTTAATTTGGGAATAGTGAAGTGTAGAAAATCAACAAACTCCACGAAAACTCGAAATTTTTATTAGGGCAATTACGATAAATTGCGCAATTTGCTAAATCAAATCAGGTGGGAAATATAAATCAGGAGAAAGAATAATTAGGAGATGGGAGACACTTTCACGACTATATTAAACATAGTCCAGGAGCAGTGTATCCCAATGAAGGTTATGAGGAAATTTTCTGAGAAGAAAGGGGCATACCAGAGATTACGGAAAGAAAGTACTTTTTACAATTTAAGTCATTATATGTCAGCCAGAAATGAGCTAAATAAGATTATTAAGAGGAGAAAGGGACATCATAAATTAATTTAGCTCAAAATGATGATGAAGAGTCAAGAAAATTATTTAGCTATTATAGAAACTATAACAAATGTAACAGTGATAAAATAGGGTCTATTAAAAATGAACGGGTTTTGAAAGAATCTGATGAGGAAATAGTAGAGGTTCATAATAATGTTTTTTCTGCCGCATTTACAGAAGAGAATTCATCTAGATTAATTGATGATAATTCTAGGTCAAGTGAAGTAGTGTTGAATACCATTAATGTGAACAGGTAATTAATTAAAGGGACTATATTGAAGTTAAATACTAGTAACCTTCATTCTAGGTTACTCAAAGAATGTGTAAATATTAATGCAGTAGGTTTTGAGAAGATATATATTATATCACAAGAGTTTGGAGAAATACCTAATGATTGGAAATTAGCGAATGTATTGCCCATTATTAAGAAGGGAAGAAAGGAGGACCCGAATAACTTTAGACCGGTGAGCTTAACTTCTATAATTAATTCTTGAGAAGATTGTTAAGAAGGAAGTATCTGATCATCTAAAGAGTGGTAGGTTAATAAATGATGCTCAGCATTGGTGTAGAAGAGGTAGATCGTGTTTAACAAATTTGATGTATTTTATGGATTATGTAACTAAACAATTAGCTAAGGGAGAGAATGTTGATGTAATTTACTTAGACTTTAGAAAAGCTTTTGATAAGGTTCCACATAGGAGACTAGTTCACAAATTAAAAATGAATGGGATATGTCGTAAAGTTTTGAATTGGATAGCTGAATGGCTGAAAGACACGAAACAGAGAGTTGTACTGAATGGGGTAAGTTCACAGAGGAGGGACATAATCAATGGCCTACCTCAGGGATCCGTTCTAGGCCCTTTGTCATTCATAGTTTATATAAATGATCTTGGGGAGGCTGTAAATAGCAAAGTGTCAATTTTTGCTGATGAAACTAAATTGGCATCTGTAGTCAAAGAAGTGAGGGTAGCTTTAAAGTCCTGAGTGACTTAAATATATTATTAGCTGGAATCAGAAGTGGTAGATGACTTTTAACCTTAAAAAATGCAAAGTTATTAACATGGGAAGGGATCAGAGGTGGGCAGTATTTAAAGACTGTATTAAATACATTGTATTTAAATACATTTATGTATTTAAAATTGTATTTCTAAATACATTTGAAATCATGTATTTAAATACTTTTGAAAATATTTAAATACAATGTATTTAAATACTTTTTGCAAATACTTTACTGATAATAGGTTTATATAGTTATTATAAACGTTTAATGACACAAACGGTTGACTGCATGAGCCGGTGAGGAAAGATGGCTTCCACTAGTTGAAATTCAGTTAACAGATGGTCACAGTTGTGTTCGGTTGTATAGTGAGAGCGCTCAGCGTTATTTCACCTGCTGCAAGGCAACTTCAGCTCCTTCGAAAGAGTGTGAAATGGAGATATTAGACGATAATAAAGACTAGGCAGATAAAGAAGCATATAATTATAGTCATCCTTTACTAGATGGTAATTTTTTTAGAGGGAAATATTCCGACGGGAAAAAAGTGAAGTGTGTCTGTACATCATGCAATAGCGAAATATCTGCGGCGAGCAATGCTACTTCCAATCTACGCATTCATTTGAAGGTAAGAATTTACTAATGCTAATTATATAATACTTAATTGAATTGACACGTTTCCCTATTTCTTATTTTTTTAAATGGCAAAATTGCTAGTACATAACGATAATGTTAAGTAGCGTAGGTTTACCATGCACGAACCTACCTACTTCCTTTTGCAACACCTTTATTTATAGTATATGCTGATTGAAATTAACGTGAATTATCGCAATGTTTAACAAATGTCCTTCAATTATCCGATCATGTACATTTATCAACAGAGAAAGCATCCTGCTTTGGGGCAAAAAGCGGATAACTACGTGACAGCTCAAATAGAAGATTCAAGAAGAAAATGTTCAATATTAGACGATGGTCCTTCATGCAGTGGTGTTAAAGTAAGGACATTACCGGAGTCTTTTGCGGTGAATACTAAGAAAGTCAAACAATCTGTTGTTGATAAGCTGATTGTAGATTTTGTGAGATAAATATTAGTTGAATTCTGAGTTACAAATGTTTACAATTATAGTATTAATAGTACCGGTTAAGCTCTTATAACGACCGAATACGAAAGCGTTGGCTCATTTGTCACTACGTAGGCTATATAACGAAGTTAAATAAAGGAAGACATATACAAACAACAGAGGTAAATATATTGCAATAATTTCGTGAGAATCCACATACATATAATTTTGAAGCGCGTTATCATTTAATTAAAGATATTATTGACCAAATTTTTCATAAATAATTAGTACAATTATTGATCGATTATACGTAGTTATTAGATTAATTCCTATAACGATGTATTTCGTTATAGTAGCAATACTTGTATATCATTATGTCAAAACTAGCATGCCACCCGTCAAAAATGTAGGAAAGAAAGCTTGATAATGTAAATATTCCTAACAATAATGAAAGTCAATATTTTACTATGTAATTCTGACTATGAAGGACTAATAATATATATATGAATTAATGTACCAGTCCTATATATCTATAGGATATTCATATAGCTACATTTTATATATAAAATTTTATATGCATACAATATATTCTCATTTCACTGCGGAAATCAGTTTCACTCATAATAATCACACATTCCACTACCGCAGGTCTAAATTCTTCAGTTGACGTCATTTCAAGGCCGACGCTAGGCCGAAATCTTATAGAAGAAGAGAAAGTGACAAGAGCTCTACTGAAGAATAAACTGGACAGCGCCTCTTACTTATGTCTTCCTGCAGATAGTTGGTCAACTCATCACCGTATTTTGGGGGCGTTACAATTCATTGGGTATGTTAAGATTTAGCTCTTTATGATATATGAAATTGATGATGTCTTTACAGTTAGGGAGTTATCAGCTCTTGGCTGAAAGCAGACCTATTTGTTGATGGAATTTATCTCGATTATATTGATATGTAAAATTTATGCAAACATTTATGAAACAAATATTGGAATGTTATTTCATTTTTTTTTTACCTTGAACAAGCTGCTTTTGTCCGTCACAGTGGAGTATTGGCATGCTGTCGCTTCAAAGGAGAACATACCTACATCAAGATTGCTGAACATATGGATAATATCATCAATGAATACGATATCCCCCTGCAGAAAATCACGAGCACCGTCGCTGATAACGGCTCTAATTTTGTTAAAGCGTCTAAGGAATCTACAGTCACTGTTGCAAATGTGGCAGCAGATTCAGAAGATGGAATCCAGGTAGGTGAAGAAGATCAGGGTTAGCACAAGCTGGAGGATAGTTTCTAAATAAGAAATGCCTTAGATCAGAGAGAAGACCTTTCGTCTGACCCTTGCGCTTCAGCCTCCCTAAGCATGTGCGCTGTGTTTCACACACACTCAGTCTCGTCGCCACAACTGATGCAAAATAGGCACTGAAAATATCTTCTTTTGCAGATATCAATCATGCTGCGATGGGGAAATGCTCAGCATTATGGAACAAAAGCGGTCGTCCAAAATCAGCAGAAATTATCAAAACTGTTATCAACTGCTTAGTAAAGATGCCTTGCATTACAAAGTGGAATCCTCTGTTTAATGAATTGTCTTTACTTTTAAAACACAAGGGGGAAAATTACATCAACTCATGACGTCCCTTGAACTTCCAGTGTTCAGAAGTCACGAAATTGAATTTCTTGGGGAGCATGTTTCAGTCTTGGCTCCTATTGCAGTGTCAATTGATCGCCTACAGGGAGAACAAAACTGTTTTTATGGATAATTGCTCCCTACCTTGCTCACTGTAGAGAAAAAGCTGAAGAGCCTTCAGTCACGTTCTCTGAAATTTTGCCAACCTCTTATAAGTGCAGTCACTAAGGGCTTTGGAAAGCGCTACCAATCTTATTTGACCTTGACAAATGAAGCCAGCGTTACAGATGCCATTATTATATCAACAAGTCATCTATTCTTCAAACTCCGCTGGTTAGATGTCAGTATTTAATGGGGCAGTTCAAGCCACCAAGACTGTTAAAAATATTATGATTAAAGAGATAGAGAATGTAGCAGAGGGACCCAAAGTTGAATGATCCAGTGGTGTATCGGACAGTGACGATTATGTTGGATTTACAAAACCCACTCAAACACGATCAACTACAGATTTAAAATTGTTCAGTTACCTTCAGGATTCAAATAAAACACTTTGAAGTTTAGATAGATATCCAAACATAAAAAAGTTATTTATTAAATACAACACCACACTTCCGTCGTCAGCTCCTGTAGAACGGCTCTTCTCTTTAGAAGGATTGACCTTATCTCCAAAACGGAGTTCTTTATCTAACGAAACATTTCAGCAACTGATATTACTCAAATGTAATGCTTATATAAATAGCTAACTGAAATTTCATTTTATGGAACTTTTTTTTTGTATTACCTAAGTCCAATTGTTATCAACTCCTACATTAGTAATTATAATATACAATTTAATTTTAATGGATATTTTTTGTTGTGATACCAATGGTCCTTATCGATTGTCAATATATATTATGTATTTGAAATGTATTTAAAAATGTATCTAAATACATTTAATGTATTTAGTATTTAAATAATACATACATTTTCAAAATATATTTAGTATCTAAATACATTTTTTTCATATATTTAAAATTTAGTATTTAAATACTTTAAGTGTATTTAGTGCCCACCTCTGGAAAGGATAATATTGAATTTAGCTATGAAATGTATGGGGATTGGCATACCCTCAACTTCTTTGATTCTAGCTCCCAATTTAGTGTCATCAGCCAAATTTGACACTTCCCCAAGATCGTTTATATATACTATGGATAATAATGGGCCTAGAACTAATCCATGTAGTACGCCAACAATAACATCTCTTCACTGTGACCTTTTAAGTTCAGTAGGCTGGGTAAGACTCTTCGAGAGTGGTGTGATTACCAAGGGTGATTTGTCATCGAGTGTTGGCACCACTCTTGGTGCAGCCAAATGGGTTTCTTTATTCGGCTTGGTGGCTGCCTGTTTGCTTCCACTGTGAATGCTTGGTATTCACAAGATATTGACTACGAAAGAATAGAAAGTTCTCTCTTTGCTTGATTGTAGGCTGTCTAAATGTGATAAGAGATTTCCTCAAAGGTAAAAGGAAGTTTGGAGCTTGATTGAATATTCTTTATTCGAAGGGAACTTGGGCGGTCGTCAGAATATCTTTTCTTGATAAGATAATTCATCCTTAAACGAAGTACAGCTTCCTTCCTACATTCACGGGCCGCATAAATGCGGTATTTTGATATTTCCCTAGAATGAATTTCTAGGCATTTAATTAGTTTCCATATTAAATTTATTCACTCTAGTTACATTAATTTAAAGTAAAATTGTTTTTACTTAATCACTGATATTTTAATGTTACAGAAACAAATCAAATCCGGTTAATGTTTGATTTATGCCCAACCCGCAAATTTTGTGGCTGTTTTGTTATAAATATGTTTAAAAAATATGCAACAGTTATATAGTGTATATCGTAGATATACTCTATATAGCTTCTTCACTAATTAATGAGGGCAAATTTCTAATTATGATGCTATGGAGAAAAAGAGTTTGGCCGCCATCTTGGAAACACATTGTGAATTTTGAATCACATTATAGTGTATTATACGTCATTTTGAAGTGACTTTTTTCTTAATTAAAATATGATATGGACATTTCATATTAATCAATTTTAAAGAAAATATAATTGATTTAAATAGCATTCGGAGGTGAGGCTTATATGTCTGAAATCAAGGAATGCGGGAGAAAAATTAGAGGTCTAGCGACATTTAAAAATCACCTTTTGAAATTGCGCGGTGTGTGGAAAGTGCAACCCCCTACAATTATGTGGGGGTATTGGGGCAAACCCACATTTCAAAATTACCTTTAAAATGATATATAATACAATTTGATGCAATTGCAATAGCCTAACAACAAAAATACCCAAAGCAAATTATTTTTTAAATTAATTTGCCCATGAAATACATCGTCCACATTAAAAAAATAAATTGTTTATATATTTATATATATATATATATAATTTATTTAAAAATTCGAGAATGGGCATAAACCCTGTAGATAGCTTTGTGTAGGAAAGGGAGGCAAATAAAAATAGGGAAAGAAAAGTAGCGAAACGAGTTTCGAACACGCTTCCCGCGTCGCTGGACAGCCGTTAGCGATAGCGTTAAACCACTCTGCCCTTCTGAGTCCCAAAAGAGAGTTATTCAAGCAAAGCATTTAAGTCGCTCGCCTGAACTACTCGCATGTTACAACTTAATATTAACTCAAATTCCTTATATTAAATATTTTATTATAAACCTATAATCATCTCTTACATGGTGTCCAGATGTATGTCACAATTTCTCTTATTTCAGCGCTCTAAAACAAATATTCTTTTTAATCGTCAATTAAATTTGATTTATATTAAATATGTGGAACAAATAAGATTGTAATTGTTTTCTATAGACTTTTACACTAATTTTATATTTATTAACACATAATTACTAGATTCCACTTATTCGTTTCTTTTTTTAAATTCGTTTAAAGTTTCTTCAAATAACGGAAATAAAATTATTTAGCTAGTGGTAAAAATAAGCAAGATTTGAGATAATGAAAATAATTCTAAGAAATATGACTAAATTATTTAATCTCGATTATAATGCAAAAAGAGAGGTATTTACGATTTGGGACCACTGCTCTCTCTAGAGCACCTATCTTTTGGATTCCCATTTCATGGAATGTTTTTCTAAGCCCATGCTGAGCATCATTTATTAACCTACCACTCTCTAGGTGGTCAGAAATTTCCTTCTTAACTATCTTCTCAAGAATTTGATGAACTATATAAGTTAAGCTTACTGCTCTAAAGTTATCCGGGACCTCTTTACTTTCCTTCTTAAAATTTGGCACTACATTTGCTATTTTTCAAAGGACGTCAGAAACAGAGGCAAGACTCCTCCGTTCATACAAGAACGAGATACCAGACAAACTGACAAATACCATACGTACATATCTTACTAAAGTGACTGTCAAACAGAGCGGGAAGGAACAAGCCTGGGTCGTGTACGGAAATAAATGTCACGAATGACCAGCGATGTACATAGGAGAAACGGGAAAACAACTACGGACAGGAGTATTGGAACACCAGAGAGCCGCCCGGAGAGACTGGCTACAAATACATGTATCTTCTGGCCCGTAGCCAGGGTCACAATTCTACCGAGGCAAATAATTGGAAAGTCCGTCTACATCTTACGTAGGAAATTGAATGTATATGTAGTTATGCCCTCAGTTACACTAGTCTAGGCAAAAGAGAAACCGAAACCCTGCCATGCAGTTTATATATATATATATATATATATATATATATATATATATATATATATATATATATATATATATATATATATATATATATATATATATATACAGCACAATTCTTCTATGCCCGGAGGCATCAAAACTTTTGATAATGTTGTATTGGTTTAAATCAAGATCTCAATGAACATGTAGTAAAGCCAGGCCATTCAATCGGTTTTGCGAAATTGAGCTCCTAAGCCAAGTCTTGAAGCGTCTTAAAACAGAGAAGGAGCGTTTAGAGCAGCCTGAGCTGATCAGTATGGTTATGAGAGTTTTTAACATATTGTTTATGATTAAAAAAAAAACTTGTTTGCAGCTACCATCATCTGCGTCAATGTGTAAGTATTCATCTTTGGAAAAACAAGTTTTTAAAAATAGACCAACTACCCGAGGACAAAAATACATGGTAAAAATGCTAAGTATCTGCTAATCACAAACAAAACTTAGAGAGCTTTGTGAATTTAATTTATACTTAAAAAATACATAATAAATTTCGCAAGTTTACTCCTACTTTAAAAATTTAGTTAATATTTAAGCCACAGTTAGCAACTTTAATGTTTTTTCTCGGGTAGTACATTTGATGTAGAAAATACATTTACTTACTGTTTGGCTTACCTTGATCTTCAACTTTGTGCTTCTATCTTTCAACTTCTTGCGCCAGAGAGTCCTTACATGGAAGGTCAAGGTATTGTTCAATTGATCTGAGTACAGTTCGTCCAGTTTGGTAATGTTGTCGGGCATGAAATTGAAAACTTGAAGGATAGTTATTACTTCATCTGGGAAGAGTTGCTCCATTTCGCTAGTCATGTAATCAACAAAAGGGTAAAACACTTTTCTTCGAAAATATTCTTCCACTGTATCAGCTTCAGCATTTGATATATGCTGCTGGCGACTAGAGGAGGTTGAGTGTGGTTTCTCTGGAGTGACGTTGACTTCTTCAGCAATGGACACAGCACGCTTGCATAAACGAGCCAATACAGTTTCAGTTCTTTGTGCTGATGAAAGCCATTGTGTGGGCAGCTTTGCCAGGCCCGCTCCTCGTATATATATATATACATATTCTCGTGGTTTTTATCTCTTTCCTCTCAACCAATAGATACCAGGGGCGGTCAATAAGTTTTGAGATTCGGTAGGGCAAAGCAGAGGAAGGGGGATGGCTGTTTGTGGGGGTGTTAGGACAAGTTATGACAAGTCAGGACTTGCAGCCGCACGCTCTTGTCTCGTCTATTTAAGAAGCAGTAGCTGATCGCAGATCGTCAGTCACAAATTTTTCAACAATGGAAAAGGTTGAGCACCGCGCAGTGATCAAATTTTTGACCAAGGAAGGCAAGAATGCAAAAGAGATCCATGAACGCATGGTTGCAGTGTAAACCGACAACGCCCCTTTCTATGCAACCATTGCTCGCTGGAATAGACAGTTTCGCCATGGTCGTGAGTCCCTTGAAGATGACCCCCGTCCAGGACGCCTATCAGACGTGACCAACGAGGACAATGTGGGCCGTGTGGAGAGGATGATCCTCGAAAATCAATGGGTAAAGGTCGAAGAAATCGAGCGAGAACTTGGAATATCACATGGGAGTGTTATCAACATCATCCACGACAATTTGGCCATGACTAAGGTCTCTGCCCGTTGGATCCCTAGAAACCTCACGCTCCATGATCGACTTCAACGTCGTCAAAGTTCGGAGGAGCTGCTGCTCCTGTACAACCAAGACCCGGTGGGATTCAAGTCACGCATAGTGACAGATGATGAAGCGTGGGTCCATCACTGGGATCCCGAGACCAAGCTCGAAGGCATGGTCTGGATGCACAGGGGTTCTCCGACCCCCATTAAGTTCCGGACCCAACCCTCAGCCGGGAAGATCATAGCCACCATCTGCTGGGATTCTGAGGGAGTGTTGATCGTGGACTATGCGCCTCGTGGAAGGACCATCACAGGCCAATATTACGCCGAGGAACTGGCTGGGTTGAAGAAGTGCATCCGTCAGAAGCGGCGTGGCAAGTTGACACGCGGTGACCTGCTCCTCTACGACAATGCCCCTGTCCACAAGGCCAGAGTTGCACAAGCTGCCCTGCGCGAGTACGGATTCGAGGAGCTCAACCATCCCCTCTACAGTCTAGATCTGGCACCTAGCGACTATTTTTTATTCTGTTAGCTCAAGGCTGCACTCCGTAAACACCGGTTTGGGGACGATGAAGATGCCCAGTTCGCCTTCTTGGAGTGGATTGAACAGCAGTCGGGAGATTTCTCGTTGTCGGGAATTTGAAGCCTCAGGGACAAGTGGCGCAAGTGCATTGAAGTCGAGGGTAGTTATATTAAAAAACACAACACTTTTCCTCATATCTCGTTTCCTTATATCCGAATTGCAAAACTTATTGACCGCCCCTCATACCTATATCTATATATAGACGTATTGTCTGGGGATTGACCTATTCCTCGACAGTGGACTTATTCATTAAGTACAATACCCCCCTCCCCAGCTCTGTAGCTGTGGAGAGGCAACTCAGCACGGCCGGGGACGTCCTCATGGCCAAGAGGTCCTCCCTGGATGATGTTAACTTTGAAGAGCTTGTGTTCCTCAAAGGGAACATGGCCCTCCTTGAGAAGTTTGGCCATGAGGACATGGAGGAGGATGACCTATAGATATTAGTTTAGGCTGTGTTTTAACTAAAAAATTAATACATTAATAAATGTGTTTTTATGCCTTGTAAAGCATGTTTCTGTTATCGCGCTAAAGTTTACTTTGTAATTTAGCGGAGTCGCACCGGGAAAAAAAGTCTCAGTCGCAAAGTCGCAAGTCTCACTGGAAGGGGACCAAAATAGAGTCGCAGTCGCACCAGATCCGGCGGCAAAGTTGCACCTGAAAAAATTAAAGTCACGCCCAGCTATGGCTTTTAGATAATCCTCTTGAATGAGTTTTTCAACACCACTAACATAGCTCATGAAATGTGATTCGCCATCATAACCCTGTCCTCGCAGGTTTTCGAGATGCAAACCATTGCTCTATTTGCTTGGGTTTTAGAATGTTTGCAATTGTGTGGGAGCCAGTTCGTTGAAGCTGAACAAATCCAGGGAAGTCTCATTATCAAAGAAGTATCGCATACAAATAGACAGCTGTTCAAACTGAACTGATGTCGGCAATTTCATCACCCATCACAGCGAACATGTCTGCTTTTGGTTTCTCTTTCGAATAAACTAAGAAATCACGAATCTCACTTTCACAGCAGGGCAGGATTTCCTTCTGAATTATTGCTGATGTGTAGCTTGCATTCAGTGGAGCTGATTTTAAACGCTCTTTTAGTTCAGGAATTGTTCTCCAAAAGAGAAACTCTTTATGAGGTTGCTGTCCTCAGCTTGTTCCTCCTTTCTCCAATCACCTCTCAACCTGTTGTTTCTCCCCCACCCCCCCTTCTCTCAAATGATGGTATCAGTAATTTCTCCAATTATTTTGCAAAAATTGAGAAGCAAATTACATTATGCTGGGTTTTTTCTTACACACACACACACACACACACACATATATATATATATATATATATATATATATATATATATATATATATATATATATATATATATATATATATATATATGCAGATACATCCAGAAAGGAAAAGTGAAAAAAGATTCCGAGCGCTTTCGTCTTTATCCTTAAAGGTCTTTAAGAATAAAGACGAAAGCGCTTGGAATCGTTTTTCACTTTTCCTTTGTGGGTGTATCTGCATAACTTTGACTCACGTGCACTTTGTAAGCGTTTTCATATATATATATATATATATATATATATATATATATATATATATATATATATATATATGTGTGTGTGTGTGTGTGTGTGTGTGTGTGTGTGTGTGAAAAAATCATAAAGTATCGCGTGAGTAAGCAATAAATGTAACAAAACCCACAGCTAAAATTAATACGAGGATTCCAAGTACTTTCGAAACTTTATTTCCGAGTTCTTTATCAAGGAATAACAAAAGTATTGAAAATTGTAATATTTATAAGGATGATACAGAGGAGAGGGAACGTCCACAAAAAAAGAGCATAAAATCAATCAACGAAATAAATTAATATAAAATGGAAACCTTAGGAGAAGCGGAGATAAAGGCAAACTAAGATCATTAAATCAGGCAAATTCAAAAGACTAAAGGTTGACCAGAGGATTAAACTAGCGCCTAAGCAATTAAGGAGAGAGAAAATCTGAACGAGAGATTAACCTCAGAGGTCAGGATTTAAAAACCAAGGTAGAATAAGTACAAATGTTCTAAAGACTTGACTCAAATGGAAATAAATACACAGACATAAACATAAGGCTACATAGATACTCACAAAATAAAATTAAATAGTTTATTAAGATTAATATAAATATTTAGTGTCAAATTAAAAGTTTCTACAGTGCATTGTGAATATAATTTTAAAAATGACCATCGAGTTTATATAAGCCAGGACTTAAATTAAAATTTGGGAATTTACTAAGGTCGATTCAATGATATTTCGTGAAATAAAGTTCGAAAGTACTTGGAATCCTCGTATTAATCTTCTCTGTGGGCTTTGTTGCATATATATATATATATATATATATATATATATATATATATATATATATATATATATACTCGTATATATATGGGTATAAATCAGGTTGCGTCAGTGTTTTGTGGACACCACTCTGAATAACTCTAACTTTCTAATAAATTTCGTTTTCAGGTTATAAATGTATAATTACATTAAAGTGACGAAGCAAATGAAAAGGCACGCTGTAAAAGATCAGCATAATGCTCAAAAGATTGCCCGAGTCTTCTTTGTCAAAGTTTATAAAAACCTAGAAGATGCTGATAGAGATCCAATATTAGCAGCAAAATGCAAAATACACGTAACAGGTTCTAATAACATCAGAACCCACGAATTTGGGCAGAAAGTACATCAAAATTTCAAGAAACCTCGGAAAGTCGATCAGAGTCCTTGCAAAATACTTCAAGGATTGAGAATCCACCATCGGAACAGTTGTGCATAAAGATATCCCTTCCTCAGGTGGCTATAAGATGCGGGCGGTATAATTTTGTGTTATCTATTTACCGCACTATCTGTTGTAATTTTCCATATTTGTCAAAAAGTGTTTAGCATAGATGCCTAAGAAATTATTTTTTTTTCGAATGAACTTTTGGGGGTTCATGAGAAATGGTTAACTGAAACTTGATCTTCCCTGGCGATAACTATATTCCCAGGGGGATATAAGAAGCGGGCGGTATCATTTTGTTCTATCTACTTACCGCACCATCTGTTGTAATTTTCCATATTTGTCAAAAGGTTTTTAGTATAGAGACCCACGAAATTGTTTAATTCCACGTTTTCTCCTCAAAAAAGCAAGAGATCTTAAGCATAAGGTTGCTATTTCGAATGAACATTTTTGGGTTCACGAGAAATGGCTAACTGAAAGTTGACCTTACCTGGTGGTAATTAGGGCGTTCCCCAAGGGATTATAAGAAGCGGGCGGTAGAATTTCGTGCTATCTACATAACATACTTAATTTCACGGATGACAAAAGCCACAAGGGCTGATTCTGTCAAAATCCACCCACAAAATGCATCCATAGGATTGTGTCAGATCGTGCATTTACAATATACAATTTAAACAATCCATAGGATTGTGCAAGATCATGCATCTACTATATACAATTTGAATCATCCGCAGGAATGCGTCAAAAACAAAAGGCATCATCATAAAGGCTCGTCAAAATCCAAATCACCCATAATATACAATAATAAAAAACTGAATTCACAGGAAAGAGTCCAGACCCCCCCCCCCCCCCCCCCAAAAAAAAAGAAGTCAAACCTCCATCCCCATATAATCATCTAATCTGCGTTTAAAAAAATTCAAGTTTGGACTGTCTACTGTCTCAGGTGGCAAACTATTCCATTAATCTACCACTTTACTGGTGAAAAAATATTTTCTAACATCCAGCCTGCACCTCTGTTTTCTAATTTTTAGGTGGTGATCCCTAGTCCTATTACTACCTTCCAACTCAAATAACTTGATAAAATCCAACCTATCCATCCCAGAAAAGATTTTAAAAAGCTCAATCATATCTCCCCTCACACACTTTCTTTCAAATGAGAACATATTTAGTACCCTCAGTATGTCTTCATATTCAAGGTGCTTCAGAGAAGGTATTATTTTTGTTGCCCTCCTTTGTACCGACTCTAGAAGGTTGATATCATGTCTAAAATGTGGTGACCATGTTTGTATACAGTACTCTAAGTGTGGCCTATCATACAAGTCGTAGAGTTTAAGGATAACCTCCATACTCATGCAGCTAAATTCCTCTTAATGTTTCCTAGCCCCCTATGTGCTCTATTTTTTGCCTCAAGACACTACTTCGAGAACCTCAGTGACCAATCTACTACTACGGCTAACTCCTTCTCATCCTCAACTGAATTCAGACAATACCTATCAATTTCAAAGCCAAATTTCCTATTATCCCTTCCCATTTTAATCACTTTGCTGCATTTTTAAATTTAAAAGTCATCTGCCACTTCTGAGTCAAAGCTAATAACTTATTTAAGTCATTCTGCAATTTAAAGATGCCCTGAACTTTTTTGACTACAGCTGCCAATTTAGTTTCATCAACAAAAAATGACACTTTGCTATTTACAGACTACCCGAGATCATTTATATAAACTATGAATAATAAAGGGTCTAGAACTGATCCCTGAGGTACGCCACTCATTATGTCCCTCCATTGTGACTTTACCCCATTCAGTACAACTCTCTGTTCCCTGTCTTTGAGCTATTCAGCTATCCAATTCGAAACTTTCCCACATATCCCATGCATTTTTAATTCGTAAAGTAGTCTCCTATGTGGAACCTTATCAAAAGCTTTCCAAAAATCTAATTGAATTACATCAACATTCTCTCCTTTATCTAATTGTTTAGTTACATAATCCATAAAATACATCAAATTTGTTAAACACGATCTACCTCTTCTGCTTACTTACTTGCTCGTTTGCTCTTCTTAATAATCTTATTTAGCTCATTTCTGGTCAACCTATGATAATTTAAATTCTCAAAAGTACTTTCTCTCTGTAATCTCTGGTATGCCCTTTTCTTCCCAGAAATTTTCCTAGCTATCTCCTGATTCCACCACGATGACTTCCTACATTTCTTCCTAAAAGCCTTCATTCGATTTACTGCTCCTGGACTATGTTTAATATAGTCTTAAAAGTGTCTCCCATCTCATAAATATTCTTATCATAATCAGCCCTAAAAAATTTTTTCATGGAGTTTGTCGATGTTATACCCTTCGCTATTCCCAAGTTAAAACGAACTATCTGATGATCACTATTTCCCAATGCTTCATCGACAGTCAATTCAGATACATTTGCTCTTCTTTCCACACCACAAAAATCAGAAACTGCATACACCCTGCTTACATCAGAGGGCATACTCACTTTATCCAACGCGAAAGCCATACTGAGAAAACGTTTCCAAACCCTTTAATTAAGCAATCAAGAAAAATGTAAAAAAAAAGGGGGGGGAAATTAGGCTGCTCTAAAACTTAAACAAACGGGAGATATTTCTTGATTTATATTAAAATATAATTAAAAATTCCTTTAGTATTTTGTCTAACACTCAGAGGTGGGCGTTATCGCGATAACGATATCGGTTTATCGATTATCCGATTTTTTCGCGTTATCGATTCATCGGTATTGCCCATACTTTTGGTTCCAAACTAGCGATAATCGATAATTTAAGTTTTTGGTTCCAGTTTAGCACAGAGGCGAGCCGCGCTTGCCTTGGAGGCAGAAATAGGTAGGTCCGAGCTGGAAGGAAGATCCTCAAAACCTATAAGGAGATGAAGGAGAGCCTCACCTGGTAAAAAACTAAGTAACAGTATTCAAATATTCTTACTATTGTATTATAAAATAACGCTATATATAGTCATTAATCAATATTGAGCGCACCTAAAAAAATTATTTCCTGTTTTTGGATGGGGGGAGAGGTAGAGGGTGGAGTTTTCATCGCACCTATTTCACAAACAATTCTTATCTTTCACACATTTTTGAGGCTACTCTTAATACCTTCCTTGACAATATTTTCTCTCCAAAATTACCTTCATATAACGTTCCCAAGGACATAGGATATCTTTCACTCCCGGATTTAGGCCCTCTTAATCACCAATTCCGCAAACAAATACAAAAAATCCTCAAATATCATTTTAGACAAATCAACTTTGAAATCATTTTTTCGAATAATTTAGCAATCGGTTCACTATTTAATGTAAAAGACTTGCCCCTGTGTAGCCTGCGCAGTGGTGTAGTATATTTATTTACATGTCCTTGGTGTCGTAGAGGCAATTATGTCGGTAGTACACTGCGCTCGTTACACGCTCGTGCTTGTTCTCACCTTGGCATAAGTAGCAGAATAGGTAACCCCCTTACCCGCAAGGAACGCTTCCCCTTTAGGGATCATATTATCCTTTGCAAAACCGATGCCACCATTAATGATTTTTAAAATTATAGATTCTTCCAATGATGATATAAGCCTACGAATCATTTAATCCATTCATATTAAGACCCCTAGACCCTCTCTCAACAATGATGTATCCGCCTTCCCTCTTCGTGTCTTATAATAACCAACTAATTATTATACCTCACCCTTCTTCATTGTTTCTTGCTCTCCGTAACTTTAGTTACGCAAGGATGAGGGACCCCTCTTTTATTTTCTTACAGAATTACAAAAGTATCAAAATTTTATACAAATATTTTACATGATGAAATGGTCTCCCAAACATGGAGAAAATAATGAAAAAGATCTCCCAAACATGGAGAAAGGAAGAAATGAAAAGGATCGATTTACATGGGTCATGAATGGCCCATGTAGATACGATTTACAGTGGTGCCTCTTTATTTGAGAGGCCTAAAAAGGAAGGCGAAGGGGCGGTGGTGGGAGTCGGTCTGATGCTGCTTGCACGAAGATGAAAACGACCATGGCGTCCTCCTGGTGGAGGCGCTTCTTATATAGATCTTGAGAAGCAGCCTCCCAACCGGTAACATTTCAATTTGTTAAAAAATTAAAATGCTAAATTTTTTTGCACTTAGCTGCTCAAAATTTGCCCCCTCCCTTCCCCTATGCTCACAATTTCTCAATCCTTGTTTAAATAATTAACTATTTATGATTTATCACTATAAAATGTAAATATGTATATACATGTATATTTATTTTTAATTGTATCTTCCAGTCCTAATTAATCTTAATGCTAATTGTTTTGCTATTTAAAGCTAATTTTTCTAAATTTATCAGGCCAGAAGATGAGTTTGTCTTTGCTCGAAACGTAGCCAAAAGAAATAAAGAATGAATACTGTCATTCTCTTTGCCATTGGATTCTTATTCCGAATTAAATTGTGTCTCACTAGGAGCAGTCCCTCCTACTTCCAATTTCTTATCTAAAAAGTTATCTCTCAAAACCCCTCTATTAACTGTCCCTAAACAAAAAATATTCTTAAAACTGCCTTATCTTTCACTTGATAACACCAAATTCAACAAAGCTTTACTCTCGACTCTTAATAGATAATTTCCCCAATGAAAGTTTCTCCTAATTAATTATAATCCTAACAAACATTCCCATCTCCAAACCCGAACACTCCTCTATACGAGAAAAAACACCTGCTTGACCCTGATTCCTTTAGTATACTCTCTTCTGCCTCCTCTTCTCTGGATTTAAAAATTCTTGAATCACTTTACATTAAACAAATAAACTCGAAACTCAATGATTATTCATCATCCCTCAAATTATTCACTATATAGACAAACGTACAACCAACCACACCCCCCTTAATACTTTTCTTTCTGCCTAATTCTGTCCGTAATATCAGTTGATACTCCCAGCTACACCGAAATAAGGTTAGTACTCGTGCAGAGAAATTTGTATTTTTATTTTAGTTTGTCCAATTTATATTCAAATGATCTAGTTTATGATTGACTTTTCCTTAATTTAATGTTTTAGTCGTCCTCTTTGGCCCCTCCATCATTGATTATTTAATATTTAAACTTCCGTGCCTTAGTCTACTCGTATTCATTTAATGTTCAATCACCTAAAATCTAACTTTTTGACCCCGACAGCGGGAGGTCCAGCGCCGCCTTCGTCACGAGCGGCTTGACGCAGGCGTGGAGGACATCAGACCACTGCTTCACCCACCAGACGGAGCTGGTAGCAATCCTGCACGCCCTCCAGCACGCTCTGCTCCGCCGGGAGGCCACTGTGGTGATACACACTGACTCTCGGTCGGGACTGCAGGCGCTGCAGCACGCCCACGCCCACACCCGGGACAACATCCACCTCACCACCACCATCCTGTGCACCCTGCAGGACCTGGCAGCTCAGGGCAGGCGTTTCCGGCTCCACTGGATTCCCAGCCACGTTGGCGTGCGTGGCAACGATGCTGCCAACGAGGCTGCCAAGCGAGCCGCCCACGGCCCCATCATCACCTGGACCGTGCGCCACAGCCTGCAGCAGCTCAAGGTGCAGGTTAAACGCAGGGCCGCCCACAACGCCCACCAGCAGCACCAAGAATGGGAAGCAATCAAGAGGCAAGCGGCGTGGTATGCTGCAGCCACAGCCTATCGCCCACTGAACCCATCCTTCCAGCAGCCCAGAGCGAACGGCGTGCTGCTACAGCGTGTGAGGCTGGGCTACTCCACGCGGGAAGAGCTGCACGCCGACTTTGTGGCAGGGAGGTGCGAACACTGCGGCGGCCGCTCACGGCGCCCACTGGTGCACTACCTCCTCTCCTGCCCAGCCACCGCCCGCCTCAGGCCAGAGCGAGCGCCAGCCCCTCCCCCTATAAGAGGCGCCCTACTGAGGGCGCGAGAGGCAAGAGCCACCCAGGTGGTCCACCACACCCTAACAAACGAGCTGCTGGAGGTGCTGAGAACAGCACCCCCTCCGCGCTGATCGCCGCTCGCGCCCAGCCAGGTGACAGGTGATGAAGACCGACGCCACCCACTTGCAGCAGGCAAGAAACGCGTGGGACGCTCCACCACGTCTTACTGCACGCCAACACTGACGGGCTGCCCACTTTATGTAATGTGTGCCCTTATGCTACATGTATTTATATTATTGTATCATATTATTACTGTATTTTTTTAAAATATTATTTGTATTATGATTATGTATAAATGTACGCTATTGCACAATAAACCTATACAATCAAATCTAACTTTATTGAATTCCTCGCTTCGCTCAATCTATAATATCCGCTTTGATTACACACCCCCTGATCTAACTTTATTGAATTCCTTGCTTCGCTCCATCTATAATATCCGCTTTGATTACACCCCTCCTAATCTAACTTATTTTGGATTGTTCGCCCTGAACTTATAATTCTTTTCTTGCTGTGGTTTATAGTGAATTTCTTGTATTCCGTTTAAGATTCGCTGATGATGGTCAGCGTTAATGACCGAAACGTCCGGAAAATTAAATGTTCGTAACCATCGCATATGTCTTCATATTCCTGCTATGAATAAGGTTCCCAAGGAACGACTCCATCACTATATTAATATATATATATATATATATATATATATATATATATATATATATATATATATATATATATATATATATATATATATATATATATATATGTATGAGGAATTAAACCACATTCTCCGAAGACGATTTAATTCAGAACAGTTTCGGTGTATCTCACACCCTTTTTCAACTGACACTGGATAGAAAATATTAGAAACGTGCTTACATACATAACACGGGGTCAGGTCGTGAAAGATCCCCTCACATTATAAACACTCAAGATTTCGTTGACCGCCTCAACCACTAGCAATTACCGGATGGAAAACTTGTGAGCTTTGATGTAAACTCTTTGTTTACCAAAGTTCCGGTTGACAAAACCATGGGCCTTCTGCGGGAAATCATACCTAGACTTAATTTGGATCTTCCCATTTCTACGAGTAAATTTATCAATTTAGTTGAATTATGTCTCTCTGACAATGTATTTCGAGTAAATAATGAGTTTTATAGACAAATATTTTTCCTTAGCATGGGAAATAGTTTATCTCCGATATTCGCATGTCTCTTCATGGAATATTTTGAGACTGAACTCCTTCCCACGACTTCTCCCCCTAACTTTATATGGTTAAGGTACATTGACGATGTATTTTCTGTATGGCCTAATGGCCATGATTTTGATACCTTTTTTTAATAATTTGAATAATTTGCATGTCTCCATCAAATTTAAATATGAATGGGAGTATGATAATAGATTACCCTTTTAAGATGACCTCATTAATAAAGATCACCATGAATTAAAACTTGACGTTTATAGGAAACCAACCCACTCGAATGCCTATATACATTATTTTTCGTTTCACGATAATACTGTTAAAAAATCGGTAATTTCTAACCTTTTCCTTAGAGCATATAAAATATGTCATCCTTCTTATTTAGATGAGGAAATTGTCATTATCAGGACCTTTTTTTCTAATTTGTATTACCCTGATTGGTTCATATCGTCTACCCATTTTTCAGCTAGGAAAACATTCTATGGTAATAAGCCTTCCCGCACTAATGACTTCAACAAATGTATAACATTGCCATTTAATAATAAATTTAATAGTTTAAAGGACATATTTGGAAAAGCGGGTATTAATCTAGCCTTTAAATATAATAATTCCTTAAACCAATTGATGATTACCAGGAAACCCAAAGTACATCATAACATAGGAGTATATGCAATACCATGCAACGATTGCCATAAAGTTTATATAGGAAAAACGGGGAGAAATCTAGACAAGAGATTGTACGAACACAAAAGAGATATTAGAGTGGGCAGCCAAAGCAGTGGAATATCTTGCCCTGTTAGGGACTTGAATCATTCGATCGATTTCAATGGAAGTAAAATGGTATTTCTATTGGCTAACTATGTTAAGAGAAGAATCGTAGAATCGAGCTTGATATCGTCAGTTCCTAATTTAAATCTATCCGAGGGTCAATTTTCTTTTAATCCTGTAATACGAAAGCAAATAAACAAAATAGTGAAATGTCAGCCCTTCAATATGTTTAGGCCTAACAAACCCCCTGATTAGCCACAAGTAGGGG